>CM035117.1:28960527-29485898 GCA_020205555.1 Panax stipuleanatus
AGCAATATGAAGAGAGAGATCACGGAGTTTATTTCGAGATGTTTAACTTGTCAACGTGTAAAGGCAGAGCATCAAGTTCCGAAAGGTCCATTGCAACCACTGAAGATTCCAAAATGGAAGTGGGAATACATTACCATGGATTTCGTTACGGGTCTTCCCAAGGTTTCTCAAGGCATAGATGCGATTTGGGTTATTGTTGATAGATTAACCAAGTCTGGTCATTTCTTACCGATACGGGAGACCTATTCCCTTGAACGACTTGCTCGTATGTACGTGAATGAGATTGTGAGGTTGCATGGCATGCCAGTATCCATAGTTTCGGATCGTGACCCAAGATTTACTGCACGATTTTCGGTTAGCTTGCAGAAAGCTATGGGCACGAACTTACGATTCAGTTCGGCATATCATCCTCAAACGGACGGGCAATCGAAAAGGACTATTCAAACTCTTGAAGATCTATTGAGACTCTATGTTCTAGACTTCAAAGGGAGTTGGGATAAGTACCTACCATTGGTGGAATTCTCCTACAATAACAGTTATCAGGAAAGTATAGGTGTGGCTCCATTTGAGGCGTTGTATGGGAGAAAGTGTCGTTCTCCAGTATGTTGGGATGAGGTGGGTGAGGCAACATTGTTGGGACCGGAGTTAGTACGTATGACTACGAAAAAGATCCAAATGATCCGACAACGTATACAAACGGCACAGAATCGACAAAAGAGTTATGCGGATCTTTATCGAAAAGACGTAAAATTTAATGTTGGGGACCATGTATTGTTACGTGTTGCTCCGTGAAAAGGAGTTACGAGGTTTGGGAAGAGAGGAAAGCTCAATCCACGATTCATTGGTCCATTTGAGATTTTTGACAGAGTAGGAAATGTGGCCTATAGACTCGCATTACCTCCAAGCATGTCTCGTGTTCATAACGTGTTTCACATATCTGTGTTACGTAAATATGTGAAAGACCCGAGCCACATTATTGAGTTAGAACCGGACGAGATAGCTGAAGATTTAATTTACGAGGAGGTACCTGTCAAGATTTTGGATAGGAAGGAGCATGTCCTACGCACAAAGGTTATACCACAAGTCAAAATTTTGTAGAGGAATCATGTTATTGAGGAAATGACCTGGGAGTTGGAATCGGAAATGAAAGCGAGGTATCCTCACCTTTTCGAAACACCAGGTACGCACGTCAATTTCGAGGACGAAATTTCATAAGGAGGGGAGGTTGTAAGACCCCAACTTTTATGAATAAAAAATTGAATTTCCTCTATAGATTATTTTGAAATAGTCAGGGGTTAATTTGATAATGTGGAATGTTATGGGTAAAATGTGCAAATATTTTAAATAAGCAAGTGGTTATAAAATATTCATTGTTGTCGGGGAATATTCGTTTGATCGTGGAATATTCTTGCTGTCGGAGAATATTCGTACGATGGCGCAGTCATTTGTGGGCTCCATAACGAAAAACTGTCGGATGAAGAAAACGACAAGAATAAGTTTTTATAAATAACGGCGTAGTTGTTACCGTTAACACCATTGGAATACCCAGTGGGTAAAGTAAAAGAATACGCGTTGTTACACAGTAGCACACGGTATTGCACAGTATTTTTATATTATTGTTAATTCAATAATTGTCACTGCACATTATTTTTCATTATCATATCAATAATTCATATTATTTGAATAATATTATTAGATAATATTATTGGCAATGTCTAAGGAAGTTCTGACTAGGAGGGGTTAATTAATTACGCGCCAGTAAGGAGAAATCCTTATCGAAAGGCCCCCTCTTTTCTTGAAAACGACCTAGTTGTCAATATTGTAGTTCTGTAATATTATTTGTGAATAATTAATTATTAATTTATATGAGAAGGAAATATTTATTTTTATGGATATAAAAGAAGAAATTAGTGATTAGGTATTTTTATCAGTATTTTGGTGTGAAAACTCACCCGTTTGTGGATTTTGGATAATTTATGTTTGGAATTTGAAAAAATTTCTTCTACAAAGTTGTAGAGAATTAAATTTCCTATAGAAAGGACATAAGATTTGTATTTTTCTAATAAAAGGGTTATTTTTCATGAATTATTGAAGTTCTAGAATTTTGGGTCGGAAGTGATTTTTTGGGATTAAAAATATTTTTTTTAAGAAAAATATTTTTTTAATGGGAGGTGGGCCCCACTGGTGGCTGATGGATTTTAGTCAAGAGGTGGGCGTGAATTTTTTTTTTAAAAAAATTATTTTATTAAATTTTCTATTTTGGCGTTCTAAGCATTTTTCTATAAAATAGGGTGCTTAGTTAGAATTTAAAAATCACACCAGAATCAGAAATTTTCTCTCTCTATAATATCAAGCGTATTTTTATGAGTATTTCGATACTTTGAGTGTTACTATTCAGTGCAAGTTTTCTTCAGTATTATATCCGATATTCTAGTTCGAAGTACTATTTTTTTTGAGGTAAGGGATGTTATTTTTCTCAAAAATGATGTTATTTCTTTCAATATCATGACACCGAAATAATGGTATAAATTTTATTGTGAAGTTTTTACCTTTTCATATTGAAGTTACTATTCACGTATACGTCACTATTCACTTATACAGCACTATTCACGAATACGATACTATTCACAAAAAAATTAAATTTTCTTTTCTTTGCCCAAGTTGACTATTATGGTTCCTATCTTTGATTGGATCTAAGTTTTGATCTTCATTCTTGAATTTTGCTCCATAATTAATTATTATGGAGTATTCTTGAACTTGGATAACCCAAATTACGAATTCCTAATTTTTGTCGTTTATCTCACTGAATTCATTTTTTTAAAATATTTTTCATCATCTTCAGTCTTAAATGGTGATACAAAAGAATATCTTTGGCCTGTAGTACAAAGATGGATGATTATTTGATGAATATCTTTGGCCTGTAGTGCAAAGATGAATGATTATCGGATGAATATCTTTGGCCCGTAGTGCAAAGATGAATATTTGATTCAAGATATATATTGATTGATGTTACAGGGATAAAATATTGATTATGGACTTTCAAATCATAGAAGATAGTAGGCATTATTTCCTATTTAATTCTTCTGATGCATTGTTATTTTCGCTGCAATTGTTGATCTAAAACTTGTTGTCCATAATATTTTATTTGATTTGTTGAAGACTAACGATAAATTATTTTTTATTATTTTAGTCATAATATTTTTTACTGGGCTAGTTGAGCTCACCCTTTTCATCTATTATCCTCTTCAGGAAATGAGAATGTCGTAGGGACGAGTCGGGGGCCAGAGTGATGGTCCGAGTTAGAGCAGTAGTATTCCTCACTATTTTTATATAGTGTGATAATAATTGTAATGAGGACTTAGTTGAATGTTTATATTTCTAGATGTTTGTATTGACACTCACAGTGTCTGGTCGTATTTTTCACGACCTTGTGTTATAAAAGATTGTATTTAGATTCTGTACCATGTGTTTGGCGACTCAGAATGGGTTGGGTTGACTGGACCTATTCTGGGGGCGTCACAACCTTTGACTTCATCAAAAGAAGAGGGCTCTTTTTCATAAATAGGACCATCACTAAAGCAATGACAAGTGCTTACCAGATTACTATCTCAATAACGAATCGGCTTAATGACTTGCCATCCGGACCGAGTCATTCTTGGAGCATTTGTTTCCACCAAGTTAACATTCTCCTCTTGCTCCACCTTGTCATAATTAACTTTGCTCCCCCTATCACCAAACTCCCTTAATTTTAAAGAAGAAAAGCTTTTAGACATTACTAGTGATGACGGTGATGATGAAATACTAAAAGAGGCAGGAGCCGAAGAAGTCACTGCCAAGCTCATGGGCAATTCTTCATGTTCTTCAATTGTTGAAGAAGCACCAACAGAGACACCATCGAAGCTATAGTAGGAAGAGATTTCATCAAACACCATATCCCTAGAAACTTTACATTTACGAGTTTCAAGGTCCATACATTTCCACCTTTTTTCCTTTCATCATAACCAATGAAGATACATTTTCTTGCCTTGGCATCCAATTTGGATCTTTGTAAATTTGGAATATGAACATAGAAAACTAAACCAAAGACCTTGAAGTCCTTCACATTGGGCTTCTCGTCATACATCATTTCATATAAAGACTTCATATTAATCGGGCTGAGAAGGATTCGATTAATCACATAAGTTGCACAAGTCATACCCTCTGCCCATAGGACTTTGGGTAAAATTTGGCATACAACCAACTCTTGCACGTCTCGGTGAGATGCCGATTTTTCCTCTCTGCTATGTCATTTTGCTGAGAAGTGCTGACACAAGTAAGTTGCCTCTGGATGCCATGCTTCGAGCAAAAGATATTGAACTCTCGGGAAGTATATTCTCTTCCATTGTCAGTCCTTAACTGCTTGATCTTCCATTGGAGCTCACCTTTAACCTTTTGTTTAAATTACATAAATCTGAAAATCACTTCAGATTTTCTTTCCACAAAGTACACCCAAATGAATCGAGTAAAATCATCAACATAGACCACCATATAGCGATAATCAGAAAATGTGTGTGTACGAGTATGACCCATCACATCACTTTGAATAAGCTCTAATGGTGCCTCATATCTTGTTCAGGATCTATCAAATAGAAGGCGATGTGCCTTACCATATTGACAACCCTCACATAGATCTCCATTACTAAAAGTAGTAATATGAGGCAAACCATCAAGCAAATTTTTATTCTCCATGACTTTTAACTTATCCATATTTAGGTGCCCAGTCTAGCATGCCAAAGAGAAGCATTATCATTTGTACTCATTTTATCAACATAAGAAGTATGAAGTTGGGACGGATAAAACAAATAAATCTTTAACTTTCTTACCGGTGTGGATGGCATCCCTTTCTACCTTGGACACATTCCGAAATTTTTTACCTCGTTAGGCCCGAACAAAACATAGTGACCAAATCCACCGCATTATCCACCAAAAAGAGATTCTTTTTCATCCCCAACACATGATACATATTCTTTAGAGTGATAGGATCACCATTGTTGTTGAAGGTGACGGTACCTTCCTTCTCTACCGGATGAACTGTATTATCCGCAGTGATAATAGCTTCATTACCTTCATAATTTTGAAGATAAAAGAACTTAGTGTCGTCGCCGGTAAGATGATGACCACAACCGGAGTCCATGATCCAATCTTACTTGAAGTTGATGGTAGCACAAACATTAACTGAGGTAGTTTTCGCCGAGAAACAACTACCCCAATTTTCTTTGACCTTGCCATTTTTTTCAGCTACATTGCCACCCTTTAGCTTCACTCGCCAATTTTTCCTGATGTGCCCAGTCTTATGACAACGGTAGCATTTGATACCGCTTTTGTTGCCATTCTCGATCCTTGATGGCTCCCCATCTCCATCTTTCATTTTCTCCTTCTCTTTCTCCTTTGTGTATAATTTCTTCTTTCCGGAGAACAAGACATCACCTTGAGAAGATAAAGAAACCGTCGTCATTTGCTACGCTAGACTCTTGAGAAGAGAGAAGATTCTCAAACTCAACGAGAGATGACTCCTGAGCCCACCTTTGAATAGAGGTGACAAAAGGAATGTACTCCTTTTTCAATCCACGAATAATATTATGTTTCATCCGCGCTTCCGAGATAGGTTCGTCCAGATCAAGAGAAGAAATTTCTAAAAGATTTTAAATTTTCAAGAAAAATTGAGAAATAGAGATATCACCTTTAGTATTCGCCAACTCATTCTCCAAATATTGTAGTTGGGCAACATTCTTTTGGTTGAACAACCCATTAAGGATATTCCATATCTCGGACGCCGACTTACACCCAACTATATGATCAAACAAATCATGAGAGAGAGATCTCTTCAGCACGAACTCCGTCTTTGCATTAGAAGTCCTCCACTTCTTTATAGTATCGACATTATCTTTCTTGGGTGTAGGAGCCACCTTATCATCTCCACCAACAACCTTTTACAAGTCTTCTCCAAGAAGATAAGACTCCATGCATGACCTCCATACCTTGTAGTTAGATTAATTGAGTGCCTCAATCCCAAGGCCAACAACCCTTCCGCTTGAATCCATTTTTGAAACGCCAACAAACTTCTTCACCAAGAGTACTGTGACAAGATTTCAACTTAACACTCTTATAGCTCTGATACTATGTGAAGAAAAACAAATTCCAAATTTCAAAAATCACTTTCTTAAAATAGTGAAAAATAAATTTCCACTAACCCAAAACTCACAACCGAAGTTGAGGAAAAACGAAGAAATTAAAATATAGCTCCAAAAATGAGGGAATAAATTATTATTATTATTATTATTATGGAGGAATCTAAGTTTCAAGCTTACAATCAAAAGCTTACAAAAGAGAACTTACAAGAAAGAAAGTAAGAACAAACTTGCAATGGTAGTTGTTGATGATATATGTTTGTGTTGGCTTGGTAATTTGGGGTGATTGGGGAGTCTATTTATAGGTGACTAGAGAAGGGTTTAGAAATTCAAAAGGTTTGGAAGGTTCAAAAATTCTAACTTATTGGAAGAAAAGTGAAATTTTTAGATGTTGGAAGATTAGGATACCAAGTACAAATATGTTCTATTACAACTCTCAAATACAGTAATTCTCACCAAATCCCTCAAAAAATTAAATTAAATAATTACCAAAAGTTTACTTTAAATTTTTAACAGAAACAACCTAAACAATATTTTAGAAACTGAAAAGCCTAAAAACAAAAATGTTTTATACAATTTCAGCTTTGTTTCATAGCATACAAAAAAAAAAGAAAAAAGAAGAAGAAAAAAGATGAAATAATATAAGCAACACAATTTAATCATTCAAGTAAGATTCCTTTTTCCCTATATACATCAAATACAATCTACCGTTTCTGATATTGGAGTTGAATGATCAAATATTCAGTACCTTTTCAACATACTTCTGATGCGAACGAAATACCAGGTCTTTAGCAGTGTTTTGTGCCTTTTCCAGCCATTGAAGTACCTCCCAATCACCTTCTTATAACTAGGCCTCTTTTGCACCACATTCCAGTACTCGACAATATTTGGCCGGCTACTCATGTACTCATCTTCCAAGTTTAAGACCACTAATCGAGCTAGCAATGGAATGAGCATTACATCTGCTAGAGTGAACTCTTCCCCTGCTAAATATGATGTTTCACTCAATTTTGTTTCCACTTCATCGAGAAGCCTTGCTAGATGTTCTTCACTCCGTTTCAAAACTTCAGGGTTTCTCAACTTTTCTTCCGTTTCGTATGCTTCTCTTAGCTTGCTATGATATGAACTTGCCAGATCAGGAGCCTCGGCCATACGAGCGATTATTACTCGCCTTATGAATTTGGAAACAAACAGGCGATAATTCTCAGGTACATGGGACAATGTGAAATACTTGGGGTTCCACTCTTGTATTTTATGCATCCATTCAACAACTTCTCTACCACTAGGGATGAAGTTTTCGCCACTTGAAGAGACTCCTGCAATTCTTTCTATATACCTGTAAATTTCAAATCACTGAGAGATTCTTTCTTTTTCTTTTTAACTCAGAATTTTGAAAGTAATTTCAGGGATATAAGGCTTCTTATTTCCCGTGAAATAAGATTGAAACAACTCCTACTATCCAGAACTAATTCGGGGACTAATAAATCTTATATTGAATACAAGAAGTTTGGGAGAACCACGATTTTGGAGGTTTAGAAGGATGTACCCCTTTGCTTTTCATTTTTCAAGCCAATCTTCTGTTATGTGTGTGTGTGTGTGTGTGTCTGTTTGAGCTTGAAGTTGCTTCAAAGCACAGATTAAAATAATTAAATAACAGTAATGTAAAGGCAGGTAAAGGATGAGACATACTGAATAATCTCTATAGTGTTGAATATAACGTGGGAACCATTTTGGAACACGGGAAGTTTGGCAGTTGGATTCATCCTGAAGAAAGATACATTCATATTTTTGCCAGTTATGGGATTGACATGGTATGACGTGTAATCAATCGCCCTTTCTTCCAAAGCAAGCCTCACCTTCTGGCTGTCCAATGAATATGGATGATGATACAGCTGCATGATCTAATCAACATCAGCTATTCAGATTATTCTTGGTGGAAAAAGTTGAACCTTTCAGATCAACTTTGAACATCAACTACACGGAGCTGTAGAAGAACAGCAGCAATCAACGTTGCCACCTGCATTTCAGAAAAGGCCTATGAAACCTTCCATAATCATTATAAATAAAGATAAAAAATAAAGAAAGAAAGACGTTCTCAACGGAAACAAATATTTCAGACAAAATAGCAGGGCAGTGTCATATCACAATATATAAACATATATATAAGAATAAAATTGCTAGCTGCATGAACTTCTATTCATAGTATCACTGTCTTTATAAAGTACAAAGAAAATAAATTATGCTCATAGAGCTCAACATCTTTCGTGATTACCATATATGGCTGATGGCATGCTTATTCTTGTATAGGAACAGTAACTATATTATCATATCACGTTGGTGGTTGTATATACTAATCATTCAAAACTACAATATTATCTCAAATAAGATACCAAGATAAGATAAAATTATTAGTAATAGCACATGTCAACATTAGAATTATCAGCCCTCAAATTAAGCTAATAAACATGTACAGACACACAGACCTGGAGGGGGGTGAAAAGTGACATTATTGAAATAATCCTCAATTAATAGATTATTTGCTTGCAAGATATGTACAAATGTTTGTATTATTAGGTCCAAGATAAGCTACTTGATCCTTTAACGATAATGAATGTTGGATATGAAAGGTACAAAGCATATCTTCCTCACTCTTTAATGGCAGTGCAAAAGTTAGGTTGAGCATAAAAGTATATCACAATGCGACCAATTTTCTGAGTATTATTCCTGCTTTCAAATTAAGCTGCTAAAAGCTTCTTTACTGCATTCTTGGGTTTAAAGGAGAGAGATCTAATATTATTCTTATCATTGATTAGGTGTCCTGTGCACATAACAGTGATTTGGATTCCAAAAAAATAGTGTACAAATGTTACCGAACTATGGAATATGTTATATAAAGTAACAAATAGTATGATTTTTATTTTTTTTAGCAAGTAATATTGGATTCACAGTATAGAGCTTGGATCCAGCAACCTTGAGATGAAATATTTACTTATCCAGGTAAAGCTCTGATAGGTTCACATATTATAGGCCGAACCGTCCCATATGTAGAACCTTTTTAAATCATGTTTTCAACATTCATAGCTGCAGCTAAAATAAAACTCTTATCATGCTAGCCCAAACGCATGCTTGTAACCAAGAGCAAGATTAACAAAAAGCAAATGAACAAGAAGCTCAATATAGGATTGACGTGGTCCTAATAAAAGAAACTCTATTATTAGAATGTCGACATATAAGCACATCCATAAGAGAAAAAAAATTGGAAGTCATTCAATCAAAAACACAAACACAATTTAGCAACCACACATTCATAGTTGCAAGTAAACTATTGTTGACAAACAATGACCTGGTTTGCTCACAGAATCTCTAAATGATACTCCCTCCGTTCCAAATATAAGGTCATTATTGACTTTCACAAACTTAAGACATTTTCAAACACAAAATTGACATGGATTCTTTTAATTTTAGTCAATACAATGATGAATAATATAAACTATCTAAAAAGTACTACTCATTTTAAGATTTATTATTCCATAATTTTTTGAGTTTCAGAAGTCAATAGTGATATCATAATTTGGAACGGAGGAAGTATTTACAATCAAATGCTTCTAACTAGAGCATATCAACCTTTAATTTCTGAAAGCTCAAGTTCATCAAGTTCCACAAGTGCCTCCTTATTTGATAATGGCCAGAAATCCAAAAGCCCAGATAAGCACAGAAAGCACCCAACAATTAAATTTGCAGCATATTTCACTTCAGCATGAACCGAGGTGACAATTACCTGCAGTGTTAAAACAAAAACTGCAAACTCAAATCAATTCAAACCAAAATTCTTCCAAATCATATAGAATTACACCAAATTAAAATACAACATACACAAAACAAAATTAATCCCTTCATAACCATCAAAATAAATAAAACCTCAAACAATCAAAATCCCTTTTGCAGCATAGTTCAACTCAATCTGCAGAAACTAATACTGAAGAAACAAGCATAAATAACACATGTTCTACGAAACTAAGCAAAAGATAATACGAGGAACAATACTTGGTTACCAATAACAAACCCACAAATAAACTGAAACCAAAAAGTGAGCTTTATGAGACATACCCAGATTGTGGAAAACCCAATTGAGAATTTTGAAACCGTCAATTGAATACAAACTGGGGGCTTTCTTGGTAAATGGATAATTGGGGACACGTGAAATAAGAAAGAGAAAGAAACCCTTTTTGTGGATGCTGATGAAAAAGCATAAAGGGGCGAAACAGTTCCTCAATATATAGAGACGGTAGAGAGGGATAGAACATGTATGACGGTTTGTTCATTCTTCTGAGAGAAAGGGGACTAAACCAATATGTAACCCCCTTCCCCCTCCGGGTAGATTCTATGTTCCCAAATTTTTTAAATTCTTTATTCTCTTTGTGTCTTTCATTTATATTTTGACATATAAATTTTTATTTTAATTTTAAAATTATATGTTAAAATATAAGTAAAGAACACAAAAAAAAACAAAAAATTTAAAAACAGATGATCTGCTCCCCTCCCATAGTCCATTACTTATCAATTGGGCATCTTACAGCAACTCTAAGTGGAGCATGGAGATACATACTCGCTCTACTTTCTTCACACGTGTTGGGATTCAATTGGGTAAAACTAGGATGGTCGGTTGGGGGCTTGGGGTAGCCGGACAGTCCGGACCCATTATTAATAGGCACTGTTGGGTTGGGTGATTATGAATTAGTCTTGGGCGACCGTATTCCACCGACCGGGATAGCGACCGGTCGGATTTTTTAATTTTTTTTTGTTATTCACTCTCAAATAATTAATGTAATTTATTAGAATTAAAATTTTTACAAAATACAGTAATTTAGGTATCGTTTGAATACACATAAAAAAGAGGATTGTACAGTCTATACAACTCTATTTTTTAAGTGTATTCAAACGATACCTAAATTATTGCATTTTGTAAAAATTTAAATTCTAATAAATTACATTAATTATTTGGGAATGAAAAGCAAAAAAAAAATTAAAAAAATAAATAAATAATCCGACCGGTCGCCACCCCGGTCGGTGGAATACGGTCGCCCCAGAAGGACTGGGGTGATTATTAATGTATTTTTGATATTTTCAAACGCTCCTCTCTCAAATGAACATACAGTAAGTCTCACTTTTATGTAAGAAGGAATCATGTGCAAATATCAAAAGGAGTTTCTTAACATATATCCTTAGGGCACATTCTAAATACACCGTTCAAGAGAATATTCTATTAAATTGTGTGCGTATTCTCTTAAAATTGGTACAAATATAAAAATTAAAAAAATATACACACAGTTTAAGAGAATATTCTCTTAAACTGTGTGTTTAATATATGCCCTTAGTCACATGTTAAGAGGAGGAACTATATCAAAAATACATGTTTCACTTTAATCATACTCCTTCCGTCTCATCAAAACAAGTTTTATAATTATAGTAATTTGTTTCATTTAAAATAAAGTCATTATTATATACTATTTTATTTCATTAATTAAAAGATTGAAAAGAAATACATAATTTTTCGTCCAATAGAATAACATAGGCATTGACTATCTTACTTGTTTTTGTATTTATCACATTTCAATTTCTACTGACTCACTTTAATAGTGAAATTGTCTTTTCCTCAATACAATTGATTCAAGAGAATATGTTGATCCATATTAAATTTTAGTTATTACAATAATTATAATTATATAACATATAATAAAAATGATTAATTATAAAATTTATTTTATTCTAATTTTTTATGAATCATAATAATTTTAAATTTTAATATGTTATTATTTGATCTCAAAAAATAAATTATATCTCTAATTTTATAATAGAGGTAGTATTAATTATTCTCATATGCGGGTAGAGGGAACAAAGTAGCATTGGCTAAAATGACTCAATTTGCAGGAGATCACTTCGTGTTATTTGGATGGAGGAGGTGCCAATTTGTATTCTTCCGTTTTTGGAATCTTTTTCCCTCATGATTAATAAAAGGAATTTTTTAATATGTGCTCTTAGGGCACATGTTAATCACACAGCTCAAGAGAATATTCTCTTAAATTGTGTGTATATTCTCTTGAACTTGGTGCAAATACAGAAATCAAGAGAATATACACACAGTTCAAGATAATATTCTCTTGAACTGTATGTTTAGCATGTGCCCTAAGGGCACATGTTAAGAGAACCCTTAATAAAATACATTCCCTTAAAAAAAAAAAAAAACTAGCTTTATAAAAATCAGAATAAGCAGGCATTGCAAAAGAGTAAAGATAAATTTGCCTTAATTCCTCCCCGATCATTTTCTTAGATTTTCATAGCCCCTAGTGTAAGACCTCAAATTTTATAAATAAAATTTAATTTTTTTTATATATTATTTTGAAATAGTAAGGTATTGATTTGATAAATGTGATAAGTTATGGGTGAAATGTGCAAAGTTTACAAAATAAGCAAGTGGTTATAAAATATTTGTTGTGTCGGGGAATATTCGTTTGGTTGAGGAATATTCTTTTTGTAGGAGAATATTCGTACGACGGCGCAGTCATTGGTGGACCCCACAACGGAATGAATGTCGGATATAGAAAGCGACATAAATAACCTTTTTATATTATAATGGCAAAACTGTTACCGTTGGTACTGTTGAAATACCCGGTGGTTAAAATACAGTAATACGCGGTGTTGCACGGTAGCACACGGTATTGCACAGTATTTCGAATTATTGATTCTTACGTAGGAAGGAACTTACTCAATTATTGTTACAGTAATTACTATTCATTATTTTATATTATTGATTCAATAATTGCATAATATTTTATTGATTCAATAATTGTCATTGCACATTATTTCAAATTATCAAATCAACAATTCATATTATTTGAATAATATTATTAGATAGCATTATTGACAATGTCTAAGGAAGTTCTGTCTAGGAAAGGGGTTGATTAATTGCGCGCCAGTAAAAAAAAAAAATTTCTTATCGGAAGGCCCCCTTTTTCCTGGGAACGACGTGGTTGTCAATATTGTAGTTCTGTAATATTATTTGTGAATAATTAATTTTTGATATATATGATAAGGAAATATTTATTCAATGTGGATTTAGACGGAGGAATTTTTAACATGTGATATTTGTTAAAAGTTGGTATTTTATTTTGTATGATAAAATAATTCATTCAAATATATTATTATAATATTACATTATAGTAGTATGATGTGATTATATAATAGTATGATTTTTTATAATTTGAATGGTAACATTGTTATAGTAAATTCATGGTATAAAAGCTAAACGAGGTGGAACAGTGCAAATTAAATTTGAACTCTTATGATGCAAGGATGTCATCGGAGCGATGATGCAAACGATGATGTCATAAATTATGGCGAAAAGACTATTTTACCCTTACTCTGCCGAGCCTATAAATAGAAGCTCATTTCTTCATTATTTCTTACCAATTCACTAAAGCTATAGAGAGAGAAAGTATAGAGAGAGTAAGAGAGAAAGAAGAGGAGTATTCTGCTATTACGCTAGTGCAGTCTCCAAATTTTAAGGTAAGGGGTATTATTTCTTTCGTATTCATGAAGAGAGTTATTTTCTTTCAATACTCGTAAAGGTTGTTATTCCATTCCTTATTATTCTGTTGGAATAATCTGTTTGAGCGGACTACCGCCAGACGGGTGAATCTTCGTATCCAGTTGTTATTAAATTGTGGAAATAATCTGTTTGAGCGGACTACCGCCAGACGGGTGAATCTTCGTATTCAGTTGTTATTAAATTGTGAAAATAATCTGCCTGAGCGGACTACCGCCAGACAGGTGAAAATCCAATTAAAATTTCGTATATTGTTTCATTTCAGATTCTTAACTCTAAACTTACTACCGTAAGTATTGCTTCTATAATTCCTGAAATGATCAGATATTACTTGAGTTTTGCGCTTCATCTAATATTATTTCACTGGAATATTGGTCTGAACTTTCTTGTGAAATTTTTATCTTTTCATGTCAAGTTACTATTCACGAGTTACTATTCATGAGTTACTATTCACGGGGTACTATTCACGGTAATTTTTTTTTTCTTCCAAATCATTTTTAATTGTATCCAAGTTTTGAACTTCATTCTTGAATTTTACTCCACAATTGATTATTACGGAGTATTATTGAACTTGGATAAACCAAATTACGAATCCCGAATCCTTGTCCTTTATCTCACTGGATTCGTTCCTTATATTGTATTTCATCATCCTCTGTCCTAAATGGTGATATAACTGAATATCTTTGGTCTGTAGTGCAAAGATGAAAAATTACGTGATGAACATCTTTGGCCTATAGTGCAAAGATGAATGATTACCTGATGAATATCTTTAGCCCGTAGTGCAAAGATGGACAGATGTTGAGGTGAACATGACCAACTGATGATATAAATGAATATCTTTTGGCCCGTAGTGCAAAGATGAATATTTGATTCGAGATGTATATTGATTGATGTTACAGGAATAAAATATTGATGATGGACTTTTAAGTCAAAGAAGATAGTAGACATCATTATCTACTTAACTCTTCTAATGAATTATTATTTCCGCTGCGAATATTGATCTAAAACTTGTTGTCCATAATATTTTATCCGATTTATTGAAGGCTAACGATAATTTATTTTTGATTATCTTAGTCATAATATTCTTTACTGGGCTAGTTGAGCTCACCCTTTTCTTCCATTGTTCTCTTCAGAAATGAGAATGTCGCGGGTACTAGTCGGGGAATGGAGTGATGGTCCGAGTTAGAGCTGTAGAAGTCCTCACTATTTGTTTTATTTAAAATAGTGTGATAATAAATATAATGAGGACTTAGTTTGAATATTAATATTTTCTACCTGTCTGTATTGACACTCACAGTTGTGTGGTCATATTTTGCACGACCGTGTGATATGAAAGATTGTATTTGAATTTTATTAAGTGTATTTGGCGACTCAAAATGGGTGGAGTATTGAACCTATTTTGGGGGCGTCACACCTAGGATTAAATCGCATCACTGTAATTAAATTATAATAATATAAATTCTCAAAAAAAAAACAAATTGAACAAATTGCCTTTATAAAAATGTTTTTTTTAATATTAGGACTTGATCATTGTTGTGTTTAACAATTGAACATATTATGAACTTTCATTTTATAAAACTATTAAAAAGTTTGATCGAAAAAAATTATTAATACTCCCCATTATTCAATTGTTCTGTCAAAACTTAAAAGTCCTATTTTGATTTTGAGTTCTTCTACACAGGAATATTGAACATGAGTTGTATTGAATTTTAATCTATTTGTATTTTTACCCCATTGAGGGTCAAAACATAAATAAATGAAAGTCCAATACACTCCTGTCCAATATTCATGTCCTATATTTCTCTCTGCTTAGACTTTTTGTTTGATTTTTGATTATGAGTTTTAATATTATTTATTACTCTCTCCTTCCGTCACATGATAAAAATTTTAGTTGACTTTTTATGTATATTAAGAAAGATGAAAGATGAAAAATAATAAAATTGTGCATATTTAAATTAAGTATTATTTAATTGTATAGTTTGTTGCACATAACTAATGATGTTTCATAAATATGCATCCAGAATAAAAATATGACAATTAATATTAAAAGTATTATATGCAAATTATTGTAAAAAATAAATTATTTAAGGTAACTAGATATTTAATTTGAGAAATTCCAATTGCAAATAAATTCGGTAAAACTAATGATTTAGCCACCGAAGTTGGCATGTTTTATTGAATACCTGATTAAACTTTTAATTTATCAAATTAACTCACTGAACTAATTAAAATTGTTAAATTGGGCCATTCTGTCAAATCTGGCTAACAGATGTTAAAAACTACAACGCTATTATCTGACGTGGACGTAATAAATAAAAGGAAAAAAAAAGGAAATGACATGGCCTAATCAGACGTGGCTTACGCGGCAAAATAGAAGGGTCGTTACACCAATATTCAGACAAAGCCAAATCCAAATCATATCTGTGTCCAACTTCAGACAGTGAGAAACAAAGAGAGAGACAAAGGAGGAGATTAGGGTTCTTCATCAAGTCGGCTCAGATAGCAACGAGAAGTCTAGAGTTTCTTCTGCAAATCTCTTCCTAACCTCGTTCAAGGCTAGGGTTCACGATTGAACTTTCAGAAACGAAGAGGTCGATCTAGGGTTCACGGCTCACTGAGTTTTCTGGCTTAGGTCCTCCGTTTGTACAAGGTATGTACGATTTTTTGTCCAAATGCTCTTCCCTCTTCAGTTTAGCAAGTTTGGGTCTAAGGTCTAGGGTTTTGTTACCGATTTCAAAAAATTCGATTTGGGGAGTTTTCAAAATCAGGGATGGGAACCTAGGGTTTTGTTACCTTTTTACTAAATTAATGCTTTGTAATGGGTACCATGGTCAGCCATGTTTGGAACCTCTTCCTACTTAAAGTCCCCCCAAAAAACTTCTGAATTCCAAACCTGTAATGCGTACCATGGTACTTTAATGGAATATTTGCCTTTGTTTATTTCAATACATTTATGTAATGCTTACCTGTATGTTGTGTCTTGTAACTGTTGCAGGATGGTTCTATTTTCTGTGGAGTTAAATCATGGTGGCAGGTTTATTGAAGAACCAATATACCACTATGGAGGAGGTTTTATACAACTGTATCATGATGTTGATGGTGACTGGCTGAATGTTGACAAAATAAACAACTTACCTAAGGCAATGGATACAAAAAGGATTTTGCAGTGTATTTCAGAAAGAGTGGTTGGGATATTCGTACTGGTTTAGAGTTAATATATGATGACCATAGTATTAGGTTACTAGTTGAGGAGGGTGAGAAATATGGGATAGTTGATCTATATTGTGACCACTCCATTGATGCAGTCTTACCACTTGAGGTGGAAGTTGATGTTGTTGATGTGCAACTTGATGCACCAATGGAAGCTCCAACTGATGATGATTCTACATTTGAAGAAACAGATTCTGAGTGCATTGATGTTAGTGATGATGATGGGAATGAAGAGTTGATCAATGTTAGGTTACATAAGGAAGAGATTAAGAAAACAAAGATTAATGAGTTAGAAGTTGAATGTGAAGTTGAATTGGATGATGAAGTTGAAGTTGATGTTGAACATATGGGGACTCAAGCTTCTAGCTCAGTACATGCTAAAAAGGCCAAAGAGATTGTATGTGAGAAGGGCAGGAAGAAGACAAGGGCAGGCCTGAACACTCCAAACAAGAAGCAGAAAAAGGCTAGTGAAGAGATTGAACCTACTTTTTCATCTGATGATGATGTTGTGACTAAATTTGGTACAAAGGGCATGAAGCCATGGGAGGAAATGTATGAAGATTCTGATATTGAAGTTCCTGCAAGTCTATCTCAACTAGTGGTAGTGAGTGGGAAGGTGAAGAGGCAAGGGTCAAAGTGAAGAGAGATGTTCCTATGTATAATCCAAACACTGCAATTAAGGACACTGAGTTTGAGCTATACATGACTTTCACTGGGGTTGACCAACTAAGAGAAGCAATACAAAATTATGCAGTTGGGAAAGGGAAAGCAATTTGGTTGGCAGTTAATGACAATACAAGGGTTCAAGCTAAGTGTGCATCAGGATGTCTATGGAAGCTTTGGGCAAGTTATGTTCTTAGAGAGAAATTGTTTCAAATCAAGGCTTACCCAACTAAGATCCACAGTTGTATTAGGGCCACAAAGATAAAGATTATTAGATGTAAGTGGTTGGTAAATAAGTTTGGAGGGACAATTAGATCAAGGCCAAGGATGAAGTTGAGGGAATTGCAAGCAGCAATAAAGCAAAGGTTTGGAGTGCAGAGCTCTCTTGGACAGTGTTTGCAAATTAAAAAAATGGCATTATCTGAGATAAAAAAGACTCTGGCAGAACATTATGAAGAGGTTTGGGACTATGGACAAGAGATACTTAATACAAATCCAGGGAGCACTGTACAAATTAGGACTGATCAGGGCACTCCAAAAAGGTTTCAAATGATGTATATTTGTTTTGATACTGTGAAGAGGAATTGGTTAGAGGGATGCAGACCTATTATTGGACTAGATGGTTGTTTCCTGAAGACATATTGTAGAGGGGAGCTGTTAACTGCAATAGGAAGAGATGCTAACAACCAGATGTTCCCAATAGCTTGGGCTTTGGTGGAAAGTGAAAATAAAGACAGTTGGAGCTGGTTTTTAAATTTGTTAGTGGACGATGTTGGATTAGAACAAGGTAGAGGATGGACATTAATTACTGATCAACAAAAGGTGCAGTTTTATTTTTATTACATCTTAAGTTTTATTTGTATTACACATTTATGTCTCTCTACTAACATTTCTTGCATATTTATATAGGGTTTGGTGCCTGCTATTCAAGAATTACTACCCCAAGCAGAGCATAGATGTTGTGCAAGATATATCTATGCTAATTGGAGAAAAAAGTTCCCTGGGGCAGCTTTAAAGGTGATGTTCTGGAAGGCAGCTAAGGCCAACAATCCTACTAATTTTTGAATGGCAATGAAGGACATCAGGAAGGAGTCAATGGATGCTCACACTGCCTTGATAGGTATACCTCTTAAACTTTGGAGTAAGGCTTATTTTGATACCACCACCAAATGTGATGTAGTAACAAACAATATGTCAGAGTGTTTTAATAGTTGGATCCTAGAGGCTAGGTATAAACCCCTCTTAACAATGTTTGAAGACATAAAGACTCAAGTAATGGAGAGAATCCACACCAAGAGAGATCAGATGCTAAAAAGAGAGGGTAAATTATGCCCTAGGATTCTAACTAAAGTGAATAGGTCTATTGAATTGACAAAGTATTGTGATCACACATGGGATGGGGGTTATATGTATGAGGTGAGTGACAAGTATGGTAAATATGTGGTAGACATAGAGAAGCATACTTGTTCTTGTGGGGTGTGGCAATTATCTGGAATACCTTGCAATCATGCTGCAACTGGGATACTTCATCAAGAGAGACCTGTTGAGGATTTTGTGGACCCTTGTTACTACATTGAAACCTATCTCAAGTCATATAACCACCTGTTAAAGCCCATGAGTGGCAGCAATGGTTGGCCTACTACTAACTTGCCAATCTTGTTGCCTCCATTGACTACGAGATTGGCTAGAAGGCCAAAGAGATGTAGAAGGAAAGATCCAAATGAAGAACGAAAGAGCACGGGTAAGGTTTCAAAGAAAGGGACTCCAGTGATGTGTTCCAAATGCAAGCAATACGGGCATAATAAAGCTGGTTGTAGGAACACACCTGCCAAAGAACAACCTACTATGAGAAAGCCAAAGCTCAATGTGAGTTATTTAATTTTGTATCATTTATATGTTTCCTTCAATTATTTGGAATGTACATACTGACATTTGGGACATAACAGGCAAAAAGAAAGCAAGGTAGTGTAGCTGGAAATGGGACTGATAGTCAGAGATCAGAAGATGGTGGAGGAACACAATTTGCAGATGGGGGACAGTGAAAGAAGACAATCTGCAAGTATATTTTTGGGCATGTTTTGGAGGAAGTCAATCTGCAGACTTTTTGGACAGTGAAGGAAGACAATCTGCAGTTTTTTAGTGTCTTTTTTGGGACTGATAAGGTCTGTTTTGGAGCTGATTTAGAATATTCTATTTGACACATATGTAACCAAGCTGATTAATAGCACTGTACAAATTAAGACTTATAACTACAATGATATCTGTAGTATGGTTGGAGCAGGTTTTAATGACAAATCTTATGCTTTAGTTCTGTTATTATTGCAGTTTTCAGTTATAATGGATGGAACAGGTTTTTAGTTAATTATTGCAGTTGCAGTTCAGTTAGTTGTTAGTTCTAAAGTGAATAGGTCTGTTTTGTGTGTACAGGGAACTGAAAAGCTATTAACTGCATTGTTGCAGTTTTGCTAGTTGTTGGTTTCGTGTGTGCAGGGAACTGAAATGTTGTTAACTGCATTGTTGCAGTTTTGTTGACTGTTGGTTTGCAGTGAGCTGTTAACTGCATTGTTATAGTATTGTTCTGTTAGTTGTTAGGAGTATCTGTAGTATTTTTGCAGTTTTGTATTGTTGCAGTTTTGTAGTTTTGGCATTGTTGTTGATGCAGTTTTGTATTGTTGTAGTTTTGCAGTTTTGGCATTGTTGTTGCTGCAGTTTTTAATTGTTGCAGTTTTGTAGTTTTGGCATTGTTGTAGTTGCAGTTTTGTGTGTGTGTTGTATTGACATTGTTGCAGTTTTGTGTGTGTGCAGGGAACTAATGCAAACTTCTCTTTGACTGAACCTAACAGTCAAGTATTGGCATTGTTGCAATTGTCAACTATTTGCAGAAACCAAATCAAACTTCCCGAGCAACAACAATGCCAATACAACAATTACATTTCACAGTCAAATTTTTGTCAACTATTTGAAGAATAAACTGTCAAAAGAAACACATTAAAAACAAGTGGTTCATTACATAACTTTGAATGTTTACAAAGTCTTGAAATGAAAACATAACGTCATTACATAGCTTTGAATGCTTAAAAATTCATGAAAACATAACTTAATACAACACAAGTCACCATCCATGACAATATCACATACAACTGAAATTTCTTATGTGCCTCTCTTAGTCTAATAGATTCTAACTCCAAGATTAAGGCATCCCTTTTCAAATTCTTTAACTTCTCTTTCAACTTTCTTGTTTTGTTTCTTTGCAAATTGACTTTATCTTCATTCCTTGAAACAGAACTCATATCACTGCAACCATTACCATGAACTTCATTTTGAGTACTTATGTCCAACCATTGAAAAAATCCACAATATTTATTAACGTCCTGTAACAACACCCAATTCAATCCAAAATATATTATAATTAACATACAAATTTATACATAAAATTTACTTACTGGGTAAAAACGACATCCATAGAACCTTCTTCCCTTTGATTTGTTCTTTGTGGAGACACAAATGGATGCCGATTGACCGCAGAAACAATCTACCCTCTTTCGAGCAACAGACGAGGATATGCTATTTGAAGTTGCCATTAAGAACCTTTTAGAAGTTCAAATTATCAAACATTATTGTGGAAATAACTATGTAATATGTTATGTACAAAACTGCCAATAGCTATGTAATATGTTAATACAGTTAATATGATACAAATAGGATTTTATAGTGTATTGTGTTAAACAGTATTGTGGAACATAACAGCTAATATGATAGTAAATTGCCTACTCAAAAGATAACAGAATGAGAAGGGAACATGTGATAATCGGGTATGCAGAACTGTATTTAGTAAAAAGGTAACAAAATCCTAGGTTCCCATCCTTGATTTTGAAAACTCCCCAAATTGAATTTTTTGAAATCGGTAACAAAACCCTAGACTTTAGACCCAAACTTGCTAAACTGAAGAGGGAAGAGCATTTGGACAAAAAATCGTACATACCTTGTACAAACAGAGGACCTAAGCCAGAAAACTCAGTGAGCTGTGAACCCTAGATCGACCTCTTCGTTTCTAAAAGTTCAATCGTGAACCCTAGCCTTGAACGAGGTTAGGAAGAGATTTGCAGAAGAAACTCTAGACTTCTCGTTGCTATCTGAGCCGATTTGATGAAGAATCCTAATCTCCTCCTTTGTCTCTCTCTGTTTCTCACTGTCTGAAGTTGGACACAGATATGATTTGGATTTGGCTTTGTCTGAATATTGGTGTAACGACCATTCTATTTTGCCGCGTAAGCCACGTCTGATTAGGCCATGTCATTTTCTTTTTTTCTTTCTTTTATTTATTACGTCCACGTCAGATAATAGCGTTGCAGTTTTTAATATCTGTTAGCCAGATTTGACAGAATGACCCAATTTAATAATTTTAATTATTTCAGTGAGTTAATTTGATAAATTAAAAGTTTAATCAGGTATTCAATAAAACGTGCCAACTTGGATGGCTAAATCATTAATTTTGCCAAATAAATTCCAACTACTACCAATTCATGGGTAAGTAATTCTCTAATTCATCTTCTCTTTCCTTCATTTTCCCCTCCCTTTTGAATGGCATTATCCATAATATTTTAGGCATTTTTGAATACTTGTACGTGTGAAGTTTTTGTTAGTAAAACAAACTGGACAAACTATATATATATATATATATATATATATATATATATATATAGGGCAAAGGTCCAAAAATGTCTCTGACATTTATCCTGAGGTCTATCGAGCACTTTATATTTTTTTTTTTCAAAAATGCCCTTGACGTTATAAATTTTGGGTCAACCATGCCCCTCCCATTAACGGATCTGTCACTTACACAAACGTGACTGACGTGGCTAGACAAATTTTAGTGACAAGGCATGACACCTGGATAAATGTTTGTTACCCAAAAAATTCAGATCCATTTTCTCCCTCTAAAACCATGTTTATCAGTCAGATCCATTTTCTCTCTCTCTAAACTCATTTTACTTAGATCTATTTTCCTTCTCCTCCAAAACTTCAATTTCCTCGGGCTCTTGCATCTTCTCCTTCACCGATTGTTTCTCTTCTTCCTCTCCGACGCCATATCTTCTGGAGACTGTGTTTGAAGCTTAATGTTAAGCAAAACTCCAAGAGCCTCCATAACCCTCGGATCCTTCAAATAAAGATTCAAATTGCTAGGGTTTTTCTGAAGGTCCTTCATCAAATTAACAAAATCTGGTTGCTGCATATAACCCCTAGTTGACGAGTCGGAGGTAAGAGGTAAGCTTGACCCACATCTCCTGCCCAAACGCATCGCCAAACGGGTTCGAAGGCTTGGATCTGGTTGTCGCGACGGATTGTGCATCTGAAAGGCTAACTTTTAGGGCTTCGTTGTTGGGGTCAATCTCTAGGCCTTTCTTATAAGCCTCAACAGATCGTTGTAGTTGTGTAGGCCGACGTACGCGGCGCCAAGCCGGGAGTATCCCTTGGACCAATCTGCTTGAGCTCGACGATCTTTTTGGCATCGGATAAGGCTCCGGTGTACTTGCTGAGGGAAGCGTAGGCGATGGATCTGTTGGAGCAGAGGTCGTGATTGTTGTGTTTCAATTTTCTATATTTTGTGTTTTGATTCTAGAGTTCATAAATTTTATGGGAATTTGTTTTTTCCTTAACAGTATTTGAGATTTGATGGTTGTGTTACTTCTAATAGTTCCTTATTTTGTTACTTCAAAACTGAAAAGGAACTTTATAATTTCCCAATTGCTTCAATGTTCTTAATATGGCCACTCAAAAGAGATTCAGAGTTTGGTTGGGCTTGAGCTGCATCTCTTGATGCCGTTAATGTGTGTTAAAAAAATGGTATTCAACTTTGCTTTTTTGGCTACAGTGCAAATTATTGTGATGTTGACGAAAATGGGTTACAATATATGATCTTGCGTCGTGTAATAATGGAAACATGGAGGTTGTTCATCCTGGATCTAAGCAGCTTCATCCGAGTTTACAGAGAATGGGTTTAGAAAGAGAAAATGACAGACATTAAATGATGATTGGATGAGTTTGAAATTAAGTTGTTTAATTTATTTTAATTAGGAGTTAAAATTCTATCTTAATGCCTTGTCACTAAAATTTATCTAGCCACGTCAGTCACGTTTGTCCAAGTGGCAGATAAATAAATAAAGATTTAATTTTTTTTATATATTATTTCGAAATAGTAAGGTGTTGATTTGATAAATATGAAAAATTATAGATGAAATGTGCAAATATTTTAAAATGAGCAAGTGGTTATAAAATATTCATTGTTGTCAGGGAATATTCGTTTGGTCGTGGAATATTCTTGTTGTCGGGGAATATTCGTACGACGGCGTAGCTATTTGTGGGCTTCACAACGGAATAACTGTCGAATATAGAAAGCGACAAAAATAATCTTTTTATAAATAACGGTAAAACTGTTACGGTTAAACTGTTGAAATACCCGGTGATAAAAATACAGTAATACGCGTTGTTGCACAGTAGCACACGGTATTGCACAGTATTTTGAATTATTGATTCTTACGAAAGAAGACACTTACTCAATTATTGTTACAGTAATTACTGTTCAATATTTTATATTATTGATTCAATAATTGCATGATATTTTATTGGTTCAATAATTGCTACGTTGATATTTTATATCAATAATTGCTACGTTGCTATTTTATATGATTGATTCAATAATTGCTACCGTTGATATTTTGTATTATTGATTCAATAATTGTCATTGAACAGTATTTCACATTATCAACTCAATAATTCATATTATTTGAATAATATTATTAGATATTATTATTGACAATGTCTAAGGAAGTTCTGTCTAAGAGGGGTTGTTTAATTGCGCGCCAGTAAGGATAAATCCTTATCGAAAGGCCCCCTCTTTCCTGAGAACGACCTGTTTGTCAATATTGTAGTTCTGTAATATTATTTGTGAATAATTAATTATTGATTTATATGATAAGAAAAAATTTATTTTGTGGATATAAAAGAAGGAATTAGTTCTGATGTATTTTTATCAGTATTTTGGTGTGAAAAATCATCCGTTTATGAAATACGGATAGTTTATGTTTAGAATTTGGAAAAACTTCCTTCTACAAAGTTGTAGAGAATTAAATTTCCTATAGAAGGACATAGAATTTGTATTTTTCTAATAAAAGGGCTATTTATTATGAATTATTGAAGTTTTGAAAAATAAATATTTTTTTAATGGGAGGTGGGCCCCACCGGTGGCTGGTGGCTTTTGAGCAGGCGGCATAAATTTTTTTTTTAAAAAAAATGTTATTTTATTAAAAAGTCTACTTTGACATCCTAAGCTTTTCCTATAAATAAGGTGCTTAGGTTAGAATTGAAAATCACACCAGAATCAGAAGTTTTTTTCTCTCTATAATATTGAGCGTATTTTTGTGAGTATTTAGATACTTTGAGTGTTGCTATTCAGTGCAAGTTTTCTTCAGCCTTATATCCGATATTTCAGTCAGAAGTACTATTCTTTTGAGGTAAGGGATGTTATTTTCTTTCGTAAATGATGTTATTCTTTTCAGTATCATTATACCAAAATATTGTCATGAATTTTATTATGAAATTCTTACTTTTTTCGTCGGGGTTACTATTCACGTATACGACACTAACGTATACGGCACGATTCACGGAAAAATTAATTTTTTTTCTATTTGTCCAAGTTGCTTGTTAAGGTTCCTATATTTGATTTGATCTAAGTTTTGAGCTTTATTCTTAAATTTTGCTCCACAATTGATTATTACGAAGTATTTTTGAATTGGATAAACTAAAATACGAATCCTTAATCTTTGTCCTATTTCTCACTGGATTCGTTCTTTAAAATGTTTTTCATCATCCTCAGTCCTAAAAGGTGATATAACTGAATATCTTTGGCCTGTAGAGCAAAGATGAATGATTACCTGATGAATATCTTTGGCCTGTAGAGCAAAGATGAATGATTACCTGATGAATATCTTTGGCCGTAGTGCAAAGATGACAGGTGTTGAGATGAACAGGACCACTGGTGATACAAATGAATATATTTGGCCTGTAGTGTAAAGATGAATATTTGATTCGAGATGTATATTGATTGATGTTACAGGGATAAATATTGATGATGGACTTTTAAATCATAGAAGATAGTAGATTTTATTCTCTACTTAACTCTTCTAATGAATTGTTATTTCCGCTGCGAATATTGATCTAAAACTTGTTGTCCATAATATTTTTATCTGAATTGTTGAAGACCAACGATAATTTATTTTCCGTTATCTTAGTCATAACATTCTTTACTGGGCTAGTTGAGCTCACCCTTTTCTTCTATTGTCCTCTTCAGAAAATGAGAATATCGTTGGGACTTGTCGGAGGACAGAGTGATGGTCCGAGTTAGAGCAGTAGTAATCCTCACTGTTTCTAATCAATAGTGTGATAATAATTATAATGAGGACTTAGTTTGAATATTAATATTTTTTACATATTTGTATTGGCACTCACAGTTGTCTGGTCGTATTTTGCACGACCGTGTGATGTATAAGATTGTATTTGAATTCTGTACCATGTATTTGGCGACTCAGAATGGGTTGGGTTGACTGGACCTATTCTAGTGGCGTCACAGTGTTAGTTTTCAGTAGGCACACAATAGATCTAGAAGGAGGGGTTGAATAGATCCTTTGCGTTTTTAAACTCTTTTCTATTTTATTTTGTATTGCTAAGAAGTTAGCACATGACAAACATAAGAATCATTTCAAAAACAGCGGAATAAGTTAAATGTCCCCTTCATGGATATATTGATAAATATTGATACATTGTTCTTGGAGTTAGTTTAGATGTATGTAGTTAATACAAACATAACAGTTATAGCAGTTAAGTGCATATTGTAACTGACAGAATGTAAAAGACACAAGGGATTTTAGGTGGTTCAGAGACTCAAGCTCCTAATTCACTCTTTTACACTCTCGCAGAAAATCCACTAAGGAAGGGCAGCACCCTGAATCACTAAGATTTCTTCAAGGCCAGCAGCCTTGGCACTTTAGTTCACTAAGAACTCTTCAAGCCCAGCAGGCTTGAAACTCCTCTAGTCCACTAAGAACTCTTCGAGGCCAGCAGCCTTGGAACTCATTTAGTCCCTCTAGACAAGGACCTCTCAGGCCCTGGCTACACGTTGTTGTAGTTGTTGTTGTTATTTGTGCTTTGCTGCTAAGATGACTTGAAGCTTTATCATCTCTTGTACTTAGCAGCTTGGCTTGGTCCTCAGCATTCTACTTCGAGTCTGGACCTCTTCTTCACAGGTGCAGCTGATCTTCATTCTGTTCAGCTCATCTTCTTCTGATGTTAGCTGTGCACCATCACCACATAGAACTGCTAAAGCTTTTCATTGTGGGTCATCTTCTTCTGGTCCTTAGCAGCCCTTGAACTCTTTTTTATAAATAAGCAGACATGGTTCTGCATCTTTTCCTTTTTAGCTTCTAGTTCTTCATGGTGATCCGTAGAGTGACTCTTCTGATCTTCTTTATGCTCAGCCACTTTCCTGAATGCTATCTTCATGGACTTCTCGGCTCTCAGCTTAGCTGCCATCTTCAGTGACATTCTCATCCTTGTTGAGTGAAGCTTTTAGTCTGTTTAAGTCCTTATTCCAATCTGCTTCACTTCCACTCTCGTAGTCTCACTGCCACTGAGACTTGTTCTGTTCAGCTCTGGTGGAACTCGTAAAGTCAACAATATAGCATTTCAATAACTCAACGATTCTTCTTCTCAGCAGCTCTTGATCTTTGAAGCTCTAGTTGTTATATACTCCTTCACAATCTTCCCGTTGGAATACAGTCGTTGGGAGCTATTTGAATTGCTTCGCAGATCTCGAGTTATTTGGTGCAGACTGCTGATGTGACGTGACAGCTCTTTTTTGACTTTACTGACACAGCAGTCTGCTTTCTCACCTACCGCCTCAGAGATGTCACTATTCCGTGTCAGGCTGGTAGTCACCTTTATTACTCCTTTATGATTTCTTGATTCGAATGTTTAGGAGTTGTCCTTTTGCATCGATGCTCTCAATTAGCAACGTTCAGATGTCAGTCTTTATATTGAGACGTTGCCAGTGCTTCAATATTCAGATGCCCGAACTCTACGATTCTGATGCAGATATTCTTGGACCTTGATCGTGGTGCGTCTTGTTGAATGTTGCTCTTTGACTGGTTGAGATAACACTACGATTCTGAAGAGTGTTCTTTGGATCTGCAATGTAGAACACTTCTTCGTTTACTTGTGCAGTGCTTCAACACTTCTGCTTGCCTTGACTGATCTCAGGAAGTGAAAGCTTGACTTCTTGTTCTGGCCTCTTCTGGATAGTAAGACACATCAGATTTGTGGCATACCTAGCTCTCTTTCTCCTGGTGATCTCCCGTTCACGTATCTTGAATGGTCTGACCCATGCTTAATCACTTCTGTCTATTCTTCAAAAGCTGGCCAGTATCTCTGTGTAAACTTCATCAGTTCCTGATTGGCAAACACTACGATCCTGAGTGATTCTCAAGACCATTGTCTTCTGTTCTCTTGACAACTACTGTACTTGCTGACTTTCTCTAGTCAGTCACTTTATCTGAAGTCTTCTTCTGATTGGCTTGTGGAAGACTTCATCTTGAATGGTCTCACAACTCAATCTGAATGCTGATTGAGTTGGTGCTTAGATCTTCTGTTAGCTTGTCTGCCATTCGTTGAGTGCTCTCTGGTTTCCTTTAAGTGAAATTTATCTTTGCAGCTCAGACCAGAGGCTTCATGCTTTGGATATTTTGGGAGTGCTCATCTGTTGAGAATCGTGTTGACACTAAGATTTTGCCTTGGCGTTATGAGCAATCTCTGTAGAAGCCTTAGTTCTACAGACTACGATTTAACCTTGTTTCTGCAGACATTACGACTACGAGATCAGACCTTGACAGACTATGATTTCTGCCTTTATGCTTGCTGTCCTCGTTTGATCTGGCTCGACTACGATCTCTGCCTCTGATATGATCAGCAGACTCCACTACTTCAAGTGTGATCTACGATTCTTGACTTAACTCTAACAGATGCTCGTTCGGCTCATAGACAGGCTGTCTCTATAATTCTGAACATGACTTCCTCAATAGACTACGGCTCTGAGAAAGTTCTTCTCGACACACTATGATCCTTCCTCGTTTCTCCTGGCAGACTACGAACTCCGAGATCTACTATCTTGCAGACTACGATTCCGCCTTGATAGTTCTCGAGTCTTCCTTGTCTCTCCTGGCAGACTACGATGCTGGTGCAGTGCTCGACGATCAGACAAGCCTATCTATTACACTTTATAAGATCAACCTAACAAGCTTGATCTTTCTATATTTATAGTCCTTGTACATCATTTCTTTTTAAGGACTTTACAAGCTGTTTTGCTTATGTAGGATCAACCTAACATATTTGATCATTTCAGTCTAAGTCCTTGTACATATATTCCTATTATCTATTAAAGGACTTTACAGCTTTTATCAGTGCAAGCATACTTGCATATTCATTCATTTATATCATAATCAAATCATATAAAATAGGAATAACATCCTCATGTATATTCCTAACACAGTGGCCAACAAGATCCGAATTTATGTTGAAGATATGCAGGATGTTAAAGTGGTGGAGAAAATTCTACGCTCTTTAACTGAGAAGTTCAACTATGTTGTATGTTCTTTAGAGGAGTCCAAGGACATTGATGCTCTTATTGTTGATTAGCTACAAAGCTCATTAATAGTGCATGAACAGAAGTTTCAGAGACGTGATGGTGATGAACATGCTTTGAAGAAGAAGAGGAAGAGGTCGAGGTCGAGGTCGTGGTACCTACAGAGGAAGAGGAAGAAGAAGACAGAGAGCAGACTTCAACAAGGCAATTGTGGAGTTACCGATGCCATCAACTTGGACATTTTCAGTATGAATGTCCTTTTGGGAACAAAGAAGCAAATTATGCAGAACTTTGATGAGGAAGAATAAATGCTTTTGATGTCTTATGTGGAGTTATATAAGGCCAAAAGAGAAGATGCATGATTCCTTGATTTAGGGTGTTTTAATCACATGTGTGGCGATCGAACTATGTTGAATGAACTCGATGAAACATTTTGACATTCGGTAAAATTGGGGAACAACATTAAGATGGATGTGATGGGAAAGGGAAATGTGAAGTTGCTGCTGACAGGAGTCAATTATGTTATTGCTGAGGTATACTATATTTTAGAGTTGAGAAATAATCTCTTGAGCATAGGGCAGTTGCAAAAAAAGAGGCTTGGCTATTTTGATCAAGGGAGGGGTGTGCAAGATATTTCATCCAGAGAAAGGTTTGATAATTCAAACCAACATGAGTGCCAATCGGATGTTTATCTTACTGCCTCAGTCTCATACTCCCTCTCAAGTACAATCTGATCAGTGCTTTCACACAATAAATGAACTTATTTCATCTCTGGCATTGAAGGTATGTGCATCTGAGTTACAAGGGTTTGAGAACCATGCATGTTGTACAAGAACATGGTACGTGGACTTCCTCAACTCTCAGCCTCAAATGTGACATGCACTGATTGCATCATCGGAAAGCAACATCATGACCCTATTCCAAAGAAGAGTACTTGGAGAGTAACTCAGAAGTTGAAACTTATTCATGCAGATATTTGTGGTCCGATCACTCCTACATCTAATAGCAACAGAGGTACATCTTGTTATTTATTGATGATTATAGTAGAAAAGCATGGGTGTATTTCCTGGTATAGAAGTCAGAGGCTTTTAATATTTTTAAATGCTTTAAGACTATGGTTGAAAAAGAAACAGGGTTATTTGTTAAGTGTTTTCGCACTGATAGAGGAGGAGAATTCAATTCAAAAGAGTTCAATGATTTTTGCAAACAAAGTGGGATAAAGAGGCACACTACAAGAAATTACACAAAAAATGACGCTAAAATTTGTCATATAAAATTCATTTTTGTCACTAAAATATTTGGCGACGAGTGTTAATCGTCACAAAGACCGTCACCGTATAAGCGTGGTATTAGGTTTATTTGACAATATTTGATGTCGTCACTAAATGTTTTACTTACGGTGACGATCTACATCGTTATCACTATAATTAATTACTTTTAATGACGTTAATAGTGTCACTATTTTAATGAAATTTTCGTCACTCTATATTATGTTTCGTCATAAAAAATTAGTACATTAAATGACGAAAATCTTTCTTCGTCATTAAAGGATATTGTTTACTGACGAAAATATGTCACACTATTTAAATCATCTAATTTTAATGACGACAATATTGTCATATTTATGATTATTCTTTCGTCATGTTATTGTGTTTATCGTCACCAAAAATAAGAAAATAAATGACGATAGAACAATTCGTCACCTAATAATATATTTAAAATGACAATTATGTCATTGTCATTTTATATTTTAATTATAATTTATTTAGTTTTATATTAAATAATTTATTGTATTAATCTATAAGCACAATTAAATAAAAAAAATCTCATTTAAAAATAAATAGCAAAAAAACATAAAAATTTCAATCAACCCATTACAAAAATTAATAATATCATTTTCAAAAGAATATTATACACTAAAATGAGTGTGAGAAATACAAAGAAACCTCAAAAGATATATAATCCATATCTACAAGTATTTGGAGAACAACATATGAAAGTGATGGGTTCAAAACCAAGTTTACAAATAAAGATCTAATGAGGTCAAGACCCTACCTAACTCTGCGCAGATTACGTGATAGGCTTCCTTGTGTTCTCACCGTGTCATTTCTCAAATCAATATCAAGTATGCTATTTAAGGTCCCATAGTTCTTTGCTGCTTTTGTAAGACGACACACCTGAAAGTATCTACTACTGTGTTAGATAAAGTAAATCTTGTTAGACCTAAACCAAGCAGGAGAAGTAATATGTATAGAACATAATAGAAAAAAGATAGAATATGAAATGCACCAATAAGCAGGCGTGCTATATACTTGATCCTGTAACATTATATAATTATGTGAGATAAATAAATACTACAGTTCATTAAATTAAAAAATATATAAATTCTGTTTAACAATTTGGAGTTTGTAAGTATAAACAATTACCAGGAATCAAAATGTTGTGAAAAAAGTCAAAACAATAAGCACTAGACTTGGTTTTCAGAATACTGGCATGCTATCTCACTTTATGGAGTCCTTTGACAAATTATCAATTAAGACAAAAGTACCTGTAATTAGTGCGGCATCCTGCTCCATTCCAGTCGCCCTGCGAACACGAAGAAGATAAGAAATTTTTTCTAAAAATCTTCAGCCATGAAAGAGATATTGCACTTAAATGAGATTTAGATTACCTCGATTGGTTTCGGGTCAAGTGTGAGAACAACTCTTATTGTCTGTTAGAACGGGAAATAAACAAAAGCCAAGCAAACTGTATTACTATAAAAGTATAAAACATATGACTCTTATGATATAAATTAGAAGATAATAACAGTAAGCCAAAGAAAACAATAGAAAACATATGAATCTTATGATATGGACTTATTTATAAACTATAATTGTTTAAGATAAATTACCTCAAGGAGGTACTAGCACACCATATATGATCTCGAGCTTCAATACCGACACTAGGGCCCACTTGAAATTCCCATTGTAATACAATCATCAGAATATTGTGATGAATATTGTCAGAATCAGTGCTTTAGGATTCTGAGTGCACACATGGTTGGGAAGGAGGTTGAATGAGGAGAACAGACCTGCCCTAGCATAACCTCTCCATTCACGTTAGGAACTTTCTTGGCTTTAAATTTCAAAACTACAATAATGGTATGTGGGCACCCTATCCTAATAGCTCACCTTATCCTAATGGCTCATATACTTTTAATAAACAGCAACTAAAGATTCTCCATCTCAATTAGTACAATGAGATTCAGATAATAACGTCTATATTAGACGCCAAAATAACAATAGTACTAATAAAAGAATCTACATAAGTAGGAAATATCAATGGGAATCATCAATAAACCATCAAAGTTAATTGCAAATATATGCAATTTGTAAAAATATTACTAAGAATAAAGTTAACTCTCAATAAGAAATTCCAATAGTTAAATACGGTAAAGGAAAAGAACTGTTCGCCTTACTTTATCTTTTGAGTACCAATTTACTTTTTTGAGATGTTTACAACCACAATCAAGCTTGGTTATACATATAATTGGCTCTGCTACACCAATTACCCAGCTATATATTACAATCAAATCAGTACATCTATGCTTACTAACTGATTTTGCAAAACTGTACACATACTAACTATTTTTGAAAATAAATTTTAAATCTCTAGTTTATTTTCAATACATGAAGTTCTCTAACTCCTTTGTAATTAGCATAAACATAAATAATATATTCCTTCCCATAGCCAAGTTATATACCCACAATCATAACTCTGTTAATATAAACTTGCCAATTTCCAACTGTTTTAGAAAAGAAAACTTATTTCACCATTCATATGAAATCTTTAACACAATACTTCCATTTCTTAACATAACAAAGTAATTCCCAATCATAAACCAACATAATCCCAAACAACATATCATCGCATATAATTGTCTCTGCCAATATCCCAATCACAGTCTATATAAACTTTCAGTCAAATTCATAATCAATTATCTAACTTTTTATTCCCTTTAACTCATTTAAAATCAAATCATACAATCAAATCATAAACTATAATACTTAAATTAATTTACTAATATACCTTTGCTCCTTTAATTGATGAGTTCTTAGATTGAGTTTTAGCTAGGTGAGCACCTCAGCAGACAGGCAAAAGGGTTGGGGGGGTTGGCCGATCGAAGTAGAGGGGAAGAAGAAGGCTTCGACCGAAAATTTTGAAGGTGTATGATTGGGTTGATTCGACAGATGGGGGAGAAGAGTTCGGTCGGCACAATGAAGGAGAAGAGAGGGCTGAGCCTTTTATAGGCCAAATACTTTGCTCTACACGAATTTTCCTTGGTCCTTACTCCTCTTGAAGCGCACGACTTTCTCCCAAATCTTGCCACCTCCAGCTTCATTTTTACCGAGTTGTCCTCTGCTCTTCTTCTTATTTTCCTTTCTTCCTTAGCCGACTGCCTTCTCCTTCTTATTTGATCAAATAGGGCTAATCAATTTAAGACCATGTTTGCCTTGGGTTTATTTGATTACCTTGGTTTTTATTTTAATTCCCTTACTTATCTATTGTTTTAATCATATTTTTAGTTTCCTTCTTTAACTTCATATTATATATACATTACTACATATTTCCCAAAATTCACAATATATATTATTATTACTATTATTTCCCATTTTTCATGTAAACCATATATATTATATATTTACATATAATATATATCACATAATATCGAAAATAATTACTTTCAAATGTAATATATATAATATTATTTATATATTACATATATATATATATATATATATATGAAAATGCACTAAATATATTTTCATGAAAATAAAATAACTCCATCACAGAAATTATTACCTCTTATTATAATTTCTAATAATTTCATTATTAGAAATTATTTCTTAAATCAATTATTTCTATCGCGAAAAACTAGTTCGTAACAAATCATACAATAAATATATATATTCATCTATTTATCATATACGCATTGCACGTATTCACATATTCGGTATCACATATTAATTGTAGTGTATATATATTAAAAATAAAAATTTATTCACAAAATTCTTATTTTCATATAATGAAAACTTGGATTATTACATTGTAAGTTCCATAAAAAGTGTTATTAAAAGTAAATTTACTATTGTAAAAAATTTAATCTATTTATATATAATACAATTTATATTCACTATAATTAATACTACAATCTATATATATAATACAATTTATATTCACTATAATTAATAAAAACGTTGTGCAAAAAAACACTACAACATTTTTTATAAAAACGTTGTTGTTTAAGTATCATCTTTTTACTGTTTTATAGTAATGATAAAATTATTGTTTCAAAAAATTAAATAGATTTAGATTTAAATTTTAGGATGTAATAAATTAGTTAATAACAAACTAAAATATAACTCTTTTGTGGAACATAAAAGTAATAATTTAACACATTTGATCTGTTCCACAAAAGAGTCTTAATTATTATAATTTTTTATTAATAATTTATAATACTTTAAGTTTTGAATTATTGTAATTTAATATTTTAATTAATAAAATATTTAATAATATAAATTATTAAAAAAATATTATTAAGAATAAAATTCTATTTTAAAAAAATTAATTATATTACAATTTGAGTTGTAGGATACCATAAATTAACTAAGAATAAAACTCAAATAATCTTAACTCTTTTTGCAGAACAGATGAGTAATTTTTTAGCATTTGTGATCTATTCCACAAAAGAGCCTTATTTTTTTCCCATTTTTTTTTCATGGTCAATGTATGAAATTTTAAAGTTTAAATTATTGTAAATTTATTTACTTTGATTAAAGAATAGTCGATATTATAAGTTACTTAAACAGTATTATTAAAAATAAATTTGTTGTTCTAAAAAATTAAATGTATTTATATTCACCATAATTAATTCTAAAAAATATATTTAGAACAAAACAGTGACCAATTTTATTTTTCACAAAAAACCTATGAACAATAATATATAATGAGCAATAATTCCTTCATTAATAGTTTTTTTTCCTAGAAAATTTTATTCATAAATTGGCACTAAATATCCTTCTACCCCCTCAATTTCGCGAAAGAAAAAAAATTAAATTGTGAAGGATATTTCTTTCGCTAAAAACTATATTGTCATTATATTTTTTTCCTTCACAATTCCTTCACTAGAAAACTCCTTATGTGAAGGAATGAATTCCTTCACAAAATTTCATTCACTACATCCATAATTTCTTGTACTGATAGAAATTCTTAGTTAAATATTTTTATAAAATGGTTCTTAGTAAAATAGTAAGTTTTATTATTGTCTTCTCAGTTTTTTAAATGAAATTTGGGCGTTTAGTGGCTTAAAAAATTATTTTTTAAAAATTTGGGTGTTTAGTGACGAACTATTATCTAGTCATATAAAATTGGTATTTGTGACAATAAAATTGTCATAAATTATTAATTTTTCGTCTTTACAAAATTTGCCTCCAAAATTTCTTAATTTTTTTTGCCTTCAAATAAAATTGTGACGATATTACGTGCTTTATCACTAAATATATGAATTTATGACGAACCATTTTTGTCACTTATTCACTCATCTAATTAGTGACGAACTATGATCTCGTCATATAAAATTGATATTTATGGCAATACAAATTATCATAAATTATTAATTTTTCGTCTTTACAAAATTTGTCTCCAAAATTTCTTAAAATTTTTTTGCCTCCAAATAAAATTGTGACGATATTAAGTACTTTGTCACTAAATATAAGAATTTATGACGAACCATTTTTGTCACTTATCCACTCATCTAATTAGTGACGAACTATTATCTCGTCATATAAAATTGGTATTCATGACAATACAAATTGTCATAAATTATTCTTTTTTCGTCTTTAAAAAATTTTCCTCTAAAAATTTTCAGAAAATTATTGCCTCCAAATAAAGTTGTGATGAATTTGTATTTGGCGTCACTAAATGTGAACATTAGTGACGAAATTACATTGTCACTAAATTTTATAAATAATTAATGACAAACTATTATGTTGACATCGAAAAAAATATTGTATGACAATAAATACTGTCATAAATTATTACAAACATGTCACTAAAAGGTTTTCCTCTAAAATTTTGGTACGAAATTCTACCTCTAAAATAAATTGTGACGAAATTTTGTTAATCGTCATCAAATGTGTAAATTAGTGACGATATAAATGATTAATAGTAACAAAATTAAAGGTCGTCACAAAAGCAAAAGTTCTAGTGACGATTATGAATTTCGTAATTATTAATTAACAAATTGTGACAAAAATTTGTGCGTGGCAAAAAAATTCGTCATAAAATTTGTGATTTCTTGTAGTGGCAGTTGACCACCGCTTATACTCCATAACAGATCACGGTGTAGCTGAACGAAAAAATAGAACCGTAATGAACATGGTTCGTTCCATGTTATCTGACAAGTACATTCCCAAGACTTTTTGGCCGGAGACAGTGAACTGGACTAGCTATGTCCTAAACAGGTGTTCTACATTGGCAGTCAAAGATGTTACACCAGAGGAGCCTTGGAGTGGAGTGAAACCCTCATTAGATCATTTTCGGGTCTTTGGTTGCATAGCACACGTTCATGTTCTAGAAGAAAGGATGACTAAACTTGATAATAGAAGCATTACTGGTGTGCTATTGGGAGTTAATGAGGAATCAAAAGGTTACATGCTATTCGATCCTGTTGCTAAGAGAGTTGTTGTGAGTAGAGATGTAATTTTTGAAGAAGAAAAGCAATGAAATTGGGATGTGAGTTATTAAAAACAAATAGTAGTAGATTTAGAATAGGGTGATGGTGATGGTGAGAATGAAGAAGGGGTGAGCGAAAATGGGAATGGAAAAAATACTAACTCATGATAAGGGAATTAGAGAATAGGAAGATGGTTCTAGTGAGCGTGAAGTGAGGGTGAAGTGAGAGTGAGGGAGTTGAGGCAATCTCGTGAGAGGCAACCTCCTACGTGGATGGATGATTATGTTAGTGGTGAAAGACTATTTGACGATGAAGTTCATATGACATTAATGGAGTCTGTTGATCCATTTTGTTTTGAGAAAGCTGTGAAGAGTGCAAATTGGAGATTGGCCATGGACAGTGAAATCAAATCCATTGAAAAGAACCAAACATGGACACTCACTGAGCTGCCAACTGGGGCCAAAAGAATAGAAGTGAAATGGGTTTACAAAACCAAATACAATTAGCATGGAAAGATTGATAAATACAAGGCTTGTTTGGTTGCTAAAGGGTGCTCTCAGAAGTATGGAGTGGACTATACAGAAGTTTTTGCACCATTGACAAGGATGGATATATTAAGGATGATTATTGCTGTAGCTGCACAAAAGAACTGAACGATTTTTCAGCTGGATGTCAAGTCGGCTTTTCTCCATGGTGAGTTGAGTGAAGACGTTTATGTGGAGCAGCCAAGAGGATATGAAGAAAGGGCAACGAACATCTAGTTTACAAGTTACACAAAACCCTGTATGGATTAAAACAACATCCACGAGCTTGGTTTAGTTGAATCGAAACACATTTCATTGATGAAGGGTTTTAGAGGTGCGATAGCGAGCAGACATTATTTAACAAAGAGAAGCAGAGAAGGAAAAATTATCATTGTAAGTGTTTATGTTGATGATTTAATTTTCACTGGTAATGATGAAGTTATGATGTTTGAATTTAAAAGTTCTATGTTAAGAGAGTTTGATATATGTCTGACTTCGGGAAAATGAGGTTTTTTCTTCGAATCGAGGTGCTACAAAAGTCTGATGGTATTTATATACGACAAAAGAAATATGGATTGGAGGTTTTGAGAAGATTTGGTATGATGGAAAGTAATTCAATGGGCAGTCCAATAGTTCCGGGTTTCAAAATAAGTAATGACGAAGATGGTGTTATCTGTAATATATAGTATTATTTAATATATATAAATATAATAATAAAATTTATGCAGAACATAAATAAATTATAAAATGAGTAACAAATAAATCCGAATCCTTTGAATTCACAAAGTCTCCTTAAAGCAAATTTATTCCCTCACTGGTGCTAAGGATTAAATGAATAATTGCTTCCCAAGATAAAACGGATTTCCAGTTCTTAATTAGAAGCACTTCAAAATTAAGAACATATCGAACCAAATTATATGTTATGTACTGAACTTATATGAATATTAATGATGCATGCATGAAAAACATTGGGCAAAACTTACTGCACAGTTAACAATTTTGTGCAGAACGGGAACGAGAATATACTTAAGAACGGAACGGGAACTGACTGCAGAACGGGGAACGGGAATATACTTAAGAACGGAACGGGAACTGACTGCAGAACGGGGAACGGAAAATATTTTCTGCAGAACGGGAAAAAATTTTAGGAAACGGGAGAAAAACTTCTTCAGGAACGGGATCCCATATTGTATATTTATAGAATAAATTTATTACCGTTGGGTGCAACTGTCATCAAAACTACGTAGTATTGATATAACTTAAACAAAATCTGATAAATATATTAAACAGATTTTGTCCAAAAAGTTATATATCATGATCCGCCCCGCCCGAGCTCGAGCCCGAGCCGGCCGGACGTCGGCGGCGACGCGCGTGTGGGTTTGAACCAAGCCTTGGCTAGGTCCTCTCCCTTCCACAAAAGTGGGGTGCCCCTTGGGGCCCTTCCCATTGAGCAAACATCCCATATGTATGTTCTTCATTTTTCCCTCTAATGCCCTATGTGGGACTTTTGCAATTTACAACATTTCAAGTAGGTGATTTTGGAGTCAATTTTCTCATTCAATTCTTAATGGATTTGAACATATAAATATACCACGTTATACTCCTCGCAGAGTAGAACACATAGGTGCATGAACCCGACATTTACGAAGTGTGGGTCCCACATTAAATTAAGCCTCAAAATGCTTTAATATTTATTTTGTCAAACCCATTTCCAACAGATGGAGACTTTGTTGATAAGACGTACTACAGGCAACTGGTTGGTATATAGTTTAATGTATCTCATGACTGCCACGAGACCTGACATGATGTTTGTTACTTGTCTTATAAGTAGATATATGGCAAAACCAATGGAGATTCATCTACAGGCAGCTAAGAGAGCACTTCGATACTTAAAAGGTACAATGAACTATGGAATTCATTATAAGAAATGAGGAGATGGTGAGTTGTTGGCATTTACGGATAGCGATTATGCCGGAGATATGGAAGACAAGAAGAGTACATCTGGTTACGTGTTTTTAATGAGTTCAAGTGCTGTTTCATGGTGTTCAAAATTGTGTCGTTTTGAGAAGCGGTATCTGCTGAAAGGCTATCAGTCTGAACAGACGCCCTAAAATTACGTCGTTTTGTCGCGCCTTTTCTATTAAGCCTAAAACTACGTTGTTTTGGTTCTGCTAAAGCTAAAACTATGTCATTTTATGGGTCCGAACGGACACGCCTTTTCTGCTACGCCTTAAAACTACGTCGTTTTGGCGAAACATTATCTTTTCAAAGGGTTATGTCCCTTCTGATCAGTCACTAACCCCTACTATAAATAGATAGGGGGGCAGCCCATTCAAATCATTCAATTTCCAAGCATAAAACATTCTAGTCTTAATTTCACAAGTCAGTTAGAGTTATTTTAATGAGAGAGTTCATAGCATTTTATTTTGGTTCGTTGTGTATGCTATTTTGAGTGCTACTATAGTATACGATTGTCATTGTATCCTGGGAGACAAGTGCTATCAACTCTAAGCACCATAAAGAGGGCATATAAATTTGTCTTAAAGACATAATACAAAATACTAGCCTTGACAAATTCCTTTCTGTATTTTCTGAGATAGGTGAATATATATATATATATAATTTCCATTTAGTTTCATAACACTGAACGTATAAGATAGGAAAGTTATCATAATTTCCTTACTAAACAGATGAACAATTTGATATGAGGTAATGAAAATGGTTAGCAGATTTGAACTTCAAGAGATTGGTTGTATAAAGATCGTAAAAGGTGGGTGTCAACTTATATATATGAAGGATGATACCTTTTCGACAAATACATTCACAAGAAAATTACTCTAAAAGAGTTTGTTAGACAATTGATAGTATAAAATTATGTAACTGCAAGTGCACAGTGTCAAGTTGAAGAACTGGCAAGTACAGGTCGAACCCATAGAAACTAGATTAATTTTAATATATCCTTAATATCTATTTGAGGCGACTTAGAAATAAATATTGAGAGTTGATTAATTAGAATATGAAAACTAATAATGAGGAAACAATCTAGGAATCCAAATCCATTAACTAATAAACATAACATATAATACAATCTATTCTATTTTTATAACTTAATTATGATTTTGATCTCCCTTCCCTTTAATTTAGTAATTTTATAATTAACGTGGGCAAGCATAGACTATGAAAATTTAAGGATTAACTATAACCCATCAAAACTTTTTTGAGCAAGCATGGATTATGAAAAACTAATATCTTAACAATAATCTATCAAAACCTCTTAATTAATTTAAAATCACATACGAACTATAAAACGAAGGTATTCCAATAACGAAACATGAAGACGAAATCAATTAAACATAAAAGTATAAATAATAGAAGAGATGAAAAATATTATCATGAATAATTATTTAATTTCATCTTCATCCTAGATTAAAGAAATTAACTAGACATGAAAAATATAAATTAACTAACTAAAATAAAGAAGAAGAAATAAAATAAGAAAACTCCCTTTATTGATGATTCTCCAACAAGCGTACAATGAAGAAGTGATTTAATTTACTTCTACTGTAAGACCCCAAATTTTATAAATAAGATTTAATTTTCTTTATATATTATTTTGAAATAGTAAGATATTGATTTGATAAATGTGATAAGTTATGGGTGAAATGTGCAAAGTTTACAAAATAAGCAAGTGGTTATAAAATATTTGTTGTGTCGGAGAATATTCGTTTGGTCGAGGAATATTCTTTTTGTCGGAGAATATTCGTACGACGGCGCAGTCATTAGTGGACCCCACAACGGAATGAATGTCGGATATAGAAAGCGACAGAAATAACCTTTTTATATTATAATGGCAAAACTGTTACCGTTAGTACTGTTGAAATACCCGGTGGTTAAAATACAGTAATACGCGGTGTTGCACGGTAGCACACGGTATTACACAGTATTTTGAGTTATTGATTCTTACGTAGGAAGGAACTTACTCAATTATTGTTACAGTAATTACTGTTCAATATTTTATATTATTGATTCAATAATTGCATAATATTTTATTGATTCAATAATTGTCATTGCACATTATTTCAAATTATCAAATCAATAATTCATATTATTTGAATAATATTATTAGATAGCATTATTGGCAATGTCTAAGGAAGTTCTGTCTAGAAAAGGGGTTGATTAATTGCGCGCCAGTAAGAAAAAAAAATCCTTATCGGAAGGCCCCCTCTTTCTTGGGAACGACCTGGTTGTCAATATTGTAGTTCTGTAATATTATTTGTGAATAATTAATTTTTGATATATATGATAAGGAAATATTTATTCAATGTAGATTTAGACGGAGGAATTTTTAACATGTGATATTTGTTAAAAGTTGGTATTTTATTTTGTCTGATAAAATAATTCATTCAAATATATTATTATAATATTACATTATAGTAGTATGATGTGATTATATAATAGTATGATTTTTATAATTTGAATGGTAACATTATTATAGTAAATTCATGGAATAAAAGCTAAACGAGGTGGAAGAGTGCAAATTGAATTTGAACTCTTATGATGCAAACAATGATGTTATCGGAGCGATGATGCAAGCAATGATGTCATCGGAGCGATGAGGTAAGCAAGGATGTCGTCGGAGCGATGATGCAAACGATAACGTCATAAATTATGGCGAAAAGACTATTTTACCCTTACTCTGCCGAGCCTATAAATAGAAGCTCATTTCTTCATTATTTCTTACCAATTCACTAAAGCTATAGAGAGAGAAAGTATAGAGAGAGTAAGAGAGAAAGAAGAGGAGTATTCTGCTATTACGCTAGTGCAGTCTCTAAATTTTAAGGTAAGGGGTATTATTTCTTTCGTATTCATGAAGAGAGTTATTTTTTTTCAATACTCGTAAAGGTTGTTATTCCATTCCTTATTATTCTGTTGAAATAATCTGTCTGAACGGACTACCGCCAGACGGGTGAATCTTTGTATCCAGTTGTTATTAAATTGTGGAAATAATCTGTTTGAGCGGACTACCACCAGACGGGTGAATCTTCGTATTCAGTTGTTATTAAATTGTGGAAATAATCTGCCTGAGCGGACTACCGCTAGACAGGTGAAAATCCAATTGAAATTTCGTATATTGTTTCATTTCAGATTCTTAACTCTAAACTTACTACGGTAAGTATTGCTTTTATAATTCATGAAATGATCAAATATTACTTGAGTTTTGCGCTTCATCTAATATTATTTCACTGGAATATTGGTCTGAACTTTCTTGTGAAATTTTTATCTTTTCATGTCGAGTTACTATTCACGAGTTACTATTTATGAGTTACTATTCACGAGTTATTATTCACGGGGTACTATTCACGGTAAAAAAAATATTTTTTTTTCTTCTTCCAAATTATTTTTGATTGTATCCAAGTTTTGAACTTCATTCTTGAATTTTGCTCCACAATTGATTATTACGGAGTATTATTGAACTTGGATAAACTAAATTACGAATCCCGAATCCTTGTCCTTTATCTCACTGGATTCGTTCCTTATATTGTATTTCATCATCATCTGTCCTAAATGGTGATATAACTGAATATCTTTGGCCTGTAGTGCAAAGATGAAAAATTACGTGATGAATATCTTTGGCCTGTAGTGCAAAGATGAATGATTACCTGATGAATATCTTTAGCCCGTAGTGCAAAGATGGACAGGTGTTGAGGTGAACATGACCAACTGATGATACAAATGAATATCTTTGGCCCGTAGTGCAAAGATGGATATTTGATTCGAGATGTATATTGATTGATGTTACAGGGATAAAATATTGATGATGGACTTTTAAATCAAAGAAGATAGTAGACATCATTCTCTACTTAACTCTTCTAATGAATTATTATTTTCGCTGCGAATATTGATCTAAAACTTGTTGTCCATAATATTTTATCCGATTTATTGAAGGCTAACGATAATTTATTTTTGATTAACTTAGTCATAATATTCTTTACTGGGCTAGTTGAGCTCACCCTTTTCTTTCATTGTTCTCTTCAGGAAATGAGAATGTCGCGGGTACTAGTCGGGGAATGGAGTGATGGTCCGAGTTAGAGCTGTAGAAGTCCTCAATATTTATTTTATTTAAAACAGTGTGATAATAAATGTAATGAGGACTTATTTTGAATATTAATATTTTCTACCTGTCTGTATTGACACTCACAGTTGTGTGGTCGTATTTTGCATGACCGTGTGATATGAAAGATTGTATTTAAATTTTATTGAGTGTATTTGGCGACTCAAAATGAGTGGAGTATTGAACCTATTTTGGAGGCGTCACATCTACTCCTAATCTAAACTAATACAATACCTAATCATCCTTTCTCTCTAAAACAAGAGACCTATTTATAGAAAAAATAAATTTGTGCTCTAATTTAGATACATTGAACTTGGACACTTTTATTCCTATGTAGGTTTTAACTGCCTAGTGGCAATCAACTTTTCAAAGAAATCTTCAAGATAAACTTTCCTTTTCCCTTGTTGGATTTGACTTGCACACCAAGATTGTTCCACCTCTTTTCTTCTCCTTGCAGGATTCTTCTTGGATATTTCTTACATGAATATGAGCATTAAATATCGCTTGATCACCAAGATTTTGACTTTATTGCAATAAATATTAAATCCTACAAAATAAAATAAAATATATTAATTTAATAAACTAATATAATTAAAAGAACAAAATTAGGGATAATAAAATGTATGAATTATGTGTCTATCAAATACCCCCATACCTAGGTTTTGCTCGTCCTCGAGTAAAATAAAATAAAAATTATACTACCCCATTTTCGTAGGAGACACGATTGCACTTAGCATGTGCAACAAGCCTTTAAACCCCAAGGTTACCCCAACTGGACGAGTTGTGTCTCGTGAGGGTTTTCAGTGAATATACCCACAAAATTTAAAAATATTTTTGAGTTCAACAAGTTATGAAATTGAATTAAAACTTCTAAATATCCATGGGCATACATAAGCAAAATTAAATTTAAAATTACACTTTCACCTTATCAAAAATATTCAATCTTCATTCTAAACACTATCCTTCATAATATTAATTCCATGTGATGCATGCATGTGTGTATGATGTAACTCTTAGTAGGAATCTTACCATGAAAATCAAGCAAACTCATTTTTCTTCTTTTTTCTCTTCTTTTTTTTTTAATTTTTTTTTCTTTTTTTTTCCTTTCTTGTTCAATGTCTCATTTTTTTAGGCTTTTCAGAGTTACTCATGTAGCGAGCGTTGGAAAAATGACTCCCAAACCAGTTGACTTTAGGGCAGTAAGTGTAGAGACACCCCTAAGGGCTTACTAACTCGAGTAACAAAGGCCACAAAATTAGACTAGTCAAACTGCTTTTATCCATCACACTTTTCAGCGTGAATATCGATGCTTCATGAGGCTTAGATACCCAGTTATTTCGTTCAATAGACATTGAAGCAGTTATTTTTTCCTTTTTCTTTCTTTTCATTTTTTTTTAATTTTTTTTCTTTTTTTTCCTTTTCATTTTTTTTTTTGAAATTACTCGAATCATAGTTTATATCCACAACTAAGAGTTAGTGCGATCGTGAAGTGTAAAAAATGCTTTTGAAATCAATATTAGTCCAGATGGTATTTCAAACTAAGATTTCGTACCTCATCAAAGATTTAAGAGTTCTAAATCTTTCAATCTTACTCATGACTTTTAACTCCACGGACACTTATTATAATAAATTCAATCCATAAAAAGTCAAACAAAATTTTCAATTTTTTTCATTTTTTTTTTGTTTTTGTTTTTTTTTTAACAATATTTTCCTAAAAAGAAAAAAAAATATCTAATACAATAATACAAACAAATTCCCCCATACCTAAATCATGCATTGTCCTCAATGTATGCAAATGAAGAAAAGAGAACAAAGATGTGAAAGAATTGTACCTTGTATGCGGGACATTTGTTCTGAAAGAAAATGTGGTGTGAAGAAAAATAAATGTACATACCTACGAATTTTATAAATCTTAAATATTATATGACTATATATGAATGATACAAATGGGTAAGTGAGTGTGAATTTTTCATGATTTTTAGGAAGTCTAGGAAATTGAAAATAGTCAGAATTTTCATTAGAATTATTCTTAAAATTACCTCAAGAAAATTTTCACTAACATGTTCAAATGATGGAAGAATTGGTTCACATACATGTTCTAGTTTAGTTGACTTATTTGTAGTGGATCTCAACAGCTCATTGACCTTATCTAAATATTCAGATTCATTCCAATTTTGGTGAAGATGATTTAAGAAAAAATCAATTGGATCTTTTTCAATCAAAAGTCTATTTTCAATTATTTCTTGGGTCATAGACAACTCTTGGATGATATTTACTTTAATGGGTTGGTCCAAAAAATCACTAGGTGATTTTTTTGGAATAAGTCTTTTAGGGTACAGAACTTTAGGCTTATAGACTTTTTCAGCTGACTCATTAAATGAGACATGATCAATTTTAGGCATAGACTCATAATTTTTAGATTCCTCAAATTCGCTTGACTCAAACTGTGTAGAATTGAATACAAAATTTTCGTTTTAATCATCATTTTCACAACTATCAACATTTTCAAAATTAACCTCAGAGTTACTAGAAAATTCATCCACTTCTTGTTTATTTATTATGGCGGCTAATCGACACATTTGAATTTCTAGACGAGATATAGTTTGATCCATGCTAAATTGATTTTTCATTAAGACTTCTATAGTTTTCTCTAAGGCACTAAGTTTTTCCTCTTCTTCATTTGATAATTCTTGTGTATATTGAGGTTCTAGATTTGAATATGAATATGAATATGAATATGAACATGGATATGAGCTTATATAAGGATTTTCATAAGTTGGAAAAAATTAATTTACTTGGTGTGCATTAAAATTTTCATAGTGTTCTTGATTCCAAGCAAAATTATTATTCCAACTATAATAAGAATCCATCTTTCCACAAATCACAAAACAAATAGACAACTAACCACGAAAGTCACACAAAAAAATTAAAAATAAAAAATAAAATTATATAAATAAATAAGATAAAATAAATAAAAATCCTAATTTTACGGTTAACCTAAATAAAATCTAGACAGCTCCTAACTGCTCCAAGTTACACCGCAAGGTCCACCAAATTCGAAATTAATCATATCACTAGCCAGGTAAGTGTAAGAAAGATGGGAGTCTCTCCGTAGATACGGTGACTAATTAAATAACCACACAATCTTTAGGCGTTTATCTTTTGAACCACTTGCCTAGACACCAGTAGTTTGATTAATTAAAAATTCAGCCTCCTCTTGGAGTTTCTTGTCTTAATTGAGCTCGAGAATCCTAGGGGCCAACGTCTACTTGATTTTATTAGGTCAAGGTTATGCAAAAAGTTGGGTTGTTTGTGGGCCAAGGAAGGGTGATGAAATCCCCACCTTATCTTGTTACAGGTTGTGCCCTTAATGTTGAATTAAAGATGAAAATGCACAAATAAAAAAAAATATAAACAAATAAAATGTCCTAAAACTATGTGAATTACGAAAGATTGAGAAATTTTGATGTACCTCGGTCCTCCAGCAATCACCACAGTTTATATTTGACAAAAAAAAAAAAAAACCTAACAGGATGTGCTCTACGTGAGTGAATGCATGAATGCAGCAAAAAAAAAATATTAACAAAAAAAAAAACTAAACTACTATTTTTTTTTATATATTTTTTTTTATTAAAAAAATGAAGATACGAAGTACCAAAGAAAGCGCAACAACAAAGTCTTTATCTTCTTGCTCCTTCGATCCGCTTCAATAATCCTGGAAAAAAAATATATTATAGTTAAAAACTAATTCAAATAAATAAAAATTCAGGAAAAAAAAATTAATTCTAGTCCCCGGCAACGGCGCCAAAAACTTGATGGTATAAAATTATGTAACTGCAAGTGAACAGTGTCAAGTTGAAGAACTGGCAAGTACAGGTCGAACCCACAGAGACTAGATTAATTTTAATATATCCTTAATATCTATTTGAGGCGACTTAGAAATAAATATTGAGAGTTGATTAATTAGAATATGAAAACTAATAATGAGGAAACAATCTAGGAATCCGAATCCATTAAATAATAAACATAACATATAATACAATCTATTCTATTTTTATAACTTAATTGTGATTTTGATCTCCCTTCCCTTTAATTTAGTAATTTTATAATTAATGTGGGCAAGCATAGACTATGAAAATTTAAGGATTAACTATAACCCATCAAAACTTTTTTGAGCAAGCATGGATTATGAAAAACTAATATCTTAACAATAATCTATCAAAACCTCTTAATTAATTTAAAATCACATACGAACTATAAAACGAAGGTATTCCAATAACGAAACATGAAGACGAAATCAATTAAACATAAAAGTATAAATAATAGAAGAGATGAAAAATATTATCATGAATAATTATTTAATTTCATCTTCATCCTAGATTAAAGAAATTAACTAGACATGAAAAATATAAATTAACTAACTAAAATAAAGAAGAAGAAATAAAATAAGAAAACTCCCTTTATTGATGATTCTCCAACAAGCGTACAATGAAGAAGTAATTTAATCTACTTCTACTCCTAATCTAAACTAATACAATACCTAATCATCCTTTCTCTCTAAAACAAGAGACCTATTTATAGGAAAAATAAATTTGTGCCCTAATTTAGATACATTGAACTTGGACACTTTTGTTCCTATGTAGGTTTTAACTGCCTAGTGGCAATCAACTTCTCAAAGAAATCTTCTAGATAGACTTTCCTTTCCCTTGTTGGATTTGACTTGCACACTAAGATTGTTCCACCTCTTTCCTTCTCCTTGCAGGATTCTTCTTGGATATTTCTTACATGAATAAGAGCATTAAATATCGCTTGATCACCAAGATTTTGACTTTATTGCAATAAATATTAAATCCTACAAAATAAAATAAAATATATTAATTTAATAAACTAATATAATTAAAAGAACAAAATTAGGGATAATAAAATGTATGAATTATGTGTCTATCAACAATATAGGACATTAATGCACAAACAGCCCGCTTCAAAATCTCCTTCGCATTGGGAAAAACAGATGTCGTCAGTACATACACATACACTATTCAAGAAATTCCAAGTTGAGTTTTTGGTGTAGTTATGTGCCATCCTATAAAGGAAAGTGAAAATGGTACAAATATAACACTCACTGTGGACAAGTGAAAGTTTTATGGTAATATGGAATGAGGCAATGCCGGATGTGTTCTGTTCATGTCTTTTATTTTAATACAATGGTTTTCTTTGTACACATGCATGCTATGATTGTTCTCCTAATTTCTTTGCTTTCAAACTAAAGACCTCTCACCTGTGTGAATGTTAATATTAGACGTCCTGCAGAATCTAGCAGCACTACTTTTTTTGCCTCTGACGTGGAAGAAGAGAATCAGAGAATTCTGATTAATGAAGCTAGCGTTCACCAACAAGATCATCTTCATTTCAAGTGAATGGAGACTCTCTATTTCATGGTCTATATTTAAAATATAAGGGAATGTAACATCATGCTGACATGAGAGAGAGCGCACATTTTAAATCTGAACTATGAAATGGAGACTCTCCATTTACTTGAAACGTAAAGAATCCTAATTCGCGATCTTCCACCATCTTCTACTACATTTTAATGGTTCCGTCCGTTTGTATATTTTAGCAAAGTATGTCAGCATTCCAAGAAGATGAACTTGAAATTATTATGATTTTAATGTTTTGATTGCAGATATAATTGAACTTAATAAATTACCCAAAAGATATTAAAGTGAATTTTATATAGTCAAACAAACTAATATTTTGTAAATAAAACAAAGACAACTACATTGAATTAATATATATAGTGTAAATTATGTGTCTTGTGTTGAATACACTTCCAAAAAAGTCGCAATCCTTACCCAATACAATTATTTTGTAACAATCCTTATATCTTCTAGATATGTAATAAAATAATGCAGATTCAGTCTACTGGCAGAGTGCCATAATTTTTTTAGTTGGATCAAATTACTAAATTACATCTACAAAAAATTTATTACATTATATCATATATATATATATATATATATATATATATATATATGTAACACCCCGCATCGAAAGATATGTAATTTTTTTTGTCTAAGATGACACAAAAATATTATTGAATTAGTGATTTAATCCTTTATTTAGATGAATTTGATTCGATTCGGACTTGAGATTTAACCAAATTTGTTTTTTTTTTCTTTTAAAATATCATAAGGTGGCTGAGGGGGACATAGAACCTAACCTCAACCATACATACATAACTGAAAACTTTATAAAGATGACGCTTAAGCTATCTTTCACCGAGTCCTTGTCAGGATTTGAAGCCATGGCATGGATCCACTAGACGGCGGCGACACAGTGGGCATAAAGCACTACTCCTGAAAATCCAATGAATAATACAATGCCAGTGATACACATGAGAACAGGGCAAATTGACAAAATCCTTATCAACTGAAAGCTTTTCCAGGCAAATGGCACAATCTTCAGGAATCCTCTTTTTACTCAAATAATCTTCTTCGCCCTCATCATCTTCAATATAAAATCTCGCCTTTTTGTTTAAATCGTTTATATAAAACCTAGAAAGTGTTTGCTCAACAGTCCGTATATCAACTTCAACCAAAATTCCTAGCCACTGGCGGCCGGCGTTTCCAGGATCAACCAGCAACGTGTGTGTATATCTGAAAACGGCCGGCGACAAAATCTTCCTTTGCCAACTCTCCGGCACGCCCATGGGCGAAAGCATGTAGGACAAAAGACGGTGGGCATTTTCCTCCCCTCTAAAGAATGCAGCAGCAGTGATTGTTTCTGCAACCTGGTGGGACCCGTCTACGACGACGTCGTCCCCGTCGTGATCGTATCTTGGCCGTTGGATCAAGTTTCGAACGCGTATTCGAAACTTGATGGTTTCGGGTGCAATAGGCGGGTGTTTGTAGAAAGTAATGTTGTAGGGTTTAATGATGTTATCTGCCTGCCGCAATCTGTATCCGTTCAATGAGTTGCTGATAATTCGGGTTGCCCCTGCTGCTACAGACATATTAATAACTAGCCGTCCGGGATTACATACGAAGGGGAAGGGGGAGGAGGGATTGCCTGTGGTAGAGAATGGAGGAGGCAGAGAGCGAGCTCGGGAGGAGGAAGAACGGAGAAGGATATGAGAGTGAGAGAGAATAATTTTTTTTCTTTTGAAGTTAAAGAGAATATAATAGACGGTGAGATTTATCCCAAACTTTGGACGATTCGTTTATTAATATTAGCGGAAAATTTAAAATCAGTTGTGTTTTATTAATCAGATTAACAAGAGGATTTTTATTTGTGTTTTAGCCTTGGGAGCAATAACACAATTAGCCCGCCGTGAATACTACTCCGGCTGCCAGCTAGTAGTAATTATTTACACGAGTTGGGTATTTGTCTAGTTGTGTTCGACTATGATTTATTAGTGGAGTCTAACTAGGATTTTACTAGCGGTATCCTAAGCCAGTTAGGTTTTTGACATTTATATTCTTTTTCATTTTAAGGATTTAATTGTGTTTTTTTAATATTTGTTTAGTGAGTGATTAACATGAAGTTAACTTTGATCAACTTTGAAGTTAACTTTGGGAGTGTCGATACACAGGCTGTGAGGTGATCTCTCTCTGCGTGTCAGTACTGTATTAGTCGATCAATTGTCCACCTTATCATGAAATTAACTTTATGATAACTAGATCCGTTTGTTTTAGTTAAACATAATGACAAAAAAAAATTCCGTGAAATTTATATATTTTTTTACAATTTAATCCACGAGGTCTTTTTTTCAGAAAAAATATTTTAATTTTAATAATTAGTCAAAATATCAAATTAATCAGAGGTGAATAATGACTAATTAAGGTTGAAGTGATATGACACATGACGTCTACTAAGTGACAATGTTGAGGAGGAATATGACATGGAATCATGGGTGAAAAATAATAACTTATTTTGTTTTATCCTAACATCATATTTACTCGATTAAAAATGACTAAAAGTAGCGAACACATAATAATAAATCTAAAATTTGGTAAAAAAAAATAATTTCACGGCGAAAAAGAAATTTAGCTTTTTAAATAAAAATATATTATAAATTACAAATTAATAATTTAAATTTTAATAATTGTATAAAGAATTTGAAAAACAAAAGTACATAATAAATAAGCTATTTAGAAATAAATTACAAGAATTCAAAATAAAATATAAAATAAGATGAAATAAATTATAAAAATGAAAACTACACTTTAAAAAAAACTTGATGATTAAAGAAAAACTTATTTCATAATTATCAACCTCAATTAACTACCCCTAACTTCATAATCTAGCTCACCTTCAACGGACATTGTAATTTGCATCTTTCCTTTATAAGGCAAGACTATCAAAAAAATAAAATAAAATCAAAGTCTCGGTGTAGTTGAAAACCGCAAATCTGTGCACTCAAATGTACACGAAACCTCTCCATCCTGTCCACAATCTGACCATTTCATGACCAACTTATAAGTAGTTTTTTTTACAATTTGAGTAGTGTTTGTGTGGCTTCGTATTTACTTATAAATTGACTTATATAAGTAATTTTTGAGAAGTAATAATTTTTCACTTTTTAAAAAAATGACTTATAAGTTATTTTAAAATAAGTAAGTTTGATCAAATGTAAAGATTATTTTAGTAATATTTATGTTTTGTTTTAACTTATAAGTCATTTTAGTCAAACACATTTAATTTTTAACTTATAAGTCAAAATAATATCAAACACTTTTATTTATAAGTCACGATTTAAAATAACTTGTAAATAATTTTAAATTTTAACTTATAAGTAAATTTAAAATAAGTCATTCCGAAACGGGCAAAAACATTTACAAAACCATAACCCAAAATTTAGGGGCTGTTTGTTTAGGACTTAATGCATCTGAATGGCTTGTGGTCTGAATCGGTCAATCATTCAGTCCGTTTGTTTTGAATAAACATGATTTTAATGGCTGAATCGGTAAGTCCAATTAGACTGACCGAATAAGCTGGTATTTTTTGGCTGAATCATTCACAAGTCACTGAATGAATTTTTTACGCATGATGCCCTTCATCTTCTCCATCAGCTCCCCTTACACATGATGGCTCCTCTTTCAGAATGAACATACCTGTTTTATCAAACCTTCATTAGCTCCCCTTAAAACCCAAGCAAAACCCCACCCATGACTCAAAACATTGGAATTCAGTAATCAAACACAACATCAAAATCAAAAATTGTGACACCCCAAATTCAGGTATCTTAAATCTCGGATTCGGTGATCACGATCCAACACAGTTCATTAAGATCATTGCACCAATTAGTCACATTAAAACTAATTTTATTGATTTAATTCCTATTCTAGTTGAATTTATAACCTTGATTCAAGTTCTGAATATTTTATTATTCCTAAACCATGAATCTGAACTTTCTGCTAATGATCAAAATACAAGTCGAAGTGCGTGATCGACATCTCCATTCACATGAACATCGCCTTAAAGGTTTCAACCAATTCCTTAAGTTGATTATATCATCATAGCATTCAATTGATTGATTAAGGTTTGTTGATATATCTTGTTACACACTTGATGATAGGTTATAATCATTATAATGGATTATATTGACATCCCCCTGAACCATACATTTAAAATCTGATCTCTGGGTCTGAACAGGTGTGACGCTCCCAGAATAAGTTCAATACTCAACCCATTCTAAGTCGTCAAATACATGGTACAGAATCTAAATACAATCTTTATAACATACGGTCGTGTAAAATACGACCACATAAACTATGAGTTTCGATATAAATCGTATATAATGCGAAATATAAACACTCAAATTCATTCCTTATTCATTACAATTATTGTCCTACTATTTTATAGAATAGTGAGGACTTCTACAAATCTAACTCTGATCATCACACTATTCCCCGACTAGTCCCTGCGATATTCTCATTTCCTGAAGAGAACAATGGAAGAAAAGGGTGAGCTCAACTAGCCCAGTAAAGAATATTATGACTAAGATAATGAAAAATAAATTATCGTTAGTCTTCAACAAATCAGATAAAATATTATGGACAACAAGTTTTAGATCAACAACTGCAGCGGAAATAACAATTCATTAGAAGAGTTAAGTAGAGAATGAAGTCTACTATCTTCTATGATTTAAAAGTCCATCATCAATATTTTATTCCTGTAACATCAATCAATATACATCTCGAACTAAATATTCATCTTTGCACTACGGGCCAAAGATATTCATTTGTATCATCAGTTGGTCATGTTCATCTCAACACCTGTCCATCTTTGCACTACGGGCCAAATATATTCATCAGGTAATCATTCATCTTTGCACTACAGGCCAAAGATATTCATCAAGTAATCATTCATCTTTGCACTACGGGCCAAATATATTCATCAGGTAATCATTCATCTTTGCACTACAGGCCAAAGATATTCATCAAGTAATCATTCATCTTTGCACTACAGGCCAAAGATATTCAGTTATATCACCATTTAGGACTGAGAATGATAAAAAATAATACGAATAACGAATCCAATGAAATAAAGGACAAATATTAGGGATTCGTAATTTAGTTTATCCAAGTTCAAGAATACTCCATAATAATTCATTGTGGAGCAAAATTCAAGAATGAAGTTCAAAACTTGGATCCAATCAAAGATAAAAAAATATTTTTTTTACCGTAAATAGTACCCCGTAAATAGTAACTTATGAATAGTAATTCGTGAATAGTAACTCGACATGAAAAGATAAAAATTTCACGAGAAAGTTCTGAAAATTATTTCGGTGAAATGATACTAGATGAAACGCAAAACTCAAAGAATTTTTGATAATTTCAGGAATTATAGAAGCAATACTTACCGTAGTAAGTTTAAATTCAGGAATATGAAATGAAATATTATCACTTTCATAATATGGAATATGAAAGAAAATAATATTCATTATGAATATTGAAAGGAAATAACATCATTTACGAGAACAATAACATCCTTTATCTTAACAGGAGAGTAATTTTGATTGGAATATCGGATATTATGTGAAGGAATTCTTGCACCGTTATCCACACTCAAAATATTCTTATACTCACAAGAAATACGCTCAATATTATAGAGAGAAATTTTTTTAATTCTGGTGTGATTTTCATTTCTTAACTAGGCACCCTATTTATAGAAAAGGAGTGGCACACCAATATTGACAAACTCATCCACATATGAATTTTCCCAAGCACTCAACTTTTGACAAAGCTCAGCACACCAAGAATGATTTCAACAAAGTCTCCACCAATTTGTCCCACATGTTTATATAATATATAAATATATATATATATATATATATATATATATATATATATATATATATTAAAACATATATTTCTAAAACTTCAATAATTTATAATAAATAGCCCTTTTATCAGAAAAATACGAATGTTAAGTCCTTTTCATATGAAATTTAATTTTCTACAACTTTGTAGAAAAAAGTTTTTAGAAATTCCGAACGAAAAATGACCCAAATATACATTCGGATGATTTTTCCACACTCACCACTATTGAAAATCTCCAGCACACTCAAAATTTCAAAGTCTCCACTTTTGAAATAATTAATTCCACCACATGTTTATATATATATTAAAACATCTATAATTATTAAAAGAATTCCAAATTTCATTTTCTCTGCTCCATCTCATTTTATTCATATATCGTGAATTTGTTGTAAAAAAATATCATCACTATTATATTATTATATTATCACATTATACACTTATAATGTAATATTATAATAATATATTTGAATGAATTATTTTATCAAAACATATAAAATATCCATTATCAATAATTATCACTTTTGCTAAAAATTCCTCCGTTTAAATCCATATTAAATAAATATTTATTTATCATTTTTATCAATAATTATTATTCACCAATAAAATTATAGAACCATAATAATGACAACCAGGTCGTTCCTAAGAAAGAGGGGGCTTTCCGATAAGGATTTCTCCTCATTGACGCGCAATTATATAACCTAACCTCTTTCCTCGACAGAACTTTCTAGACATTGTCAATAATGATATCTAATAATATTATTCAAATAATATGAATTATTGATTTCATAATGTGAAATACTGTGCAGTGGTTACTGTGACAATTATTGAATCAATAATATAAAATATCAACGGTAGCAATTATTGAATCAATAATATAAAATATTGAACAGTAATTACTGCAACAATTGTTGAGTAAGTGACTTCATACGTAAGAATCAATAATTCAAAATACTGTGCAATACCGTGTGCTACTGTGCAACAACGTGTATTACTGTATTTTTATCACCGGGTATTTCAACAGTTTAACCGTAACAGTTTTACCGTTATTTTATAAAAATTTACTTCTGTCGCTTTCTATATCCGACATTCATTCCGTTGTAGGGTCCATCAATGACTGCGTCGTCGTACGAATATTCTCCGACAAAAAGAATATTTCTCGACCAGACGAATATTCCCCCACACAATGAATATTTTATAAAATTTGTTTACTTTGAAATATTTGCACAATTCACCCATAACTTATCACATTTATCAAATCAACACCTTACTATTTCAAAATAATATATAAAAAAAATTTGATCTTTATTCATAAAAGTTGGGGTCTTACAACAGGTGCCGGCGCGGCCGCTCCCCATTTATACTTGCAACCAGTGCGGCTGCGCCCAAACACAGCATGGCAGCGCTCGACTGCAGATTTAGTTTTTCCAAACGCGATTAAGAATTCTGTTTTCATCCAAACCTCCTATTTCCTTCATTTAAAATTCAAATTAGATGATTTTTGATTCAATAAACTCGTTACACACATAGGTATACCACTACAGAACAATTACCACATTCCATAAACTTAAATAAGCCATTTTAAGAACTCAAATTTAGTGATCATCCTCTATTTCCATGCTTTGACATGTTTTTACTAATTCCTCCACCACAGATTCGATTTAAGTCGGATTGAATTCATTCAAATTGGAAAGTTTTCGTTTTTCAGAGATATATAACATACATCCATCAAACTAAATTTTTAAACACACCCACTCCACTATATTACCCCTTAAAACAGACCAAAATACTCAAAATTAGTCCAAAGGTCTATTTCTTCCCCTTTACAGATAAATTCAGATTCATTTGCTTTGATTTCACTTGCAAATTACACTAATCAGATTATTTAGCACCCAACATCACATAATCAAGCCTTTCATCATCCCATACAACCAAATTGATTTATAACAGTGTAGAACTTAAGAAAATCGAAACTAATAGACTTAGAGTTGATTTCTGATCGCTTTGATCTTCCTAAACCTTGGATAGATGCTGAAGAATGCATTATTAATCTCCTCCCTTCTTCTTCTTCTTTGATCTCCCGACTTCACAGAAACCCTCTCACTCTCTCTCTCTCTTACACTCTGAACTCTGTTCTTCTATTGCCAAAGTAAAATAAACGTATGAAGGCTTAAGGTATATAATGATACCTACAGTTTATTGACGTTACTGGAAAAGAAAAGTCTGAGTGTTACTAATTGCTCAAAGGCTTGTTTACCTGCACACTTTTGACACCCATTTTATTACTTCCCAATTATCTAATTTTCCCCAAATGTTAATAATTACATTATGTCATTTATCTATCCATTTATTTAATCTTGATATTACAACTAGATTTAAATTGAGTTTATTTTAAAATTAAATTGGACATTTTAATTCCCATATAATCGGAATATTTAATTCTTTACGCTCTAACTTTATCAGATAAATTTAAAATTCTGATTTAGCCAATTATCAATTAAATTAAATTTAATTCTTTTAATTGGATTAATTATATTCTTATATAATCGGAATATTTAATTCTTTACACTCGAACTTTATCAGATAAATTTAGAGTTCCGATTTAGCCAATTATCAATTAAATTACATTTAATTATTTTAATTGGATTAATTATATTCTTAATTCCATTAGCGTACTAAAATTGCGTACTAAAATATTTATTTTATTCAATAAATATTTATAATTTTATTACAAAACTTACAATCGTTACAAAAATGACCCTGCAATACTTACCACATGAGTAATGCTACTATCACATAAAACTATCACATACTGCTGATGTGACAGTATATGATTTGTTGTTGACATGACCCACTTAAGTCAACAACAAATCACATAAGGCCACATCATCATTATGTAAAGTTTATGTCACTCACTTTATGTGATAGTAGCATTATTTGTGGAGGAATAGTAGAAAATTAAGAAGGAGATGGAGGAATAAGAGTACTGGAAAGCAAAAAATTGGAAATGGATGGTGGAATAGTAGAAAATTGGGACGTAAGAATAGGAGTACTGCTTTTTTGATTTGGGTTGCTTTTTTATTTATCTATTTATTTACAGTAGCCTCCCCTCTCAATAATGAATGTGAGTTAAGCCACTTATCCATACAAAGGAGTGTAAAAGTGTTAAAATTCTTTGAATTATTCAATACTTTGTTTGATAATTTATTTGAATAATTTATTTTTACTTGTTGTACAATAAATAATTTTTTTAGTACATCCAAACAATTATATACTTGTTCAGCATAATTTAGAAGGTAAAATAGTAAAAAATTGTTATTTAGATGTTTATGACATATCAATTATCAAACAACTTTTTTCATTCAGCTCATTCAGATTATTTAAGCATTCATATCTGTTTCATTGAGTTTTTATCAAACAACACCTAAGATTCATACTCTATTGAAAATTCAAAACTCATCTCAAAATCATGGACGACAACAACGAGTAGTACTAACGGATCCGGTTATGGTGAAGTTGATTTTCAACTTCACTATAATGAGTTATAATGTTTTTCATTATATTAAAACTGTACTGGTAACACATTGATTAAAAACATTATAACTCACTATAGTGAAGTTGATTTTCAACTTCACCATAGCCGGATCATAGGATCCAGTATGAACCGAGTGTCGCATTTTTAAAACCTCGCGTCATCACGTGTGACGATGGCTACGCTACTGCCCCGGCCACCGTCGCCCAGTTCTCCCTCCACCAAGGCCACTCCGACTGGTCCTCGTACGCCGTCAACCTCGTCAATGGCTTATCAGTATGGTATCTTCACCTTCATCTTGTAATGGGAAATAATTTAAAATTTTTAGGTTTTAATTGGGAAGAAAGTAGCAATTGGGGTTTTAATTTGACTGCTATTGAGGTTTCTATTTAGACGATATAATTTTCGCCATGGCTGGTTGTGATGGTGGTGGGCTTTAAATTTCTACTAGTGGGGAATTTTTTATTTTTTTGTGGGGTTCTTTTAATTTTGTAAATAGTTTCAAAAATAAAATTGATAATTAATATATTTGATTATAATATTATTTATTTTACACGTCACATTCTTTGTGTTATGCCACTTCAAACTTAGTTAATTATAGTTCACTTATGATTATTGAAGTTGAAAGATTTTTATTGAAAAAAAAATGTAGTTCATAGGTTAAATTTTTTAAAAATATAAAGTTAAATTTTTTCTTTGGGATTTCAGGGAAATATTACCTCCGCTTTGAAATTAGATTAATAAGTTTTTGATATATTAATGATTTTGGTATATATATATATATATATATCAAAATAATCAATCACTAAATTTACTTGTGAAGAAGTATAATGTTGATTTTTTGAAGTCAATTTAAGATATTTTTAAATTAAAAATTATTATTTTTTAAAATTTTAGACAATATAATAATTATGAAAATTATAAATTTAAAAATTACTACTAATTAGAAGATTTATTGTTTTGAAAGTAAAACTAGTCCCCCTCAATTTTGAATTATCTTATACCAACTTTTAGAAAAAATCAATAGGATCTTATTTTTTGAAATGAATGGAGTAAGATAAAGATTTTTCTTTGTATAATTTGTATATAAAGGGATATAAAATAAAATTGCAATAATTATAATTTTTATGTAAAAGAGTCTCGTTATTGAAACATCCATCTTAAAACCAATTGGTAAAATGTTGAAAGTCTATCAAGAATATATAGTCAATTTTTGAGTCTAACTTAATCCATGTGGTACTTTAACCAATAGGTTGTGGGGATAAGAACAAAAAGAACATATAATGACATTAGTTCTGGTACCATATTAAAACAGTTATCTTAAAATCAATTGGTACTATATATATATATATATATATATATATATTCGGGTCCAACTTAATAGATGTGAGACTTTAACCTAATACACATGATCATTTTTTAACTCATTCTTGTTCTAGACGTGTTTAGTTTTCATGCAGGCTATTAAAGAGGTTTGCTCTAACGAAAGTTTCATAAAACTTAATTCACTGAATGCATGCATGTAGTCTGATAATTGGACGTTACCTTAAACTCAGGGGCGAAGCTACATGTATGAGTGTGCCAGTGTGGTGTCAATTGTGACATTCTGAGATTTTGAATAGCCTTGGAATTAGATTTTTCGAGAATAATATCTAATAAATAATTTTTTTTTTGATATTATTATATGTAATGTGATTTAGGTCGATTAATGGCCTAGTTTGGTGTTAAGTAATGATTTATGAAAGTATGTAGATTTTTAGAGAAAGAAAATTTTTCGAGAAAAATAATTATAGACGTTCTTTTCGAGAATTTTGAATTTTGCGTCATAGCATTTTATTTGAGAAGGCGAGATGTAGTCTTTAATAAAGTCAACGAGAGAAATTTTGAGGTTTTCGCATATTGAACGAGTTACTCTAAATTAAATTGATTATATTATATATATTATTAAAGTTTGTAAACTCTTTTTTTTTTTTTTGAGATTTAGTGAGTTGTGTCATTTTATCTCCCACAACCCCATCTTAATTAAGGATAATTAGTTATAAAGTTTAGGGAGATTTAACCTAAGACTATGTTTGTTTGTAAGGATTACACATGGGATATGACTATTAATCTCAAGTGTCTTGTTTGTTTTTTAAATTTGAGCTTAGGACTATTAGTCCTGAGATTATAAAATAGCTTCAGATGTGGAATTATTTAATACCATGTTCTACCTGGTATTATAATCTCATCATGTGGGATTAAAAATTTATGTACCTTTATTTCTTTTAATATGACTAGTCTAATTATTAATCAATGTATTATTATGCATATTAAAAGAAATATGCATAATATGTGTACTCCATAAAATTTCTCTACACCTGAAAGAATAAAGCCATCAAATTGCCTTTCAACGATGATTAATAAAGCCATCAAATTGCCATTGCATTAAAAGAAATAAACATAATATGTGATTATTAATAAACGGTGAAAGGCAAATTTCCATAAATTTTATGCCTTTATTTTCAATTAAGCTATAAATATTTCTTTACCTGAAAGGCATGCACTCCTTCCTCAGACGGACTCTTCCAACCTGCATACCTAATCAATTTGACGTGGCTCTTTTTTCTTTTTTTTATTTAAAAAAATTAGAATTTTTTAAGCAAATTTAAATATAATTTGTTCTTTGTTATCACCCGTCTTTATGTGCTTTATTTCAATACAGTTATCCACTACAAAAAAAAAGGTCATTGCCGACGGACAACGCCGTCGCCAATGACACACATGCCGTCGGGAATGAGGTCATTGGCGACGGCAGTACCAGTCGCCCCTTCCGTCGCCCCTGGCTCCCGTCGTTTGCCGTCGGGAATTAAGTCATTGCCGACGGAGTCATTGCCGACGGAGTCATTGCCGACGGTGTACCGTCGGTAATAAGTTATTACCGACGGCACTACCATCGGACATGCCATCAATAATTAAATTTTAGATACAGTCATTGCCGACGGCGCTGCCGTCACCAATGAGTGTATTTCCCGTCGCCAATGACCTATAGGTCATAGCCGACGGCACCCCGTCGCCAATGCCCCGTCGCCAATGACCTGTTTAAAAAAAATAAAAAATAAAAAATTCCCCTGTTCATTTACATATACATAATTGTACCTGTTATAAATTAAAAAAACAAATAATGACAATGCAAGCATATCAATAACAATCATATCTTTTACTATCAACAGTCAATATAGTTAGATACAAAACTCTATGTATGTACAACTCAAAAGCTATATAAATACATACATGTAAGTCAAAATATAACATAAACTAACTATAACCCAAGATCAGGAATGTCAGTGCCATCATCACCGCCATCTATCGTACGATCGCCGGTCCCATCGCCGGTCCCACCCTCCATAGTCTCATCAGCATCAGGCCGGCGGTCATCACCATCTCCTCTACGGGCATCGCCTGTGCCGCAGCCTCCACCCCCACGAGTCTCATCAACAAGACCCTACAAAAGTAAAATATTAATAACGAGTCGAAAATATAGTATATTTAAATTATTTTAGTTTGTGTTCTACAAGTGTTGGCAAGTTTGGGAAACGGGCTGATAACTCGGCCTCCGTATATCGGAATCGAGTACCGTAAGTTGTAACGCGTGCCTAATACCTATGTGGTACTATGTCTGTGTTTGCGTGTCGTTTCGACGATCGAGGCGGGTTTCGGTCTCTTTTTCGGCTTTTTGCCTAAGTGATGGCAAGTTTGGGAAACGGGCTGATAGCTCGGCCTCCGTACATCAGAATCGAGTCCCGTAAGTTGTAACGCGTGCCTAATACCTATGTGGTGCTATGTATGTGTTTGCGTATCGTTTCGACGATCGAGGCGGGTTTCGGTCTCCTTTTCGGCTTTTTTCTTAAGTGTTGACAAATTTGGAAAACGGGCTGATAGCTCGGCCTCCGTATATCGGAATCGAGTCCCGTAAGTTGTAACGCTTGCCTAATACCTATGCGGTACTATGCTTGTGTTTGCGTGTCGTTTCGACGACCGAGGCGGGTTTCGGTCTCTTTTTCGGCTTTTTGCCTGAGTGATGGCAAGTTTGGAAAACGGGCTGATAACTCGGCCTCCGTATATCGGAATCGAGTCCCGTAAGTTGTAACGCGTGCCTAATACCTATGCGGTGCTATGTCTGTGTTTGCATGTCGTTTCGACGATCGAGGCGGGTTTCGGTCTCTTTTTCGGCTTTTTACCTAAGTGATGGCAGGTTTGGGAAACGGGCGGAAAACACGGCCTCCGTATATCGGAAACGAGTCCCGTAAGTTATAATGCGTGCCTAATACTTATGCGGTGCTATGTCTATGTTTGCGTGTCGTTTCGACGACCGAGGCGGGTTTCGGTCTCTTTTTCGGCTTTTTGCCTAAGTGATCGCAAGTTTAGAAAACGGGCTGATAGCTCGGCCTCCGTATATCGGAATCGAGTCCTGTAAGTTGTAACGCATGTCTAATATCTATGCGGTTCTATGTCTGTGTTTGCATGTCGTTTCGACGACCGGGGCGGGTTTCGTTCTCTTTTTCGGCTTTTTGCCTAAGTGATGGCAAGTTTAGAAAACGGGCTGATAACTCGGCCTCCGTATATCGGAATCGAGTCCCGTAAGTTGTAACGCGTGCCTAATACCTATGCGGTGCTATGTCTGTGTTTGCATGTCGTTTCGACGATCGAGGCGGGTTTCGGTCTCTTTTTCGGCTTTTTACCTAAGTGATGGCAGGTTTGGGAAACGGGCGGATAACACGGCCTCCGTATATCGGAAACGAGTCCCGTAAGTTATAATGCGTGCCTAATACTTATGCGGTGCTATGTCTATGTTTGCGTGTCGTTTCGACGACCGAGGCGGGTTTCGGTCTTTTTTTCGGCTTTTTGCCTAAGTGATCGCAAGTTTAGAAAACGGGCTGATAGCTCGGCCTCCGTATATCGGAATCGAGTCCTGTAAGTTGTAACGCATGTCCAATATCTATGCGGTTCTATGTCTGTGTTTGCATGTCGTTTCGACGACCGGGGCGGGTTTCGTTCTCTTTTTCGGCTTTTTACCTAAGTGATCGCAAGTTTAGAAAACGGGCTGATAACTCGGCCTCCGTATATCGGAATCGAGTCCTGTAAGTTGTAAAGCATGTCTAATACCTATGCGGTTCTATGTCTGTGTTTGCGTGTCGTTTCGACGACCGGGGCGGGTTTCGTTCTCTTTTTCGGCTTTTTGCCTAAGTGATGGCAAGTTTGGGAAACGGGCTGATAACTCGGCCTCCGTATATCGGAATCGAGTCCCGTAAGTTGTAACGCGTGCCTAATACCTATGCGGTGCTATGCTTGTATTTACGTGTCGTTTCGACGACCGAGGCGGGTTTCGGTCTCTTTTTCGGCTTTTTGCCTGAGTGATGGCAAGTTTGGGAAACGGGCTGATAACTCGGCCTCCGTATATCGGAATCGAGTCCCGTAAGTTGTAATGCGTGCCTAATACCTATGCGGTGCTATGTCTATGTTTGCGTGTCGTTTCGATGATCGAGGCGGGTTTCGATCTCTTTTTCGGCATTTTTGCCTAAGTGATGGCAGGTTTGGGAAACGGGCTGATAACTCGGCCTCCGTATATCGGAATCTAGTATCGTAAGTTGTAACGCGTGCCTAATACCTATGTGGTGCTATGTCTGTGTTTGCGTGTCGTTTCGACGATCGAGGCGGATTTCGGTCTCTTTTCTGGCTTTTTGCCTAAGTGATGGCAAGTTTGGGAAACGGGCTGATAGCTCGGCCTCCGTATATCATAATCGAGTCCCGTAAGTTGTAACGCGTGCCTAATACCTATGTGGTGCTATGTCTGTGTTTGCGTATCGTTTCGACGATCGAGGCGGGTTTCGGTCTCTTTTTCGGCTTTTTTCTTAAGTGTTGGCAAATTTGGAAAACGGGCTGATAGCTCGGCCTCCGTATATCGGAATCGAGTCTTGTAAGTTGTAACGCTTGCCTAATATCTATGCGGTACTATGCTTGTGTTTGCGTATCGTTTCAATGACCGAGGCGGGTTTCGGTCTCTTTTTCGGCTTTTTGCCTGAATTATGGCAGGTTTGGGAAACGGGCGGATAACTCGGCCTCCGTATATCGGAATCGAGTCCCGTAAGTTATAATGCGTGTCTAATACTTACGCGGTTCTATGTCTGTGTTTGCGTGTCGTTTCGACGACCGGGGCGGGTTTCGTTCTCTTTTTCGGCTTTTTGCCTAAGTGATGGCAAGTTTGGGAAACGGGCTGATAACTCGGCCTCCGTATATCGGAATCGAGTCCCGTAAGTTGTAACGCGTGCCTAATACCTATGTGGTGCTATGTCTGTGTTTGCGTATCGTTTTGACGATCGAGGCGGGTTTCGGTCTCTTTTTCGGCTTTTTTCTTAAGTGTTGGCAAATTTGGAAAACGGGCTGATAGCTCGGCCTCCGTATATCGGAATCGAGTCTCGTAAGTTGTAACGCTTGCCTAATACCTATGCGGTACTATGCTTGTGTTTGCGTATCGTTTCGACTATCGATGCGGGTTTCGGTCTCTTTTTCGGCTTTTTGCCTAAGTGATGACAGGTTTGGGAAACGGGCTGATAACTCGGCCTCCGTATATCGGAATCGAGTCCCGTAGGTTGTAACGCGTGCCTAATACCTATGCGGTGCTATGTCTATGTCTGTGGATTTCAGGGTTTTTATTTTGGATTTTAGAGTTTTATCTTAAGTTTATCTTATGCGTTTTCATATCTGTCGAATAACTGTTTGATACGCAACTTTATATAACAATATAATTACAAATTTCATAAATTAAATAAGAAAATACATCAATAATTGTTTTTACCTGTCGAATATGTGGAGGGAAGATGTTGGCCAAGACAACCGCACATACACGGATGGCCTCCTCCCGTACTACACCCATGAGGTCGTCAGCGACAGCTGTAGGATCTATGAAGCCATGAACAACCTCCTGAGCCAGCTGGTAGATCCGCTCGCGTGATGGTGCGCCTGACTGCACAACACTGCTCGCCATACACCCCTCTATAATCCGCCGGAAGAAATCATCAGATAGTGAAGGGCCGGCGCTCGATCCACTCGCACCACTACCTCCAGTGGGTGGGCACCGCCGTGATCTCGCAGCAGGGACTAGGGTGTAGGCTGGGACATGGGGAATTCCCACAACTCTACCCTTCTTCGGTCCTCCTGTAGCCTGCAGCCAGTCCTCCATCTCCTCATCCGCACGCGTAGAATCATCGACTGAAGTGTCACCTCTCTGGCTGCTTCGGGCCACAGCAAGGTCCTCGAATCGTTCCTGAAAAAACACATTAATAGATGATATGCAAAATATGAAACAAAAAAATACAAAAGAATGTCCGAATTTTAAATACATTCTAAATAAGAGAATTAAATAACTTACAGCAATGCGTTCTGCCTCAGGTGAGATATAACCACCTTCACCTTTCTTCTGGTGGGCGTGCCACCAAAACTCCAAGCGGGAGGGTGCATGCTTTAGACTCACCTCGAGTCTCTCCCGGTAGAGGTCGTACGACTGAGACCCCGTGCAATGCGAGAGACGACTCTGCTGTCGAGCAGCTGTACGCTATGCTGACATCTTCTTGAAGGCCTCGCCGTCCCAAATGTTGCACATCTGGTCCCACACAGCAGCAGAGATGAAATCTGGCCGGACATCCTTAAGTGTCTGTCCATCAGCCATCTTCGTCTGGGCCTTCTTCTTCCAGTCGTGGACCCACTTGTGCCAATTCATCTCCAAGTATTTATGTAGAACAGTCATGCCATGGGCTTCCTTCCCGTCCTCAAAGCGGTAATATCTCTGCACATTACACATTAAGAATCTTAGTAGACAACTTAAATTAAACTAACATATGAATGATCGAATGAATATAAAACTAACATATGAATGAATATAAAACGAATGAATGAATGAATATAAAACTAACATATTAATGAATATAAAACTTAGTAGACAACATAAATCAAACTAACATATATATGAATATAAAACTAACATATATATGAATGAATGACATCTTACCCTGAACTCAGCAGTAATCAGCTGGCGTGTGCGGTCATCCACATCCGCCCACCTCATCCACGGGCTTGAGAATCGGTTGCGGACGATCCCAAGCAACGTGTTCCTCGGCGTCGCGTCAAGGATACTACAATTGAAATTAATACATTTGCAAATTAGAAAGAATATATAAGAACTAAATACTTATGTTAATACTAAAACGGACTATGAAATTTACCTATTAGTCCCAACACGACAAATAATTGGCGCCTGGGGGGGATTCCCTAGCAAGCCACGTGCTAGTCCCCGCGGAGGCCTACCACGATCACCTATGTAGTGAAATACATCATTATTTATATAAACGAATATAATGTCAATACTATATTAAATAAAAAATAATCAGCTGTATCCCAATAAAACATGTAATTATACCTGACGATCCGGCCTGATCATCACCCCCACTACCTCCACGGCCCCCACGACCTGCACGCCCACCACGATCGCCGTGTGGTGTACGCGCCATATGTATATATACTGTCAAATCATCAAAAAAACATTATTAAACATTCGTAAGCACAATATTTTTGAACAGTAACAAAGAGGATAACATATAGATACAACATAAATAGTCATCCTAAAAGGATACAACATAAATAGTAACCTAAAACAACTAACACCAGATTTAGTAGATTAATATAAGTTGAAAATAATGATTGCACTACTACAAACTATTACATTTGAATACAACTAAAGGGACACAAAGAGTACATACTCCTAATCATTTATATCGTCAAAGCCATCAATATCAGAATCGTCATCTTCGAGCAGTAGATCCTCAATATCGTTGTCATCACCATCTTCATCATCCTCAACGATTTCTTCAATTATATCTACCTCTTCAAGAACATCGTCTTCACTTTCGATAGCAATGACATCATCCTCTTCTTCACTAGACTCACTAATAATTGTCACATCAGCAGGTGTGACACTAGTAGACTCGACTTGTAAAGGTTCATCGTCTGGACGAGGAGTTGTGCCGTGAAAACCACGGGCTTTGGTGGTTATAACAGCATACCATGGGCTTGCAAGAGTCTTAACACTCCGCGCGTAGTACACCTGTGTTGCTTGACTTGCTAAAATAAAAGGCTCGTTTGAGTTTAGTTTTGACTTAACATTAACAGTCACCAGTCCTGAATTTTTATCTACTCTAACTCCATTCTCAACATCAAACCAATGACAATTGAAGCAAACTAACTCTTTCTGGCCCCAATATTTGAGAACGACAACTTCTAGCAATCGTCCATACCAGTCATCCCAAAGATTATCGTAGCAGCTACCTTTAACCACAACACCAGAATCAGAAGAAGTGACTTCCCCAATATCGCAGCACTTAAATCTGTAACCGTTGACAATGCAGCATGTATAAGTATCTACAGATCTTTCAGGGCCGTCGGCTATAAGCTTTAGCCGAATGTCAGCTAACTCATTTGTGAGGACCTAATGTACATGAACACAACATATTATAAAGTTAATTACCCCATAAGATTATGTCTATGATGGTAGATTCATTAAACTGCAAATCGGTTAAACTTACATGATCTTTAAACCATTGAACAAATTTTCTATTCCTCAAATTTTGCAAATCCCCATCTGATATAATCGGATTCGCTTCACGTATCTCAGCATCATATTGACTGCAATACAGTTATATACTTAATTTGTATGGAAGGAACTTATAGACGCAGTAACACAAGACATATATAGTTATGGCTACTTACTTAATGTATGGCGCTACTTCATTTATGTTGACAAGTGCATACAATGTGGCAGCTGCATACTCACTATCGGTCAAGAATCGCCTTTTTTCCCGCCAAATGGTTGTACAGGATGACTAAAGGCCGTTAATTCTCCACTTTCCTCGTGCGTGACAGCCTCATTTCGACGTAAGCGATTGTGCCTCGTCTGAACATTAGGCTCAAAGTACAACGAGCAGAAATTAACAAGTTCCTCCATAACATAACTCTCAGCAATTGACCCCTCTACACGGGCTCTATTCTTCACCTTTTGTTTTAAACGTCGCATATACCTATGTGTTATATATGCATGTATAAATTAGTAAACAAGAATGCACATTTCAGCGTATTAAAAACATTAATATCATTACCTCTCGAATGGATACATCCATCTATATTGCACGGGACCGCCAAACTTAGCTTCGTATGGCAAGTGAATAGGCAAATGCTCCATTGAATCAAAAAACGATGGAGGGAAGATCATTTCTAACTTGCACATTATTTCCACTATCTGCATTTCCATTTTATCTATGTCTTTGAGTTGGAGCTCCGTTAAGCATAGATCTCTGAAGAAATTAGAAAGCTCTGTCAGTGCTTCAACCACACGTTTCGGTAACAAGTCGATAAATGCCACGGGGATCAACTTCTGCATGAATACATGACAATCATGACTTTTGAGACCCCGAAACTTCAGCTCTTCGACTTTACAACACCTTGCTATATTCGAAGAATATCCATCTGGGAACTTCAGTCCACTGATCCAATTACATATCAATAGCAATTGTTCCCTAGTCAAAGTATAATCAGCTTTAGGCGTTACCGTCTTACTACCCTCCTGATACAGCCACAGATGTTCCCTAATGTTCATTTCTACCAAATCAAGCCTCGACTTGTTGTTGTCCTTTGTTCTACCACTTGCATTTATGACTGTATAAAAAATATTATCAAATACGTTCTTCTCAGTATGCGTCGGATCTAAACAATGACGGATGCATAGTGTAGCCCAATAAGGAAGGTCAAAGAACATGGATCTGTGTGTCCAGTTGTGAACCTTGCCGTAACCATAAGCTCGCTCTAATCTGTGATTCTTCCCTGGAGGTGGAAATTTCAAGTGAGTAATCCAACTCAACACTGATGTCCCAGAAAGACGTCCAGGTACTTGACGTTTCTCTGTTTTTCGATTGAATTGTCTACTCATCCGTCGATAACGATGTTCAATCGGTAAAAACTGTCTGGATGTTGCAAAAAAACTCATTTTCCCCCCATGTTTGAGCCGCATAGCTTTAACTGACCCCATGCACACGGGACATGACAAGGCCCCGTGAGTCGACCATCCACTGATCATTCCTAACGCCGGGAAGTCATTTATGGTCCACAATAAAGCTGCCCTCATGTCAAAATTCTGTTTAAGAGATACATCATAAGTTTGAACCCCTTTCTCCCACAACATCTTCAACTCATCAACTAACGGACTGAGGTATACATTGATGTCTTTACTCGGACTCTTATCACCCGGAATCAGTAAAGGCATGAATATGTAGGGATTTTTCATGCACATCGAAGGCGGGAGGTTATACACAACAATAATCACCGGCCAAGTAGAGTAGGGCTTGGTGTAAGGCCCATTAAACGGATTAAACCCATCAGTAGCAAGTCCAAGCCTAACATTGCGAACCTCTTCAGCAAACGAGGGGTGATTTTTATCAAAAATTTTCCACTCAAGCCCATCTGCCGGGTGCGTCAGTTGACCTTCAACTATGTCCCGTGTAGAGTGCCATCTCATATACTCGGCAGTATGTGTTGACATAAACAACCGCTGAAGCCTCGGTGCAATGGGAAAGTAACGGCAGATAAAACGGTGTGCTCATTTTCTTCACATCATAGTATGACTCTGGTAACTTATTGCCTGCAGGTAAGCACTCCTTCACAATGTTTAGCAGTTCATTAAAACCTCTCTCGCTACAGTCATGCTCGTTCTTGAAGTGTAAAAACTTAGTCACGGCAGATAAAACGGTGTGCTTTTCATGCCCGTCATACAATGGCGTCGCTGCTTCATGCAATAACTCATAGAAACCCTTAGCCCCGTCATTCGGCTCTTGCTCGACGCTACTGTCATCCTTGTCTGTATTCCACTGGAAGTATGAACCAGCAGCTTCGACTATCATATTAGTACAGTCAAAGGTTTCGTCACCTCTAGATTCCGGTTCTAATTCATGTTCATCCAACCAAGTTTCCCCATGATAGATCCATGTCGTATAACCCTGCTTGAACCCATACGCAAATAAGTCGCACATGACATCACTCCTTTCCTTCCACATTTCATTCACACACCTCTTACAAGGACATCTGATCTCATCGCCGCTGACTTGCTCAAACGCGAAATTGAGAAACTGTTCAACCCCACTACGGTACTCAGAGCTAAGCCCACTCTTATCAGTGGCTACCCTACGTTCCATCCAACTTCGATCAACAGACATCTTGGACAACTGTCTGCTATATATATGGAAAGTTAGACAAACACAATCAAGTCTCCAAGTTAATGTATATGCAAGCTTATGAGTTTCCTAACTTCATCTCCCACTCTAACGGGTCAGGCTTCTATCCCATTCCCGGATGTGTCGCCTCACTGATGCCAACAACTTGAACACATCTTTAAAGTTTTTAGAAATTTCGGCAGCACTTCCCTATGGTCTTCAAGTACACGAAATAGACTAACACATCGTAGTCTAAATATGCACCCGAAGAACATCAAGAGATATATACTAACCGAAAATTCAAAAAATATAAAGACGTGCTCAAGTCGTTAACACCAACCTAAGTGAGATCGAAACATACAAGAACAGTCCCAAAACGGGGACTATTTGAGATTCACTCATACTAAGTGAATCTCAAATGGGTTTCTAAGCTTCCTAAACTATATGAAAATATATGTGCATGTGAAAGTAAGGATTATTCTATATAACTACACATTCACCTTTCAAACCATTAGTGCCAACAATGTGAAGCAAAATAAGTTTCATTATGTTAGTAATGTAGAGGGTGTGAGAGATTACAAAAACTCCATCGTCTGCAGTGACCCTTTAACAAGCCCCAACTATAGTACCACCGATTGCATTACCAATTTATACAATAGAACTAACACTAAGGTGTATGAAAAAATGTGTCTAACATTCAAAAAGTATAAATTAGATATAACACAAATTACATAAAACATTAGAACTTAGAACTTATAAATTATATAAACACATACAAACTTAACAAATCCATAACAAATTTAACTTATAAATTATATGAAATCACATTAGAACTTAGCTTCTTTGTCAGTAGCCCGAATGAATGTCAATAGCCCAAATGAAAACACAAATTATTTACATACAAATTAAACCCTAACCTAATAACATTGAAACTTATAAATTAAAGCCTAAGAATATGTAAATTTAACTTACTGATTGAATTAAGTAAACATACCTCAAGAACCAAAGAGGATATTGGATGAAAAGAGGAGTACAGAATCGTGGGAGTGGGAGAGAAGACAGTGGCCAGAAAAGGGGAGGAAGAAAAGGAAAGGTCGGGCGGGAGAGAAGACAGTGGCCGACGGCGAAGAGATCGACGGCGACGAGGAGTTGGCGACGGCAGTGCACGACAACGAACCAGAGAAAGAGAGGGAAGGAACAGAGCGAGCTAGAGAAAAACAAAAAGAGAGCGTAGATCAGAAACTGAAATTTGGGGATTAAATAAAAAGTCATTCGTGACGGCAGAAACCGTCGATATTAATCCCGTCGCCAGTGTATCATTCTCGACGGCTATCCCGTCGGTAATAGGTTTTTACCCCGTCGCCAATGTCTTTCCCTTGGGCGCGAAAAAATTCCCACCAGATTCTGGCCCGGGAAAGGTCATTCTCGACGGTAGTCATTGGCGACGGATATGCCGTCGGCAATGAGGTCTTTATCGACTGGCTTAACGTCGTCGCTATTATTGCCGTCGCCAATGACTAATTTTTTTGTAGTGATCTACTTACAAATAATAGTATATATTTTAGTAAAAAAGTTTTTTTATGAGAATAAAAACTTATTTTGAAAATACATCTACATTTACTATTAAATATCATTTATTTTTCTTAAAATAATTTTTTCATGACGAGCTTCATCATAACTGTCTCTAGTACGTACAGGTGATATGTTTAAATAATTTTTTATTTATTTATAGGCGCCTTTTTGATGTATAAATAAGTTTAAATTATAGTTTAAAATATGTTATTATTGATAAGGGTATAATAGTTCAAATGATATTTTTTATCCAATCCTTTAATTAATCTTTTAAAAAACAAACATAATATGAGATTATTTTAAGTTATCCCATGAATAATCTCATAAAAAACAAACATGTAATTAGGACTATTTAATCCTAAAATTAATAATTTTAGGATCGAAATTATAATCATTACAAACAAGCATAGCCTACTTATTTATATTATAAAGCCTCCATGAGGCTTCCTTCTTTATAAATGATGATTGATACCATCATACTAAAATTATGTAATCAAAGTAATAAGTATTGCTTAAAATTTTAAATGTTATTAAAATAATAATAAAAACTGTCTCTAATTGTATAATAATTTTTTAATTTTTCTTATGTTAATAATAAATATAGACTCGCATACATACATGCATACGATACAGAAATAAAAATAAAATCGATTAAAACTAACTCGGTTTAGCATATGAAATTTACCCATGTTGATTTAGCAGCAAAATTACTAATATAACATCATATCTCATATACTATGTCTCAATCTCTAAATGAGATAGCTCCAATAGTATGGTGTGTATTGTCTATAATTTTTCGTTCTACATTCACCTCTACATATTTCATACTTGTGTACATTACACGTGTGATCCGACCCATGTTGTAACAGTAAACAATTCAATTTAAACGAATTAAACTTCGTTAAAGAATCTAGGGGCGGAGGGAGAAGTCGGCTTTCGGGGCTATAGCCCGGCCTAATTTTTTTTTTTTACTAAATATACTATATAATTATGTAGTTCAAAGTAAAAAATGTTAGAATAGCCTTGATCAGCCTAACTCAAATGTACAATTTTAACATTCCTGACTCCGTCCATGAAAGAATCAGGCAATTATGAATTCAATATTTTGGGTGACGGACTATATATTCTGAAAACAATTCAATTACCAATTTTTTAGTTACAAAATTACTGAATTACAAACTAGTGCTTATAACTACTGGATTGCAAGTAACAAATTCCACCTCAAATTAGGAATGACAATTTGAATGGAAACCAATCAAATTGCATCGAATCGAATCGAATCGTTCCGTGTATTTGATGCAAAAAAAAAATTAAAATCGGAATTGATACAGAACAGATTTGGTATTCAACAATGCTACTATCACATAAAAAATGATCACATAAAGCTCATATACACACACATGCATATTTTTGGGTCTCGCCTGGCACGTGGAACTCACAATATGCATGCGTATGTGAGATTTATATGACCATTTTTTATGTGATAGTAGCATTATTTTTTGATATTTGTCTCTAAACCGCCGGTACACCGCAAAATTCTCATCCCTATAAAATCTCCATGATTATTGACATGATTATAAGTATTTTAACCATTAAGATTCAAAATAATGCTACTATCACATAAACAATGGTCACGTAAAACTCACATACACACATGTATATTGTGAACCCCACGTGCTAGACGAGACCTAAAAATATACATGTATGTGTATGTGAATTTTATGTGATCATTTTTTATGTGATAACAAGATTGTTGTAAAATTCATGATGTCCTTGTCCCGCCTTTTTTTTCCCATCATTTCTTGAGCTTCATAATTGTCATAATTGGTAGACAACATTCTCTTTTATATTAATTCGACCAGTTTTGTTTTGACGTGGCTTTAATCCATAATAAATGCAAAAATCTAATCGTGAACCCTATTATTACCACTAGTCATTTCACATGCACAAATTATATTTGTGGAAAAAAAGAAAAAAATTAAATAATAAAAAAAAGAGTTAAAAGAAGAGGTTGTAAGAGACTGAGAGAGTAAAAATAGGAATAATAGAGTAAAACCAAAAGATAAAAAATAGTAACGTAACTTCATAAAGAAACAATTATCTTTTCCCTCTTCCTTGATAGTATATATATATATATATATATATATAAAAGTGACTATCTACTCTTTGTATGGTATCAAATTCTTGACGTTTGTACGCAACAGAAAAGTCTACGTGTCTCTAGCTAATAGCCAAAGTCTAATATAAGTACAATACTAAAACATTATTAAACAAAAATGATAAGAGTTCCCTTTTAGATCAAAAGGATGAACCTGGGCTTTTCAAATTTAACTAGAAGGTTTGTGGATATATATTTGTATATACTCTGATACAACACCAATGTTGTCACAAGACAGCGACCCTCTTCAAAACTGTTAGAATTTAAGTACGAATAATAGATAACCTCACCAAAATTTAAAAAAGAACAAAAAAAAAATATAAGATACATTTAGGTTCATCAATTTGATTAGTTTTGTATGTTTGATATATTCAATCTCACGCACTCTACAATGATTCACATATTAAATAATATTTTATAATAGTTACTAAAAAACCCTAACTTAAACGAATGAGACCCAATATATTAATACAACTCAAGAGCCGACTACTAATAAATTTTTAAACTTAAATACACGTTACACTTAACTTCTAGGAGGCAACAACGCCTGTCTGTTCACGGGCTAGTGGGGCAGCAACCCCGTCTGTTCACGAGCGAGCGGGACAACACTCACCGGTGAGCGAGACCCTCAACTATCAAATCGTAGTAGTTATTGGTCGGACTTAAAAAAGTATGAGTCAATCCTAATAAAAACTGATACAATTTTCGATAAATTTATAAATATTTTTTTAATTATTTATAACATTTTTATTTGTAATTGTTGGGCCATGATTATTTGGGCTTATCGAGTCAAGCTTATTTGGGCCTTTAGAGTGATGGGTCATTATTTAAATTATGTTTTATTTGGGCTTGGGTTGACTATTATTGTGGTGGACAGGTGTTGGACGGGGGATCCAACACCTTAATTGATAAGGATTTGGCTTAATCCTGAGTTAATGGAAAACATTAATTTGATGGGGATTGCGTGCAATTAGATGAGATAATGGTCGGTGTTGCATGCAAAGGCGGTGAGACTAACATAAAAGTACAAAGCACTACATGAGAGAGGTACATGCAAATTTTACTTTACCAAACACTAGAGAACACAACCTCCATTGTTAACCTTTTTTTCGGCCTGTACTTATTCTCACACCGGAGCTATCTCCCAGCGGCCCAAGCCGTCAAGCTTTTGGTGTTGATTCATTTTCTGTGCAGGATAGAACGCACTTTTCGGTGATTGAGGCGCCTGAAAAGATCTTGGTGTTAACATTGGCGCTAGAAGGAGGGGTATTTTTTAGTGTTTCTTGTTTTCAATCACATATATTAAACATCTTACATCGGAAGTTATAGTGAAAAGTAAGACAGTTACAGCTGAAGGGCAGCCGACGACTGCAAGCTCTTCTCTACAGAGAATTTTTGTGCAGGATAGGATACGTTTTTCGGTAATTGAGGCGCGTGGAAAGATCTTGACGTTAACAGTAATGTATGATGAACAAGATACAATCATTTTATTTTAAGTTACTGTGTAGCCGTGATGTATTTTTTTGGTCGGTCCAACCATTGGTCACTTCACGTGCAATTATGCTAAGCCAACATAAGTCATTATGTCATATTAGTCTATTATAATTTTAGTCCCAATTAATTAAACAAATGAGGTGATTGTTGTACATTAATTATAAAATTAATACCACTTGCAATTAGGGGTTAAGTTGATTGGGGTTTACATGTGCTATCTAGAACAAAATGTATAAATTTTTCTAAAGAGTAGTTTTTCCTAGTTGCGTTGGCGGCCGTCAGACTAAGAAATTAAAAAAAATGAAGGAAAAAAAGAGACTCATGTAGTAAGAGTAATTCTTCATAATACTCCATCCGTCCAAATCATAAGATTAATATTAACTTTTAAAAAGATAAATTATTTAATTTATGATATTGAGGCGGAGCATAGAACTAATAGGATTTGGTGAATGATAAGAGTGAGGGGAGGAGAGAGAATGGAGAAGGAAATTAAGGAAGAAAAAAAAAAAACAGGCTCCGCAATTTAATACAGCGGAGTCTACAAAACTAAAAAAAAATGAATTTGGCCAATAATACGACGTCGTTTTCCTAATTGGTCAATCATACTTAGCGCCCACAGTTTAATATGGCGGATAACACTTATTTAAAAACGACGTCGTTTTCAAATTGGTCAGCCATACTTAGCGTCTGCAATTTAATACTGCAGACAGAGACTTTTATAAGGAGGGGTATTTTGGTCATCTGTCTCATCCGGAGTATTAAACTGTGAAATACTAGAAACTAAATTGCGGAAGGAAGCTCTATTAAACCGTTCGATCTTAAGATGGAGGGTCACGATGTGTTGTAAGGCTAGACTCTGTTAGGAATCTAATAATAGATTAAAAGATTGCTTAAGTAAGGGGGAGATTGATCAAGACCCTTATTAGATTCTAGATGAATGTGATTTGATGATGAAATTTGTATTTGATTTAATGATGAAGCTTATAAAGTATATTTGTATGAATAAGTTGTGTACAGTCCTTAAATGAGATATCTATGTGCAAAGACTTAGAATAGTGTGATCAAACTTGTTAAGTTGATCTTTATCCTATCTGCATGTGTAATAGATAAAATCATTGTAAAAGGATGCTTTGCATGATAGCAACATCATCAGTAGATAAATCTACATGCGCTTAAAGTTAAATCTGATTATTAATGTATATTTGTACAAGTAAGTTTTGTAAAGTCCTTCAAAAGAATTGATGTACAAGGACTTAAATTAGAAAGATCAAATAATGTTAGGTTGATCTTATGAAAAATAATCTAATGTATAAATGATAGGAAATCGTGATTGTAAAGTTACTCGTCAGCTCACAGTATAAAGATACTTCGCAGAGTTAACATTGTTCGTACAACATCAAAATATCGCAAAGTTCACTCCATCTCACAGACAGAGAATCAGCTCGTGAAGTGAACAAATGATCTCAAAATTGCAAGGTTATCACAGAGCAGCAAAAGGAGTCGAAGAAGCTATTAACCATCATCTGGCAAAGTCAATCAACTTGCTAAGTGATCAAGGGATCATAAAGTAAAGATTGCTTAGTAGATGGTTATTGTAGATTACTCCAAGCAGACACTGCATAAAAGCAATATCGAAAGATGACTTCAAGATCGTTCAGTAAGATCAAGATTTTAAAGACATCCTCAAACTAGTATAGTATAATGTGAAGCGTTGATTACACAAGATAGAGGAGATCACCAAACTCACTTATGTGCCATGGATATAAAGTGAAGATTACTCAAGAAGAAACATATGACAAGAGAATATACTCTGATGATATCTAAGTATATCTCTCACATGAAGAGATCTCTAAAAGAAATCTAAAAGTCACTGCAAGGATATTCTACCTAATCATAAAACTCAAAATAGATCGTATAGCAATCAGGACTTCGTATAGAAGCAGCCAATTCAAAGAAGAATAGCTCACTTAGAAAGATGTTATCGACTTCGCAAGACAGCTAAATTATCAAGAGAACGAAGAAGAATCTGTTAAGCAGGTCCAAGCATCATGAAGCAATCAGAAAGCAGAACAGAAGATAAGGCCATAGTAGTAGTGAGGATACAAAACATAAGACTACGACATCCCTCACTGTGACGCCCCCAAAATAGGTTCAATACTCCACCCATTTTGAGTCGCCAAATACACTCAATAAAATTCAAATACAATCTTTCATATCACACGGTCGTGCAAAATACGACCACACAACTATGAGTATCAATACAGACATGTAGAAAATATTAATATTCAAACTAAGTCCTCATTACATTTATTATCACACTATTTTAAATAAAATAAATAGTGAGGACTTCTACAGCTCTAACTCGGACCATCACTCCATTCCCCGACTAGTACCCGCGATATTCTCATTTTCTAAAGAGAACAATGGAAGAAAAGGGTGAGCTCAACTAGCTTAGTAAAGAATATTATGACTAAGATAATAAAAAATAAATTATCGTTAGTCTTCAACAAATCAGATAAAATATTATGGACAACAAGTTTTAGATCAACAACTGCAGCGGAAATAACAATTCATTCGAAGAGTTAAGTAGAGAATGAAGTCTACTATCTTCTATGATTTAAAAGTCCATCATCAATATTTTATCCCTTTAACATCAATCAATATATATCTTGAATCAAATATCCATCTTTGCCCTACGGCCAAAGATATTCATTTGTATCATCAGTTGGTCATGTTCATCTCAACACCTGTCCATCTTTGCACTACGGCCAAAGATATTCATCAAGTAATCATTCATCTTTGCACTACAGGCCAAAGATATTCATCACATAATTTTTCATCTTTGCACTACAGGCCAAAGATATTCAGTTATATCACCATTTAGAACTGAGGATGATGAAAAATAATATGGATAACGGATCCAGTGAGATAAAGGACAAATATTAAAGAATTTATCCAGAGTTCAAGAATGAAGATCAAAATCTGGATCCAATCAAAGATGATTTGGAAGAAGAGAAAAAAAGATATTTTTTTTTACCGTGAATAGTACTCCGTGAATAGTAACTCGTGGATAGTAACTCGACATGAAAAGATAAAAATTTCACAAGAAAGTTCAGACCAATATTCCAGTGAAATAATATTAGATGAAGCGCAAAACTCAAGTAATATCTGATCATTTCAGGAATTATAGAAGCAATACTTACCGTAATAAGTTTAGAGTTAAGAATTTTAAATGAAACAATATACGAAACTGCAATAGGATTTTCACCCATTTGGCAGTAGTACGCTCAGACAGATTAGTTCTACAATTTAATAACAACTGAATACGAAGGGTTATTCACCCGTCTGGTGGTAGTCCGCTCAAACAGATTATTTCTACAATTTAATAACAACTGAACACGAAGATTCACCCGTCTGACGGTAGTCCGCTCAAACAGATTATCCCAACAGAATAATAAGGAATGAAATAATAACCCTTATGAGTATTGAAAGAAAATAACTCTCTTCATGAATACGAAAGAAATAATACCCCTTACCTTAAAATTTGGAGACTGCACTAGCGTAATAGCAGAATACTCTTCTTCTTTCTCTCTTATTCTCTCTATACTTTCTCTCTCTATAGCTTTATTGAATTGGTGAGAAATAATGAAGAAATGAGCTTCTATTTATAGGCTCGGCAGAGTAAGGGTAAAATAATCTTTTCGTCATAATTTATGACATCATCGTTTACATCATCGATCTATGACATCATTGCTTACCTCATCGCTCTGATGACATATTGCTTACCTCATCGCTCCGATAACATCATTGTTTGCATCATAACAGTTCAAATTCAATTTACACTCTTCCACATCGTTTAACTTTTATACCATGAATTTACTATAATAATGTTACCATTCAAATTATAAAAATCATACTATTATATAATCACACATACTACTATAATGTAATATTATAATAATATATTTGAATGAATTATTTTATCGGACAAGATAAAATACCAACTTTCAACAAATGTCACATGTAAAAAAATTCCTCCGTTTAAATCCACATTGAATAAATATTTCCTTATCATATATATCAAAAATTAATTATTTACAAATAATATTACAGAACTACAATATTGACAACCAGGTCGTTCCCAAGAAAGAGTAGGCCTTCCGATAAGGATTTCTCCTTACTGGCGCGCAATTAATCAACCCCTTTCCTAGACAGAACTTCCTTAGACATTGCCAATAATGCTATCTAATAATATTATTCAAATAATATGAATTATTGATTTGATAATTTAAAATAATGTGCAATGACAATTATTGAATCAATAATATAAGATAGCAAAGTAGCACTTATTGATATAAAATATCAACGTAGCAAATATTGAACCAATAAAATATTATGCAATTATTGAATTAATAACATAAAATATTAAATAGTAATTACTATAACAATAATTGAGTAAGTGCCTTCCTACGTAAGAATCAATAATTTAAAATACTGTGCAATACCGTGTGTTACTGTGCAACACCACGTATTACTGTATTTTAACCATCGGGTATTTCAACAGTACTAACGGTAACAGTTTTGCCGTTAATATATAAAAAGGTTATTTCTGTCGCTTTCTATTTTCGACATTCATTCCGTTGTGGGGTCCACCAATGACTGCGCCGTCTTACGAATATTTTCCTACAAAAAGAATATTCCTCGACCAAACGAATATTTTCCGACACAACGAATATTTTATAACCACTTGCTTACTTTGTAAATTTTGCACATTTCACCCATAACTTATCACATTTATCAAATAAACACCTTACTATTTCAAAATAATATATAAAGAAAATTAAATCTTATTCTCGAAAAGGTGAGGATATCTCGTTTTCATTTCCGATTCTAACTCCCAGGTCATTTCCTCGATGTCATGGTTTCTCCACAAAACTTTAACTTGAAGTATAACCTTTGAGCGTAAGACATGTTCCTTCCTATCCAAGATCTTAACAGGTACCTCCTCGTATGTTAAATCTTCGGCTATCTCGTCTGGTTCTAACTCAATAATGTGGTTTGGAACTTTCACATATTTACGAAGCACAGATATGTGAAAAACGTTATGAACACGAGACATGCTTGGAGGTAAGGCGAGTCTATAGGCCACATTTCCTACTCGGTCAAGGATTTCAAATGGACCAATGAATCGTGGGTTGAGCTTTTTTCTCTTTCCGAATCTCGTAACTCCTTTCCATGGAGCAACACGCAATAATACATGATCTCCGATATTAAACTCCACGTCCCTTCGATGAAGATCAGCATAACTCTTTTGTCGATCTTGTGCAGTTTGTATACGTTGCCGGATCATTTGAATCTTTTTCGTAGTCATACGTACTAACTCTGGTCCCAACAATGTTGCTTCACCCACCTCGTCCCAGCATACTGGAGAACGACATTTTCGTCCATACAACGCCTCGAATGGAGTCATGCCTATACTTGCCTGATAACTGTTGTTGTAGGAGAATTCCACCAATGGTAGGTACTTATCCCAACTCCCTTTGAAGTCTAGAACACAGAGTCTCAATAGATCTTCAAGAGTTTGGATAGTCTTTTCCGATTGCCCGTCCGTTTGTGGATGATATGCCGAACTGAATCGTAAATCCGTGCCCATAGCTTTCTGCAAGTTGTCCCAAAATCGTGAAGTGAATCTTGGGTCACGATCCGAAACTATGGATACTGGCATGCCATGTAATCTCACAATCTCATTCACGTACATACGAGCAAGACGTTCAAGGGAATAAGTCTCTCGTATCGGCAAGAAATGAGCAGACTTGGTTAATCTATCAACAATAACCCAAATTGCATCTATGCCTTGAGAAACCTTGGGAAGACCTGTAACGAAATCCATGGTAATGTGTTCCCACTTCCACTTTGGAATCTCAAGTGGTTGCAATGGACCCTTTGGCATTTGATGCTCCGCCTTGACACGTTGACACGTTAAACACCTCGAGATGAACTCCGCGATCTCTCTCTTCATATTGCTCCACCAAAATGTATGTCGAAGATCACGATACATTTTGGTACTTCCAGGATGGATTGCAAACGGTGTGTTGTGTGCCTCCATCATGATTCTATACTTCAAATCAGAATCGTCAGGAACACAAAGTCTGGAGTTGACTCGAATTATTCCTTCTTCATCAATCCTTGCTTCTGGAATAGCACCTACTTGCACCTTCTTCCTCATATTCATCAGCTCCGGATCTGTAGCTTGAGCAGCTTTAACTTTATCAATCAAAGCTGGTTCTACGCGTATACTTGATATCATCGCATGGGTCCCCGAAGTCTTGAACTCTATCTCCATCTTTTGTAAATCACACAAAATAGGCCTTGAAAGTATCGCATTTATTCCCGCATATGATCTTCTACTTAACGCGTTAGCTACCACGTTCGCTTTGCCAAGATGGTATTGGATGGTATGATCGTAATCTTTCAACAGCTCAAGCCAACGTCGTTGTCGCATGTTGAGTTCCTTCTGGGTGAAGAAATACTTGAGGCTCTTATGATCCATATAGATCTCCACTTTCTCCCCATATAGGTAGTGTCTCCAGATCTTCAACGCGAAAACGACTGCTGCCAACTCTAGATCATGAGTAGGATAATTTCTCTCATATTTCTTGAGTTGTCGCGAGGCATAGGCTATGACTTTTCCATGTTGCATGAGAACAAATCCTAACCCTTTGCCCGAAGCATCGCTGTAAATGACAAATCCATCCGAACCAGATGGTATCGTCAGAACAGGTGCCGAAATGAGTCTCCTCTTGCGCTCTTGAAAGCTCCTCTCGCATTCATCGTTCCATACGAATTTTGTATCTTTCCGAGTCAACTGAGTTAATGGAGTAGCGATTCGAGAAAATTCTTCCACAAATCTCCGATAATAACCAGCTAAGCCCAAAAAGCTACGTACTTCGGTCACCAACTTCGGTTGCTCCCAACTTTGTATTGCTTCAATCTTCGTTGGGTCCACAGATACTCCACGTTTTGATACTACGTGCCCAAGAAATGCTACTTCTTCAAGCCAGAAATTGCATTGCTTCAGCTTGGCATATAGCTTGTTTTCACGAAGCCTTTGAAGTACCAGCTTCAAGTGGTGCTTATGATCTTCACGGCTTTTGGAATAGATAAGGATGTCATCAATAAAGACAACCACGAACTGATCCAAATATTCCATGAATACACGGTTCATCATATCCATGAAGGCAGCAGGAGCATTAGTCAATCCAAAAGACATGACTAAGAATTCATAATGCCCATATCGAGTTCTCAAAGCAGTCTTCGGAATATCCTCAGTTTTAATCTTCAGCTGATGATATCCAGAACGAAGATCGATCTTTGAAAAGAATTGTGCACCTTGCAACTGGTCGAACAGGTCATCAATACGAGGTAACGGATACCTATTCTTGATGGTGACATGGTTCAACTCCCGATAGTCAATACAAAGTCGCATACTCCCGTCTTTCTTCTTTACAAATTAAACAGGAGCAACCCAAGGAGATGTACTAAGACGTATAAAATCGATGTCTAACAACTCCTGTAGTTGGACCTTTAACTCCTGAAGTTCTATAGGAGCCATTCGATATGGGGTTTTAGAAATGGGTTTTGTACCGAGTTCAAGGTCAATAAAGAATTCAACTTCACGTTCCGGGGGTAGACCGGGAAGTTCTTCGGGAAATACATCAGGAAACTCATTAACAACAGAAATATCATTCAAACCTGACGTATTCTGGTTTTGATCAGTGACATGGGCTAAGAAAGCTTGACATCCGTTTTTCAATAAACGAATAGCTTTATGACATGAAATAACATTGATTGATTTTAGTGGTTTGGTTGTTTGAATTCGCACAATAGGTTGGTTAGGAATATGAAAACTAATAACCTGACGAAAACAATCAATTTTGACATGATAAGTGGTCAACCAGTTAATTTCTAAAATCACGTCAAATGCAAGTATTTTCAAAGATATAAGATCAACAGGTAAGGTAAGGGTACCAATCTGAATCAAGCAAGATTTGTAAACTGTAGATGTAACGAAAGTTTCTCCTAAGGGAGTTTCAATAGATAAGTTAAAGTCTAACTTCTCAGGTGTCAAATTTAATCGTTGAGCACAAGCAGGTGAAATAAATGAATGGGTAGCACCGGTATCTAATAAGGTGTAAACTTCGCAAGAGTTTATGATTAGCTTACCCGTAATCACCTCGTGTGGGTTCCTCAAGTTTTGGGCTGTCACGACAAACGCTCTTCCAGGAACCACCGACTTTGACTTGTCCGAAATCGCCTTTGGAATCACCACCCCCGCTGGACTTGGTTTCACTACAGGACAATCTCGAGCTATATGTCCTTCTTTTCCACAGTTATAGCATGCTTTGAATTGTTGTGGGCAGTTTAGGCTGATGTGTCCCTTTTTCGCATTTATAGCATATGACCGGTGGTCGTTCTCCTCCTCTAGAAACAGTTGATGCTAGTGCTGATGTCGACATCTTCACGTTCTCATTGTTGTACCTTCTCTTCTTGAAATCTCCTCCCGATTCGCTTTTTCTACTATCATGGCCACGATTACCACCGGAGTGGTTACCGCTTCTATCATGATACTTTCCTCCTTTCTGGTTGTCATTGTTTCGATGACTGCTGCCACCGGTACGACCTTGGTTGTTGTCTCTTGGTTGAACATAATCATTATCTCGTTCTAATAACTGGTCCCTGTTCACTACATCCGAATATAGAGAAAATTTGTGAGAAATGAGGTATTGACGAATCTCGGGTTTCAAACCTCTTAGAAACATCCGCGTCATACGTTTCTCATTCTCAACCAAATGAGGTGCAAACCTGGACAACTCCGCGAACTTAGCCTCGTACTGGGACACCGTCATGTTGTTTTGTTCCAGTCTGATAAACTCTACCTCTTTCATGTGACGAATACTTTCTGAAAAGTACTTGTCATTGAACAGTTTCTGAAACGTCCCCCAAGACATCTTGAATGTGGCAGGCTGGGTAAGCTTCACAGATTCCCACCAGTAATCTGCCTCTCCACGGAACATAAAGGTGGCAAATGGAACCTTCTGTTCCTCCGTGCATCCCAAGACATCAAATATCTTGGTAATTTATTTAATCCAATTTTCTACCTTGATTGGATCTGGCTTTTCCTGAAACTCTGGTGGTCCCAACTCTTTAAACTGCTTGGCAGTGACAAGCTGCGAGTTGTTATTTCCACCAGTATTATGAACACGAGTCTCCCTCGTCTGATTTTGCATGAACTGCAAAAAGCTTCTAAATATTCCGTCATTTGTCATTTCTTCAGTAGGGTTGTTTACAGCAGGAATATAACCTTCCTGTTGCACGTTCTCCTCGTTGGTGATTAAAGGTGTCTCAACGGTCACATTTACTCCATTGTTTAAATTTTCAGCTGTCATTCTCAAATACTGCCACAAAACAAGGGTTAATCAAACAAATTAACATATCACATATTAACCCTATATTCTAACCGATCAATTAAATAACAATTAAGCTTAGGTAGGACATACTAGCGAAGGTTTTACTCGTCTCTCCCCTCCTAGTTCTATTCCCAGATCTCCGCTAGAGATCATATCCCTAAGCTCTGATACCAACTGTGACGCCCCCAAAATAGGTTCAATACTCCACCCATTTTGAGTCGCCAAATACACTCAATAAAATTCAAATACAATCTTTCATATCACACGGTCGTGCAAAATACGACCACACAACTGTGAGTATCAATACAGACATGTATAAAATATTAATATTCAAACTAAGTCCTCATTACATTTATTATCACACTATTTTAAATAAAACAAATAGTGAGGACTTCTATTGCTCTAACTTGGACCATCACTCCATTCCCCGACTAGTACCCACGATATTCTCATTTTCTGAAGAAAACAATGGAAGAAAAGGGTGAGCTCAACTAGCCCAGTAAAGAATATTATGACTAAGATAATGAAAAACAAATTATCGTTCGCCTTCAACAAATCAGATAAAATATTATGGACAACAAGTTTTAGATTAATATTCGCAGCGGATATAATAATTCATTAGAAGAGTTAAGTAGAGAATGATGTCTACTATCTTCTTTGATTTAAAAGTCCATCATCAATATTTTATCCCTGTAACATCAATCAATATACATCTTGAATCAAATATCCATCTTTGCCCTATGGCCAAAGATATTCATTTGTATCATCAGTTGGTCATGTTCATCTCAACACCTGTCCATCTTTGCACTACGGCTAAAGATATTCATCAGGTAATCATTCATCTTTGCACTACAGGCCAAAGATATTCATCACGTAATTTTTTATCTTTGCACTACAGGCCAAAGATATTCAGTTATATCACCATTTAGAACTGAGAATGATGAAAAATAATACGGATAACGGATCCAGTGAGATAAAGGACAAATATTAAAGAATTTATCTAGAGTTCAAGAATGAAGATCAAAACCTGGATCCAATCAAAGATGATTTGGAAGAAGAGAAAAAAATATTGTTTTTTACCGTGAATAGTACCCCGTGAATAATAACTCATGAATAGTAACTCGTTAATAGTAACTCGACATGAAAAGATAAAAATTTCACAAGAAAGTTCAGACCAATATTCCAGTGAAATAATATTAGATGAAGCGCAAAACTCAAGTAATATCTGTTCATTTCAGGAATTATAGAAGCAATACTTACCGTAGTAAGTTTAGAGTTAAGAATTTGAAATGAAATAATATACGAAACTGCAATTAGATTTTCACCCGTTTGGCGGTAGTCCGCTCAGACAGATTATTTTCACAATTTAATAACAACTGAATACGAAGGGTTATTCACTCGTCTGGCGATAGTCCGCTCAAACAGATTATTTTCACAATTTAATAACAACTGAACACGAAGATTCACCCGTCTGGCGGTAGTCCGCTCAAATAGATTATCCCAACAGAATAATAAGGAATGGAATAACAACCCTTACGAGTATTGAAAGAAAATAACTCTCTTCATGAATACGAAAGAAATAATATCCCTTACCTTAAAATTTGGAGACTGCATTAGCGTAATAGCAGAATACTCTTCTTCTTTCTCTCTTATTCTCTCTACACTTTCTCTCTATTGCTTTAGTGAATTGGTGAGAAATAATGAAGAAATGAGCTTCTATTTATAGGCTCGGCAGAGTAAGGGTAAAATAGTCTTTTTGTCATAATTTATGACATAATCATTTACATCATCGATCTATGACATCATTGCTTACCTCATCGCTCCGATGAAATCATTGTTTGCATCATAAGAGTTCAAATTCAATTTGCACTCTTTCATCTTATTTAACTTTTATACCATGAATTTACTATAATAATGTTACCATTCAAATTATAAAAATCATACTATTATGTAATCACATCATACTACTATAATGTAATATTATAATAATATATTTGAATGAATTATTTTATCGGACAAGATAAAATACCAATTTTCAACAAATGTCACATGTAAAAAAATTCCTCCGTTTAAATCCACATTGAATAAATATTTCCTTATCATATATATCAAAAATTAATTATTCACAAATAATAGTACAGAACTACAATATTGACAACCAGATCGTTTCCAGGAAAGAGGGGGCCTTTCGATAAGGATTTTTCCTTACTGGCGCGCAATTAATCAACCCATTTCCTAGACAGAACTTCCTTAGACATTGCCAATAATGCTATCTAATAATATTATTTAAATAATATGAATTATTGATTTGATAATTTAAAATAATATGCAATGACAATTATTGAATCAATAATATAAGATAGCAAAGTAGCACTTATTGATATAAAATATCAACGTAGCAAATATTGAACCAATAAAATATTATGCAGTTATTGAATCAATAACATAAAATATTGAACAGTAATTACTGTAACAATAATTGAGTAAGTGCCTTCCTACGTAAGAATCAATAATTCAAAATACTGTGTAATACCGTGTGTTACTGTGCAACACCACGTATTACTGTATTTTAATCACCGGGTATTTCAACAGTACTAACGGTAACAGTTTTGTCGTTATTATATAAAAAGGTTATTTCTGTCACTTTCTATATCCGACATTCATTTCGTTGTGGGGTCCACCAATGACTGCGCCGTCGTACGAATATTCTCCTACAAAAAGACTATTCCTCGACCAAACGAATATTCCCCGACGCAACGAATATTTTATAACCACTTGCTTACTTTGTAAACTTTGCACATTTCACCCATAACTTATCACATTTATCAAATCAACACATTACTATTTCAAAATAATATATAAAGAAAATTAAATCTTATTCATAAAATTTAGGATCTTACACTCACTATACTCTCAGCAGTCAAAAGAATACAAAAACAGAAAAGCTCCAGAATAACGTAAGGCTCGATCCTACGCTTCTTGTAACAACAGATCGTAGAGTCTATGTCAGGTTTTACAAATGGGACTGACAACTAGAACGTTGCGTGAAGATGATTGCAAGGTAACAGAAGATATATTCTTGGAAGAAAACAAAGATATATCTACCGGTTAGTTGACCGAAAGCAAGCTGTCAGAAAAGATACTGATTGATGTTAAAATTCCTAAGTCAGAAAGTACGCTAACACAAAGCCTCAGAAAAGTCAGCATCAGAGATATCAAATTATCTGTGCATTAAATGCCCTAACGGATACTTCTTAACGAAAAGATTTCAAAGAAGTATAAAAGACAGCATCATTCAAGAAAGTGGAAGATGATGAGCACTGAACGTCAATACAAAAGGAAAATCATCATCAAAAATGAACATTGAGCTAAACAAGAGAAAAACGTAGAGTAATGTCAACTCTACGAGCAGAGAAATGTTCAAAGTTGTCAAGTCCAAAATAGAAAAAATTAAAAGTTAATCTTGACAGTATCTCATCAGATTACAAGAAGTTGATGAGTACATGAAAAGGTCAGAGTCGCAAAGCCAAAGACAAACGAACCAGAAAGCTTAATAGAAAATGAGTCAGAGCCGTAGAGCCAATAAAAAGGAGGATATGGCAAAACTAAAGGTCCAAATATGAAGAAGTCATGTTGTTGATGTTGATAACGTAAGAATGGCAAATCAGAAGGCAAATCTCAAAGCACCACTATACGTTTCATCAGGAACACTCAAAATCAACCAACTGAAGAAGTAGAGCACAAGTCTATGATCTTGAGAATGTTCAAAGATGCTAAGCACAAATGATAAAGAGCTTAAGGGAACAGCTTAACAACACATCATAAGTAGCTGCTGACAATCAGAAGAAATCAAGCTTCAACAACTGAGTTCAATAAGTACCAAGAAGATGATCAACAATGCTGCTAAGTATCTTAAGATGAAAAGTATTCAAGTCATCTTAGCAGCACTTCAAGCACACTTCTACAAACAGGAATTAGGGTCGGTGGATCTTGGTTTAAGGGCCGAATTGGGGTCAATGGATCTTGGTCATAAGTGATCGAATTACCGATTTTGAGGGACTCAATGCTGAGACTTTTTGACTCGAAGGAATCCTAGGGATTCAGATGTAAACTGGTCTGCTGGACTTATATCTTTAGTGGATATCCTACTCATTGAGTAGAAGAGTGGAATAGGAGTTGTTCAGTCTCCAAACCACTTAAAACCTCTCGTGTCTTTTACATTCTGCAAAATATAACTGCTATATCTGTTATGTGTTTGATCATTCATTTAACTTGTTTTAAGAACTGAGATTTCTAACTAAATCATCAAGGGGAGTTTTTCAAACTTATATTTCGTTGCATATAGATCTTCTTGATTAAGTGTTTATTGAGTAAATCTAATTAAGCAATAAAAAGAATTTTAAAGATGATATATTTATATATATATATATATATATATATATATATATCATCTTTATATTGGGATCAAAATTTAGAATATTTTATAAATGACATGTAAAACATAAAGTTATCTTAAGAGCGAATAATTCTTCTTCTTTTGTGTAAAAATATGAGGTATGTAAGGTATCTCAAACTTCTAGCATGACAAATTATGCCTACAACTAGGGTCGTTCTTGAGATTTTGGTGGCCCAGGACGAAAAATAAAAACGAGACCATTTTTGAAATATATTGTCTTCACAAAAAAGTAAAAATAAATAAATATAAAGTACAAGTTCTATTCAAAAAAGTGTAACGTAAAACATAATAGTTCAACTACAATAAAATATATGAGAAGTTTGACTAAATAGTTCGATTACAACAAAATATATGAGAATATATTCATTGAAAAATATTTCTTCTAGTATTCCTAGAGGCATAATTTTCAATCAAATGTTCAAAATCAAGCTTGTCCAGCATATCATTCTCGATGCACATGGTTGTCAACTCATTTAACATTTCTTGTGTCATAGTCAACCGTAAGTAATTTTTCAACTTCGAAAAACTTTTTTCAACAGATGTTGTTATCACATGAATAGTTAGTAATACTCTATAAGCAATTGAAACATTAGGAAAACAATCCAAAACTTTTACAAACTCCAGTTGAGTCCTTAAAAATTTATTGAGTTTTGAAAATTACTTTTGTATACCTATATCATTATATATTAAAATTTTTAATTTCACACATACACACGCACAAATATATATATAATTTTGAGGGCCCTGATTGGGGCCCAGAACGATCGACCCTCCCGTCTCAGGGTCCTGACTACAACAACTACATACATCTAAAAAAATCCCTATCATAACCTATGTTTTGAATTGCTATTAATACCGTATGTTGTACATGAAAATGGAACTCAAATTTTGAACAAGATAAACAGCCTGCTTACCACCATACCAACGGATACTGGGTGAAATGAGCATACTGCTTAACACTAAATCAACCAAAGATTGCTATATATTATACGTATTTCTAGTACAAATTAGAGTAGATGGTCATGAACAGACACATATACCCTACCCTCACCACCGTGGTCTGCTACATTGTGAAACAAGAAAATCTATATCTAAGATTAATGTTTTGGGACTCAGATTCTTTTAGCTTGTAGTGGCTGCATGAACACGTTCTAGTGGTGCACGTTCTTTCTATTTGTCGGTCTCTCCCTTGAGACTATTATATTATGAATACGTTAGTACTATTAAAAAGTAAAAGCAAGTCAGCAATTATATGGTCTTACATACAGTGTGGCATCCACTATATGAGCACGCATATAACGGAACCATATAAATAAAATAATGCTATTATCATATAAAAAATAGTCACATAAAATTTACATACACACACATATATATTGTGGATCTCACGTGTCAGGCGAAATTCAAAAATATGCATGTGTGTGTATGTGAATTTTATGTGATCATTTTTTATGTGATAATAGTATTGTTGATATAAATATTATGGCCATGAGTTGGACGTTTTGTTGAAAAGTTGCTCTCTAATTTCACTTTATTATAATCATCGTTAACTTTTTAAAGTCCTTTTAAAAAAAATTTAAATTTAAAATTAACATAAATTCTTTTAATTGTATTTTTGTTATATAAAATTCCATCCTACTCATAATTTATCCTCTAAAAATAATTGGGCTTTTACTTTATTACATCAACTACCGAATTGTATACAATGATGTCCCTCCAAATTCATTTTTCGACTGAAATTGATCGGAATATCCGACCCGGCCGACAACCCAATTGATTTTATACGATTTAAACGTATTCATATACGGTTTGACTTCATTAAAAAATAAAATTTAAAAATAAAAAATACAAAGCTACTGTTTTCCCTCTTTATGGATAATATTGTTCTTGTTTCATCCAAAACTTCATGGCCTAATCTCCACCAACAAATTTTCACAGAAAATTCAAAATACCACAAAATAAGAAGAACAAAATCAGACCAAAAATCCCATCTCATTCTAAAATACTAACCAGATTTTGAAGTTTAAAATGTTGTCGTATGACCTCAAAAGTTAAATTGTAACTCTAAATTTAGAATGGATAGAGTATTTATTACTCATGGTAAGTTATATTGTTTCATATTTTTTAATGAGTCATCTCAATTTTAAATTTAAAAATATCTAAAATTAACTTTCAAAAATCAATAATGATCATATAAATGATTTTAAAATTCATCCTGAGAAGGAGTTCGATTGTCTCAAATTCCGTGTTAAATATAAAATTGTTTTTTTTAAAAGCTCCACTTTTTGAGAAATACAATATAATTTCATAATCAAATACATCATCACTATTATAATATCAAAACCCAATTAAAAAATCATTTCATTTGAACGTCTTAAAAGTTTCTAAAAAATAGACAAACATCTAAATTCATGTATATTTCAATAAAATGTTCATTGTGATGCCCAAAATTAGAAATGAACATACACTCGTTTCAACATTGTCAAAAAATTTAAAAATAAAAATAAAAATCAAGTTCGTATGAGATCATTTTATTTTTTTTACATATTTTCACATTTTTACATATATTTTCTTTTCCATTTGTACGATTAGATTATTTAGTTATTTATTGACTTTAATTTTTTATTCTTATCGACTTCCTTATGATCGTACCTATTATTTTTGCAGATATATACAAATAAAAATAAAAATTCTATGTGAACATAAAAATTAGACATGAGTGTATTTAAATTTTATTTATTTGTATTTTGACCCCTAATGGTAGATAAAAATACAAATAGATGAAATTTAAATACACTCATATCTAATTTTTATTTCCACCTAAAAGAGCTTAAAAACAAAATATATGTTCTTGATATTTATAAACAAAGACTATTTTTGTGATATTGAGTGCATAACTCGGGTACAAAATAAGTGAAGTGTCGGTTTGAGAGTAAGTCTATGACATACTCCTTCTATTTTATAATAATTGTCGTTTTAGCTTCATACACATAGATTAAAAAAATAATTTAATACTATCATTTAATAATTAAAATTTGTGTGAAATTTCATCACTACCCCTTTATGAGAAGTTGAAAACTATTAATACAAGGGAGAGAATTTCTTGGGACAATGAGAGAAAGTAGGGGTGATATAAAAAAGTAAATAATTTATTCTCTTAAAAAGTTATAAACGACAAATAAATCAAAATAATTTTTTTTTTCTAAAACGTCATTTATTTAAAACGGAGGGAGTACTATTCTACACACGAGTCGTTATTGTGGGGGCCTTAAAGTTAGTATTTTAAAGATGAAGGACAAAAAGGGTATTTAAAGATGCCCATGTGTTCGGGCATTATTGTTGAGGATTCACGTGTTTATGATACCACTTAAGCGGAGCTTTGACTGAGGAGGAACTTTACGGTAACGGGTATGTGATGTCACGGACAGTTTAATTCGTCAGTCACCTTCCCCGAACAAAGAGAAATGGATCAAAAAGACAATGTGTCTAAACAACATTTAGCATTTGGTATTGTTAGGAGACCAATTATCCGTTCATCTAACGGTAAAGGGTAGATGGGTTGATTTTATCCACGGTAAATTAATGATAACTTTACATCTTACACATGCTATTTATTGAGAATCTTTAAACTTCAACCATGACATAAGTACAGTGAGATTTCTTTATACACACGGTAAGATTTCTTTATATTAGAGTTAAACAAGGAATCAAATTGGGAATCGAAATTGCACCAAAAATCGCATAAATCGCACTAATTAAAACTGTACCAACGGTTCCGACGTATGTGGCGGTTTTAAGTGGGTTGAAAAACCAAATTTACGATTTCGGTTTGGTTACTAATCAAAACCGCACGCATAAAACCGAAACTGCACCAAATAATTATCATGTTTTCTTAAATTTTACACGAGTATATATAATTTCTCTACTATAACATATTCTCCTCGTTTTATTTTTGAAGACAGATATTGTAGGGTTGAATGAAGAATTAACAGTATCAATTATGTTTGCAAATCAAAGAGTAGCTTAGTATTTCTTAAATCAAAGATGATAACATAGTATTAATTAACTATATAATTATTGATGCCTGAAACTATTTTGCTAAATTAGCTTCATGATTGTGTTCACTGCGTAATACGTTTGCGTGGATGATTTTTCTAACTATTTCACGGTTTTGTTATTTCAATTGATTTTGAAACCGAAACCGCACCAAATAAAACCAAATCGCACAATTCAAAACCGCACCGCAATAATCACAAACGGTTTCATGTGCGAATTTTGAATTTGTCAAACCGCACCTAAGCGGTTTTATGTGCGATTTGAGCTTCAAACCGCACCATGCTCACCCCTACTTTATATATGTATGGTTATTGTAGACGTAATTAGGGGCGGATCCAGTCTCTTAGGTCAGTGACGTCAAATTTAAAATAAATAAATTCTCACAAAAAATAAAAATATAGTAAAATAAATTACAAAACAAAATAATGTCCAAATATTATTTTTTTAACATTTTTTGAGAATTCATTACTTAAAATTGTTGTATGATAGTCTCATTTTTATTAGTTACAAAAATTCAAAAGTAATTATAAAAAATCTCAAAATAATTGTTAAATTTGTGAAATTATATATAAAAAAATACAACATATCAAATTTTCTCTAAAGTCGAACTAGTGGAAGAATTAAGCCAAGCCACTAGACGAGAAACAGAGAGACAGAGTATTATAGTGACCAAAGTAATATATGATATGAATTTTGAAGAATTTAATACTACCTCTATTTCAAAATTAGATATATATTTTGATTTTTTAAAGTCAATTTGTGACGGCACCAAAATAGGTCCAATACTCAATCCATTCTGAGTCGCCAAATACACTCAACAAAATTCAAATACAATCTTTTATATCAAACGATCATGCAAAATACAATCACACAACTGTGAGTGTCAATACAGACATGTAGAAAATATAAACATTCAAACTAAGTCCTCATTACATTTATTATCACACTATTTTACACAAAAATAGTGAGGACTTCTACAGCTCTAACTCGGACCATCACTCCATTCTCCGACTAGTACTCGCGATATTCTCATTTTCTGAAGAGAACAATGAAAGAAAAGGGTGAGCTCAACTAGCCCAGTAAAGAATATTATGACTAAGATAATGAAAAATAAATTATTGTTAGCCTTCAATAAATCAGATAAAATATTATGGACAACAAGTTTTAGATCAACAACTGCAGCAAAAATAGCAATTCATTAGAAGAGTTAAGTAGAGAATGATGTCTATTATCTTCTTTGATTTAAAAGTCTATCATTAATATTTTATCCTTGTAACATCAATCAATATACATCTCGAATTAAATATTCATCTTTGCACTACGGGCTAAAGATATTCATTCGTATCACCAGTTGGTCATGTTCATCTCAACATCTGTCCATATTTGCACTACGGGCCAAAGATATTTATCAGATAATCATCTTTGCACTACAGGTCAAAGATATTCATCAAATAATCATTTATTTTTGCACTACAGGCCAAAGATATTCGTTTGTATCACCATTTAAGACTGAGGATGATGAAAAATAATATAAGAAAAGAATCCAGTGAGATAAAGGATAAAGATTAGGGATTCGTAATTTAGTTTATCCAAGTTCAAGAATACTCCATAATAATCAATTGTGGAGCAAAATTCAAGAATGAAGTTCAAAACTTGGATACAATCAAAGATAATTTGAAAAGAAAAAAAATATTTTTTTACCGTGAATAGTATCCCGTGAATAGTAACTCGTGAATAGTAACTCGACATGAAAAGATAAAAATTTCACAAGAAAGTTCAGACCAATATTCCAGTGAAATGATATTAGATGAAGCGCAAAACTCAAGGAATTTCTGATCATTTCAAGAATTATAGAAGCAATACTTACCGTAGTAAGTTTAGAGTTAAGAATCTGAAATGAAACAATATACGAAACTGCAATTGAATTTTCACCCGTCAGGCTGTAGTCCGCTCAGACAGATTATTTTCATAATTTAATAACAACTGAATACGAAGGGTTATTCACTTGGCATGTGGTAGTCCGCGTAGACAGGTTATTCCTACAGAATAATAAAGAATGGAATAACAAAAGGATTTCACCATACATGCGGTAGTCCGCGTAGACAGGTTATTCCAACAGAATAATAAAGAATGGAATAATAACCCTTACGAGTATTGAAAGAAAATAACTCTATTCATGGATACAAAAGAAATAATATCCCTTACTTTAATAAAAATTTGGAGACTGCACTAGTATAATAGCATAATACTCTTCTTCTTTCTCTCTTATTCTCTCTATATTTTCTCTCTCTATAGCTTTAGTGAATTGGTGAGAAATAATGAAGAAATGAGCTTCTATTTATAGGCTCGGCAGAGTAAGGGTAAAATAGTCTTTTTGCCATAATTTATGACATCATCGCTTACATCATCGATCCTATGACATCATTGCTTACCTCATCGTTCCGATGACATCATTGCTTACATCATAAGAATTCAAATTCAATTTGTTCTCTTCTACCTCATATTACTTTTATACAATGAATTTACTATAATAATGTTATCATTTAAATTATAAAAATTATACTATTATATAATCACATCATACTACTATAATGTAATATTATAATAATATATTTGAATAAATTATTTTATCGAAAAAAGATAAAATACCAACTTTCAACAAATGTCACATGTTAAAAATTTCTCCGTTTAAATTCACATTGAATAAATATTTCTTTATCATATATATCAAAAATTAATTATTCACAAATAATATTACAGAACTACAATATTGACAACCAGGTCGTTTCTAGAAAAGAGGAGGCTTTCCGATAAGGATTTCTCCTCATTGGCGCGCAATTATATAACCTAACCCCTTTCCTCGACAGAACTTTCTAGACATTGTCAATAATGCTATCTAATAATATTATTCAAATAATATGAATTATTGATTTGATAATTTAAAATATTGTGCAATGACAATCATTAAATCACTAATATAAAATATCAATGTAGAAATTATTGGATCAATAATATAAAATATTAAACAGTAATTACTGTAACAATTATTGAATAAGTGACTTCTTACGTAAGAGCCAATAATTCAAAATATTGTGCAATACCATGTGCTACTGTGCAACACCGTGTATTACTGTATCTTAACCACCGGGTATTTCAACAGTTTAACGGTAAAAGTTTTGCCGTTATTTTTATAAAAATGTTACTCCTGTCGTTTTCTAAATTCGACATTCATTCCGTTGTGGGGTCCACCAATGACTGCGTCGTCGTACGAATATTCTCCGATAAAAGGAATATTCCTCGACCAAACGAATATTCCCCGACACAACGAATATTTTATAACCACTTGCTTATTTTGTAAACTTTGCACATCTCACCCATAACTTACCACATTTATCAAATTAACACCTTACTATTTCAAAATAATATATAAAGAAAATTAAATCTTTATTCATAAAATTTAGGGTCTTACACAATTCGCAAAATCATAAAACTCAAATTGATATAACTTCCATTCAAGTTTTGAAAACAATAAAGATAATAATTAGTAGTGTTTTATAGTTAATTTATAATTGTTATATTTGTTGTATTAAAACTAAATAACTTGATATCAATTTTGAATTTTAAGATTTCACGAATTAACTTTAAAAAGTCAAAATGTATCTCTAATTTTGGAACATAGATATTATTTTTCAATCTAAATTTTAAAATTTTTATTAAACACCTTAAAGTTTACCTCTTTTTCTTTTTGAATCCTAAAAATTCAGAGTGGTCAATTGAACCCACTGCCCCTAAGCTAGATCCGCCCTTGGACGTAACGTATCTTATTATGAAGGACAGTAAACGAGTCGAGCTGAGCTGGACTTTGGCTTGTCTCGAGCTCGTCGAAAAGTTAAACGACCCAAGCAGGCCTAGACTTTAAACGAGCTTGGAATCTTGTGTACGAATCGTTTATAAACGAGTCTGGCTTGAGTTCTAGTCGAGATTGAGTGAGTCGAGCTCGAGCCTAACCCCGATCTGTTTATTTATTTATTTATTTATGATAGATCTCCAAACTAATCAGTTTATTTTGATGATAACAAACTTACTAAATAGGATTAACAAAAAATAGGTAGAATCCTCTCTATAGGATTATTATATAATTTGATTTTAATTATTTATATTTTATTCCTATCAAAAATTATTTTCATCCTAAAAATTGAATTTATTTTTCTTGACCTTGATAAATTAATTATCAAGTGTTAATTAAATTAATTCAAATATTAACATTTTCTAAGGCAAGGAGATTCTTATTATTTTTTAAAAGATTTTCTAAAATTTTCATTGGGCAAAAAGATTTCAAAATATATAATATATATATATATATACGGTATATATATATATATATATATATATATATATATATATATGTAATAAATGCATGTGTGTGCATGTGTCGTGTATAAATGTTTGAAACAAAATCCTGCATGTGTGTGTATGATAATGTGACACAGTGTGTGTTTGCATATGCTGCAAGCAAATAGCAAAGAAAAAGGCTTGGGCAAAGTCTTTGTTTGGACCGAAAATTGTGTGCCATATTTGAAGTTTAAAACATATGTTGACAGTTTTTGTAAAACATTTCTGCACAAATATTTGTTGCCCAATCCGTGTGCCCAAGATTAAATTCGAACCATTCATTTTTCATCCATACAATCCGAACCATTGGTTCAAAATCAGATTTCAAAAATTATTATTTTACCCTCAACTTTAAAATCCTATAACTAGGATGCTTTTCATTCATTCCAAACTTACCAATTCACAAAGTAAAAAAAAAGCTATATCTCCTTGCCTACATACTCTCTCTGCAAAAAAGTTTTTTTTTCATCTTCTATTTCAAAGTTCTATTTCTTGAAAGAAGATAAAATTTGTCAAAGTAGTTGAGATAAATAATTAAATTTTTGTATTTATATTATCTCATATCTGCTTATATATATAGATATATTAAAGATAAATTGTTATACAAATTTATATATATATATATATATATATATATATTTAATCTATACAATATTATAAAAAGTCTGTACTTAGATACCGATATAATTCGAAAGAAATTTCTCTTCCGGACGGTCTTTAAAATTCTAAGTGGCTTTTTATTAATATAAGATACATTATATAAGTATTGAAAAATATTTATATAATTAACAGATTGTGAAACAAATAATTTGGTCAGTACTTAGATATCGATATAATTCGGATGTTATTTCTCTGAAATTCTTCGAAACGGTCTTTAAATCCTGAGTGGCGAAATTTTCACAACATAGATCAAATATAATATAATATATATACGTGGGTGAAACAAATTTTATCAAGTATTATTTAATTGATAAATCTGTTATATTTGATTGCAAGTATCTTCCTCACAAACTTATTTATTCACAAATATACTTGTTGCATTATAAGTAATTTTATATGATTTTCTGAACTCAAAGATATATCCGTTCAAACCATAGAAACATATTCTTTATAAAGAAAAATCTTTTCTAGAATTGTTTAAATCATAGAAACACATTCTTTATTAAAAGAAAAGAAAATCTTTATAAAATCGCATCAATTTACATATTTGCTTATCTAAAGCATTTCACATAAAAGTCTTGAACTTTTATTAGATCTTAAATTATATATCTGCTTATGCATCAACTATAAAAGTTATTTGAACTCTTATAAACCTGTTCTAAACTTTATCTGCTTACTTTAGAAGCAAATTCAAATTATCTTTTTGTAAAAGGGAAAATGGTAGAATCAGTTTATTTTATGTATCTGTGAGAAAGAAAAAAATTCTTTGACCAAGACCAGAGTCTTAGAGAGGTCAGCTGGGAGTTGGGTCTCTAGTGAACTTGTGAGATGAAAAAGTGATTGTTGTTTCAAGACCAGATTATAGAATAGTTTTGAGCTCAAAAGAAGATTCAACTAAGCATGAGGAAGGAGCTGGGAGTTCGCTGTCCAAGATAGTTAGTTGTAAAAAGTTATAAGTTGATCTATAAACTTTGTGAAGGTTTCTCCACCTAGTGAAGGAGCATTTATTACTGAGAGTAATAGGATCTCAAGCCCTGGAGAGGAGCTTGAGACTGGACGTAGCAATATATCCAAGCTGTATATTGTGAACCAGATAAATTTATGTGTATTGTATGATTGAATTTTTTTAAGTACTGCATATTAATTCCTGACACTATAAATTAATTTGCTAAAAATTCAAAAAGGCGTAAGATAATTTTTAAACAGTAATAATCCATTCAACCCCTCTTCTAGATTATTATTGGACTTTCAATTTATTTATATTCTCATTTTCACCTTTTTTGAAAAAAATAAAATAAATATTTTGTATTATATATTTTAATTAAATAATTATTAAACAAGTCGAACTTAAACGAGCAGAGCTCGAGTCAAGCCTAAACAAAACAGACTCGAATCGTATACTGTTTGAGCTCCACTTATTTAACTAATTGAGTTAAAAGTCTTGTTCGATCTCGGCTCATTAACAAACTCGACATGAGCTTAGTCGAGTAGAGCCAAGCTTGACTTGTGGATAGTTTGGTTGGTCTACAGCCCTAATGGAAGTTTAGAATACTTTCTATCTCAAATATATCTCTCATCACATCATTAAATAGATTTTTTTAATACTTTCTAATATAATCAAATGAAAAATATATTTGATCAATATAATAAGGGTTGTCTTAACATGTGCCCTTAGGGCACATGCTAAGCACACACTTCAAGAGAATATTCTTTTGAACTGTGTGCATATTCTCTTGATTTTTACACTTGCACCAAGTTCAAGAGAATATGCACATAATTCAAGAGAATATTCTCTTGAACTGTGTGCTTAACATGTACCCTTAGGGCACATGTTAAGAAATTCCATATAATAATATTACATCCTTTAAACTTAAGACCTCTAATATTTTTCTTAAAATTTTACTCTACTAATAAGAAATTGTCACTATTATATAATTTATGTCAATTTTTTTATAAAATAATTGTGTTGGTTTATTCCCAAAACCCAGCACCGGCACTGGGCTAAAGCCCAAGGTGCCCGGGCTTTAGGCCCACTAAAATTGACAAATTTTTAGGGCCCCCAAGAGGTATTTGTGTTAGAAACAATTATATATCCTAGTACATTTCTTGAAATAATTACAACAACAGTACATAGATAAAATAATTACAAAAGTAATACATTTTCCCATATTTATTTACAAAATTAATGCAACTAGTATTCTTTTAATTTAGGTGGGTCAATTGTTATTCTCCGTCTCTCGCAACGGCCTTATCCTCAATCTCTCTCTCGACATTCTCTCTCTCTCGCCATTTTTTATTTCATATTTCTTTCTCTCGAGAAAACTGTGTTGTGAATCTCGCCGTTCTCTCTCGCCATTCTCTCTCGCCATTCTCTATTTCTTTTTTTTGAACAACTTGCTATGTCCACGATTATTCCACCACTTTCATACTCCAGTAGTCTTGCTGTTTCTTCAACAAAGGCGAAGTCTTTTTGTTTTGAAATCAGCTTTACAAGTTCTCTATGCTTCCAGAAGAATGTGGGTTTTCAATTACGCCATCAAAAACACCACGAATGCCTGGTAGATCACCATGCACACATCATCAGTCATTCATTTTGATATAATAGTATATTTGTAATGAAATGCCTGGTAGATCACCATGCACCATATCATTCTTGCTTGATGCCATCACCTCTGTTGTGTCTAGTTTCATTGGTATGAAAATTGCTACATATGCGAATGCAAGGACAACTTTAGAAGCAAGAAGGGGTGTTGGAAAAGCTTTCATAACTGCATTCAGTTGGTAACCAAACCTTCAGACTAAGGTAACCAAACAATCATACCAAGGTAACCAAACCTTCATGCCAAGGTAACCAAACTACCTCCACACCTGCAGTTTTTTTATAATGCACTTGGTAACCAAACCTTCATACCAAGGTAACCAATCCACCTCCACACCTGCAGTTTTTTTATAGTTCAGTTAGTAACCAAACCTTCGTTCAAAGGTAACCAATTCAGTTTTATTAGGTACCAATTTATTTTGGATGTGATGCAGTTAGTAGTCAAACTTTCATGCAGTTGGTAGCCAAACCTTCATACCAATGTAACCAATTTAGTTTTATTAGGTTACCTTCATAGTGCAGTTGGTAACCAAACCTTCATACCAAGGTAACCAAACTTTCATACCAAGGTAATCAAAACTTCATACCAAGGTAACCAATCCACCACCACACCTGCAATTTTTTCATAGTGCAGTTGGTAACCAAATCTTGATACCAAGGTAACCAAACCTTCATACCAAGGTAACCAATCCACCTCCACACCTGAAGTTTTTTTATAGTGCAGTTGGTAGCTAAACCTTCATACCAAGGTAACCAATTCAGTTTTATTAGGTTACCAATTTATTTTGAATGTGATGCAGTTGGTAGCCAAACCTTAATGCAGTTGGTTGCCAAACTTTCAGACCAAGGTAACCAATTCATACTGCAGGTGCATGTGGAGGTAGATTGGTTACCTTGGTATAAATGTTTGGTTACCTTGGTATAAAGGTTTGGTTACCTTAGTACGAAGGTTTGGTTATCAACATTACATTACACATCACTCTTTTATCTCTCTTTTTTCTATGCAGTGTTCTTATTTTCCTTTGGACATGAAATTGGACTTGGATTTTCCGGACATGAAGAAATTATGAAAAAGCAAATATCCACCTCTCTCTCCATTCCTCCTAATTCCTTTGACGATTTCACCCAAGATACTGTTCTGTTATATTCTATTCTGTTTGTAGAAAACTTAAGATTCGTGACGGCGGAGGAGGAAGACGACGAGGGAGGAAGATGACGAGAAAATAAAATTTTTTTTCATCCTTTTGATTTGAATTTTGAATTATGGATTTATTTTTGTTGTTAGATCCTAAAGATTTGAATTTGAATTTGAATTTGAATTTGAATTAGAATTAGAATTAGAATTATTAATTATGACAGCCTTGATTTTAGGTTTCCTTATTAATGTGGAATTGAATGGTTTAAATTTATTGCGTTATTTTTGTAATTATTTTGTTGATGTACTGATGCTGTAATTATTTTTAATTGTTGTATAGTACTGTAAAGGACCCTTTGTGTTATGTATATATATACCCAAATAAAAGAACTCAGCTCACGTCAGTTTAAATTTAAAGACCCACAAAAAATTTACCCAATAAAATAGGCCCAAATCTTAATGACAGACTTGTAGTTTTTGAATCAAGAAGACCCTTTTTCATATTCTTTCGTATTGATGCTCTTTTGTTCAGGAAAAATTTTTAATTTTTTTTTATGTCTATCTTAATAGCAATTCGCAAAAGGATCATTTTTTTTGTCGCTTTAAGCACTTAAAAACTCATGGCCGGCCCTGCCAAAACCCACTGATATGCCATAAACACCCCAAGTTTTAGGGCAATATTATAAATTTATTTATTTTTTAATCTCAAAAGTGATATCATAGCGAATAAGTTAAATGATATTTTATAGCATGATCAATTTTATGAGATGTATTCAACTAACATAATAATGTTATATCATTTATAATATTATTTGAGACACTTTTTTTTAGAGCAAATTCTAACATATACTAACAATTTACAAACAAATTCACAATGAGCGGAGGATAACTAAATTTTCATCACAAGATGTGAGCCATACAATGTTACTGTAATGATTCACCTAAATAATTATGATGAGTGTGAGATTCCGAACTTTATTTTTTCATATAAAACTTTGACTTCATAAAATAAAATTATACATCTTTAAATTTGTTAGCATACTTTCATTAACATAACATTACTATTTAATTAAAAAAATATCTTTAAAGATAAATTTAAATATAATATATCTCTATTATTTATAAAATTTGAAAAATGGGACTCTTTTTATAAATTTCATGCGAGAGAAAATCTCTTATTTATAAAGCGGCTCTCCCAAGCCGCTCTGTGAATTTGTGACACATTTTTTTTCTTTTTTATCCCAACAATTTTAATTATATTATTATTTTGTAATTTTATATTATTTTATTTATCTTTTTATTTAATTTTTTAATTTTTTTATTTTATCTCACATAATTTATCTACGCATCACGTGTGACACTTGGCGATAGTTTTGTTAAAATATCAAAGTACTAGCTGTGTCCCGTGCCTCCGGTACTATATCAACGGTGAGATTTATCCCAAATTTGGACGGCCCAGATGATTTATTAAGTGAGCGAAAAATTCAAAATCATTTGTATTTTGTTAGATAAATTTGTAGAAATATCCCAACAAAAAAAGAGCAATGCTACTATCACATAATTTGGGTAACATAAAATTCACAAATATACACATATATATTTGAGAGCCCTGCCTATCATGCAAGACTCACGATAGATATATATATATATATATATATGAGTATTATGTGACTCAAAATTATGTGATATTAGCATTTACAGAAAAATAAGACTAAAGAAAAAACAATAGAAAGGTCCATTTTATGTGGGCCAAGCTTATATAGATGAAGAAGAAAAGAATATGTGGGTGTGGGGCCTACGGTCAGACTCACATAATAAATTAGAACATAGAATACCGAATAATATCCCCATCTCTTTACTATTCGGGTGGGCTATGCGGGCAAGAAAAGCAAATGTAGAAAGCAAAACCAACAGCACAGACGGTTAACCATATCAGTAGCACTAAAGATCCCAAATGAGGTTTCATGTCCCGCCGGAATACAATAAAGTCGCCGGAATCTGAGTCAGCTAAAGATAATTCCCTCGAAGATGACTCAAAATGTGGTCGCCGGAGAAGAGCCGGTGGAAATTCCTCATCGGACAGTGGTGGTGGGAGTGAAGATGGACTCGCAGAGCAGAGAATTGCTCACTTGGGCGCTCGTCAAAGTTGCAGAGAGTGGTGATTGTGTCATTGCTCTTCATGTTCTGAACGAAAATGGTAGGTGCTTAAGAGATTTTTTTTGTTACTTTGGCTTTTGGGGATTCGGTTGATTTTTGACATTTTTGTATTAATTGGCTGGTTTCGGAAAAAGGTGGAGGGAGGTTGAAAGATTTGATTTGATTTTTTGTCGGGTTAGTTTAGTTGTTGATATTTTGGGAATTGTTGGTCGATTATAGGATTGATTAGTTGATATGATGAAATGGGTATGTGTTGAATTTTTCTCTACCGTTCCCAAAAGGAAAAACAATTATTGCATGTACTTGGAAATATTAGTATTGTTTTCGGGAGAGATTTAGTTTAGATTTTGACGCAGATTATAGTATTATTGACTGGTTTGCTGAAATGGATGCGTCTAGAAATGTGCATTCTATGTTCTAAGAAGCAATTATATGCTTTTAGAGAGAATTTTTTTTTGTCATATATGCTTTTAGAGAGATTTTTACTTTTTTTTTTGTTATCAGTTTTAGGTTTAATGCTTTGGGGACTTATGATTGATATTTTATTGATTATGGTGCTAATTGGCTGGTTTGATGAATGGGTGTGTGCAGAAATTGTAGATCGTGATGGGAAGTCGTCTCTACTTTCGCTGGTGAAAGCTTTTGATTCTGTTCTTGCTGTCTATGAAGGTTTCTGTAACTTGAAACAGGTATAAATTTCACATATTTTTTAACTTTAGTGCCATTTATCTCTTAAGGGTTTTGTTGCTTTACTTCTATTTAATTATACTCTTTGGTTTTGGGGAAGCAAAGAGGAGGAAAAAACATAAGATTTTGGATGGAGTATGTATGTTGTTTAGTTCCAGCAGTTGAAAAACTATATTTAACTTGGACAATTAGTTTTATTTGCTTTGAAAGAAATTGATTTCGTTTTGGTTAGAAAGGATGAGAAAGCTTAAATTTGGTTCTAATTGTGCTTCCTTTCCAGCATTTTCTTTCCTCTAAACCAGACAAAATGTTGATGTGTTTGGAGGTAGTGGAGATGTTGTCGGTAGATCTCGGAAGGCAAACATATTTTTTTCTGGTTATTTGCTTTGTTAAGCTATTAATTACCTGTGGTTTGTTATTGAGAGACTTCAGTTTAGTGAATTTTGTTCTTTCCCTTTCAAAAGTTGGAAAACATGAAGCAATCAGGCATAGAGTCGATCATATTTTCGAATTCCTCAATTTGTTTTTGGGTCGACAGTACATTCTTTCTCAATAGTCAATAATAGCATGGTGAGTTGGTGACTATATTGACATTAAAGACTTGGTTTTGGTGGTATTGTTTCAGGTGGATCTCAAGCTCAAAATCTGCAGGGGTTCAGCAATCCGAAAAATCCTAGTCCGTGAAGCGAAGTCTTACTTTGCTACTGAGGTGATAGTGGGAACTGCTAGAAATCATCATAAGCTCCGGTCATCTGTCTCAATTGCAAAATATTGTGCTAGGAAACTATCGAAGCATTGTTCGGTACTTGCTGTTAATAATGGTAAAATTGCATTTCAGAAAGAGGCTTCTACTGGATCTAATGTCGGTGCAAAAGGTGAATTTATTTTGTAGGCAGTATTGTTTTTCCTACTGTAGCTGGGTTCATGTTTGAAAGTCTTCTGGCTTCTATCAGTGTTCTTAGTTTGGGATTTTCTGCAGGAACTGAAGAGCATCACCGGAATGGTATACTTTCTGCACTTCAAAGGTCATTAAGTAAGGAATACAAAGTAGTACATGATGGCAATATGGTGAATCACATGACAAAATGCAAACATGGTACTTCTTCAAATTTGGAGCTGGCCTTGGTAAAATTTGGCTCTGATTTCAAGGAGAGTGCTGTGAAACACAGTTGTTCCATTTGTTCAACTGACTGTCTTTTGCTGGAAAATACATGTGCCCAGTCAACAGAAGAATCTTCTGCTGATGGCAGCGAAGACAAATCCATGGCTATAGTGCCGGTACAGAAGCTTGAGGGTGCATCTAGTTCAATATCTCTGTTGATGAGAGAGTTGCCTGAACTGAGATCTGGATGGTCATTTCTTCGCCGAATTATTTCATCACATCTGAAAACTTTTGACAGACCTTCTGTGCGGCAGATTTCTGTTGTTCAATGGGAAATGCGGCTGCCAAGTAGAAATTGTCTTTCATTCTCTGATTCAGATGAAAGAGAAAGCTGTTTGCGTTGCAATCAAGGCCAATATTCTGAACTAAATGAAGAAAATGGTGCAATTGTTCCTTTTGGTAATGAGACTCTGTCTGGTCCATCTTCTCCAAGTACTAGTACAAGAAGCCTACCAGAAGAACTGGAGGGTCTTCATGAAAAGTACTCAGCAACTTGTAGACTATTTCAATACGAGGAACTTCTTTTGGCAACATCAAAATTCAAGCCTGGTTTGTTTCTTCCACAATCTCATACTAGTACTTGATACCTTTCTTTCTCAAATTAATGTGCACTGTCTTACTAAAAGTCTAAAGCAATCATTTACTGATTTTCCAGAGAACATGATTGGAAAAGGAGGCAGCAGTCAGGTTTATAGAGGTTGCCTTCCTGATGGCAAGGAACTTGCTGTGAAGATTCTGAAGCAATCTGAAGATGTATTGAAAGAGTTTGTTTTGGAGATTGAGATTATTACTGCCTTGCATCACAAGAATATCATCTCTCTTTTTGGATTCTGTTTTGAGGACAACAAGCTCCTCTTGGTTTATGATTTCCTATCAAGAGGAAGCCTTGAAGAGAACCTTCATGGTATGATATCACATGTATCTGAATTGAAACCAATTGTTATATGAACTACTATTTACTCGTCTCTGATTCCACTGATGGGGTGTTCACTAAAGCAGGTAATAAGAAGGATCCGATTGCATTTGGGTGGAGCGAGAGATATAAGGTTGCTTTGGGTGTAGCTGTGGCGCTGGAATATGTTCACAATATAAGTGCTCAACCTGTGATTCACAGGGATGTGAAATCATCAAACATACTGCTTTCTGATGATTTCGAGCCACAGGTATTTTATTATCGTCTCTTGTATTCTCTAATTTGTGTTGGTAAAATTTTGTTGATTATTATATTCATGGTATTTTGGTTGTTTCTTCAGCTCTCTGATTTTGGACTAGCTAAATGGGCATCAACTACCTCATCACATATAACATGCACTGACGTTGCGGGAACATTTGGGTTTGTAACTGTCTTAACTATCTAGTGGTTTTGAGGTTTTTTTTGTTTGTCTATTAATTATAGATCCAGTTTTGTTACATCTGGGGAGACATGAGATAAGTATTGGACACGACAAAAAGTTGTAATTGGTCAAAGTTGAAACTGTGCATAATGTAGTACAGTAATGTCCACCCTTGTAAAACTTGACAATTATTTAATTGTTCATGAACTAACTTGTTTAGATACTTTCTGCTACAGTTACTTAGCTCCTGAATACTTCATGTACGGCAAAGTGAATGACAAGATCGATGTCTTTGCGTTTGGCGTTGTACTCCTTGAACTTCTTTCAGGAAGAAAACCTATAAGCAGTGAATCTCCTAAAGGCCAAGAGAGCTTGGTTATGTGGGTACGTTCTTTGTCCTTGTCCTTTTACTTTTTTTAGTCAGCTAGGAGGTTTTCATTTTCATTTGTACTGAATGGTTAAAATTAATTATTCACAGGCAAGACCAATTTTGAATGGCGGAAAGTTTGCCCAAATTCTAGACCCAAGCTTGGGCAGTAGCTATGATTGTGACCTGACGGAGAGGATGATGTTAGCTGCTACTCTCTGTATCAGACGTTCACCACGAGCTAGGCCCCATATGAGCCTTGTAAGTCCTCAAGCTTTTATTAGTAATAAACCCGGATTGTGATGTTCTGATTATTCAAGTCTGCACTAAATACTTTGGAATGTAGGTGAAGAATTAATATCATTTCATGGATACGATAATGTTGCATGCATAGTTAGGCCTTACATAAAGGAGTATACAATAACTACTCCCTCCATTCCAAAATTAGAGATACATTTTAAAAATTGACGAGTTTTAAGGATAATTTTATGTTCTCAAATGTACTCTTAATAGCCAAGTATTTTGTAGCGGTGGTAGAAGTGATATTTAAAAAGTCATGTCAATTTAGGAAGATCATGTCAATTTATAGTCCTAAAATCGAAATGCATTGCATCTCTTTTCTTGAAACTGACTATGAAGGATAATGTATCTCTAATTCTGGAATGGAGGGAATACTTATTTCTTTCTTTCTTTCTGACTGTTTCATATGTGATATTGCGAATTCATGATATATTTATAAGACTTGTTCTCATTGTTTAAATCTATTTTTTATTAACCTTTCTTTGGCCCTTGCTTTGCTATGAACTTGAGGCAAACAGTTTCCTCGTGTTTCTTTTTGCTACAACTAGTGTTGCCATTTGTTGAACAATATCAAACCATCTTGGGTAACTTCATCTCTTCTAAGTGTCAATTTGTGATTTCAGGTTTTAAAGCTACTCCAGGGTGACGTTGAGATGATCAATTGGGCAAGGCTACAAGTTAATACTTTGGAAGGGTTTGACACAACACTACAAGTTAATGCTTTGGAAGAGGCCGACACATTTGAAGATGAAGGATTTTCACATTCAAATCTCCAGAACCACTTAAACCTTGCACTGCTGGATGTTGACGAGGAGTCTCTTTCCACAAGCAGCATTGAGCGAAGTATCTCACTAGAGGACTATCTACAAGACAGGTGGAGCCGCTCATCAAGCTTTGACTAACCACATTTCTTTTCTAAATTCAAGTTATCGTAACTGTTCAATAATTTTTTGTATATTCCCTTTTCCCTTTACTGTTTGCTTTGTCACGTCTTTGGGGATTGTTTTCATGGGTGTTGGATGAGAGGTTTTTTGCGGGTTAGACCTCCCTCCGATCTCGGTACTGGTTTGGTCTCAGTTTGATGCTAGTTTTTTGGAATCTTAGGCCCGCTCTCTTTTTAGCGGCAGTCAAGAATTGTACTTTAGTCTAATGGTCCGCAAACTCGTACTAAAGCAAGTGCAAGTAACTCACTCCCTTCATATATTTTTGAAGAAGGCAAATAAAATGTGATTATGCTTTTGATGCTGGATTTTCTTTGTTTATTTGTATACTGATTGTTAGTTTTCCTGAATGTTGAACGAAATCGTATTCTCTTTCACTAAAGGGACACACAAGATGCTGCATTATGCACTGAATGTGTATCCTTCCATCAATATCCTTGATTTACTTGTGGAAGGTTTACTTGTTGAGGAGTCTTACATATTCAGTGACAAATTGACCACCAAGTATAGGCAATATCCTCACTTTGTGAATTTTTATATGAATTGAGAAGAAAGTTGAGGGGAGAGGGGGGTAATTTCCATATCTTTGCTTGGAAGTTGAGATGCCAAGAAAAGAAAATCCCAGTGTTTGGTTTTCCTTTTATAAAATAAAATTAAAAAAGAAAATAGAAGATAGTTGGGGTAAAATAAAAATTCATCCGTCTGATTCTCATCTCCAAAAGTATGTGGTCAAGTGATTACAAATGGAAAGCCAAAAGCCTAAAACATCTTGAAAACTTGGAGCTTTGCAAACTCAAATAAAAAAAGAATAAAAATTTTGCAGGCAACAAATGTATGGCTTATTTTGCATCACTTAGTCCTTTAACAAGACAACAAAATCTTATCCACAAAACCAGAGGGAGGATATAAATTCTGTGGCCCATTTTACTCAAAACTTCAAACAAAAGAAGAGGAGAAGAAAATAAACTAAATATGCAAAGAAATACCAAGAAAAAGCTATAAAGTTGAACACCCACAAAGTGTAAATATTGAGCCATGGCAGCAACCTTGTCATACATGGCTTCAACCAAATTCTCCATGCTAGGCTGGACAACAGTGAAGAAAGGACTGCGACAGCGAAACGCCTTGTCAATCTCGGCCCAGCAACAAGCTGCTGATATTCAAGAAGTGGAAGAAAAAGAGGAAGAGAAAGTGAAGCCACAAAAGCCAATGACCACACCAAGACCAGTTGAGCCTCAAGTGAATGTGGAGAGCAAGAACATGGGCAGGGAATATGGAGGGCAGTGGCTCAGCAGCGTCACCCGGCACGTCCGGATTTACGCGGCTTATATTGATCCGGTAACCTGTGCATTTGATCAAACTCAGATGGATAAATTGACCCTTTTGTTAGATCCAACAGATGAGTTTGTGTGGACTGAAGAAACTTGCTATAAGGTCTACTCTAAATTCCAAGAGCTTGTGGATCACTATGAGGTATTTCGTCTCTCCTTTACAGATTTGTATGGGTCTTTTTTAAATCTTTTCTTGTTAGTCTAGTTTAAGAGCATGATATGAATCTTGATTTTTTTGAAGGGATCATGATCCTCTCTTCAATACACATTTAGCGATCCAAATATTGCTTTTAATGACAATACCAACGACCTAATTTCTATTGATTTTTTTTTTCATTCATTAAAATCCCTATTTGATTGTAAAACTCGTATTAACTGTTAGACCCAATAATAATTATATACTAAATATATAAACAGAAGTAGAAGATAAACAATGTTATAATAATGATTTACTAAATGCAATTGACAAATTTTTAAAACCAAGTCAACTGTTGGACAGTTTCTCCTTAAAGCAGATTTCGTTCCCGCTATCGGTGCTTACGGATGGAACAATGAACGTCTACTTCTCAGGATAAAATGGTCTTCAACTCTCACAAAAAGCACTTCAATGGATGAGTTCCACGAACTAATAATATTAGAATACTCTCTATGACTTTTAATGAATGAAGAATGAAGAATGAATGGAAAGAATACTATTCTTATATAGGCATTGACATGCCTTTTCAGAATAGTCGTGTTGCCTTTTCACAACTATAGGTAGTTATTGGTCTTAAGAAAAAATTAACTTACAGTTATTGGTAGTTACAAAACTAACTTTAAATTTCTCATTCATTAATATATATATATATATATATATATATATATATATATTCCAACATTAACATGCATGGTATGTGGATAAACAGGGAGCCCCATTGACAGAATACACCCTTCGGCTTATCGGATCTGACATAGAGCACTACATTCGGAAGCTGTTATACGATGGCGAAATCCAGTACAACATGAATGCCAGGGTCCTCAACTTCAGCATGGGCAAACCAAGAGTTGGGTTTAGCTACAATGGTGATGATGATCAACTAAAAGATGCAGTAAAATAGTTATAGCTTCAAACTAAACATTTTAGACATATACAACCCCGAAAAGAAGGTAAAGAAAGAAGCCTCAGATAGATCTTTATGTACCATGTGAATTTTAAAATATTTCAAAATTAATTTTCAAAAGTCAACAATGATTTTATAATTTAAAACGGATTATAAGATATATGTCTAACTAGTAGTAAGAATATACAAAGATTTACTCTTTTATTATTATTATTATTATTATTATTATTATTTTTTCATGTTTTATTATGTTCTTTACTCTCTCTTTTTTTATTGTGCTCGCGTTTCAATCTATTGGCTAGAAGTAACTCTGCTAATTAATAATATTGTAGACAATTTTTTTTGCCATCAACTAGTGTATGCTAGAGGACACTTTTTTTTTTGAAGTTATAATCAAGACTCCTTAATATATTCTTTAGGGCATGATTATGTGATTACTTCACAATTTTACACTATTGGTATGTTTGCTTATCCATCTCCTATATATATATATATATATATATATATATATATATATATATATATATATATATATATATATATATAGGATAAGGCTCTTAAACGAACATATGTAGAATTCAGTGTTGAAGGTTGTTGATTAGTCCAATTATGTACCATCATATATTCCTAATTAGTGTTAAATATTCTCATTCAATCAACAACCTTCAATACTGGGTCTTACAACAACCTTCAACACTGAATCCTACATATGTTCGTTTACGAATAGCAGACTTGGCAAACGGGTGGGCCAAACCCGGACCGGGCCAAAAAGGCCCGAGTTTTACTGGGCTAAAAAGTTACAGCCCTTGGGCCATTTTGCCAGGTCTAACGAATAGATATATATATATATATATATATATATATATATATATATATATATATATATATATATATATATATATATATGGGTCCGTCTCTCCAGCGAACCGTCGCTATAGCCAGTTCATTTTTAGTTCGCTTCCTATGATTCGCTGGAAAGACGGACCATATATTTAATTTAAATTAATCAATTACTTCAATTATCTTTAAGAAACATCCCTTTCAAAAAATCAAGATGTCGAGCAAGTAAAAGTAGGTTGTAAAATATCCACATGCCAAAAACATGCATGCTGTCGGCATTTTTTTTTGTCGAATAAAACACTTATCTTGTGATGGTTAATTAAGCTACTAAAATTTAACATGATTCTATTGTTTTTATATGGTATACATATCAATTTTTAATTACATTTGATGGGTTTTTTTTATGGTTTAAATCAGATTTGAGAGATTGGAGGTAACTAAAGCTTATTGTGTTATGCATATATCACGTTTATATCGCATTCAATTAGTTCAATTTTTTTTAAATTTTTTTTTCCTGAGTTGAGATATTCTAAACATGTTAAATTTTATATAATTAAGAATTAGTTGGAGGGGATATATAGATAAATGTATTAAGTTTCTTTTAATGGATAGGAAATCACTGCATTCCAATTAATTTTATCCGTTTTTGAGGATGGAACTACAAACTCTAAGGAGAATTTATAAGGGACAGATTAAAAAAATACAAAATTTCTATTTTATATATCATGTATGTATACCTTTGCTCCTGAATAAGTTCCTATTGGATGAGATATATCTTTGCTTCTCCAATTTAATAAATACATTTTTTTTCTTTTAATTTTTCCTTGTCTTTCCTTCTAAAATTAGGATTTATTTAACGCGGGAAATTAAGATTAGATGCGAGTAGATTTGTAAGCAGTATATCTTAATTAGTTACCATTTCTTTAGGCTTAAATACAAATTGTTACAGTGGCGCAACCAGAACGTTTTTAGAGGGGTCAAAATACATTAGTAAAAAAAATTATTTATTGACGCTTAGAGTGCTTCTTTCAGCTGTACGATTGAGAGGAGACAACTGTATCTTGCGACTCTGCATAGTTTGAAAACGTCTCAAAATTTTGGTTAATATCAAAATTTATGTAGAAATATTTTTTTTTATTTCATGTAGAAATACGTGAGAGGGATTCATGTAAAAATATTAATTTTTTATGTGAAAAATATCAATTTTCTATATAGAACAAAGAAAATTAATCCAGAAAGAAATCAACAAAGAGGAGAGTCTTTAAAGTAAATTCATGATGTTTAAATTTATAAAATGTTTGTAGAAAATAATTTGATAAATAAAGTACTTGATTTTTGTGATCATTCTTTAATCTCAAGTAGCGACTTATATTTGATTGTGTTGGGGTCAAATGCCCCCCTTGACCCCCCGATTCCGCCCATGAATTGTTATCCTGATTTATTGACATTTTTCCGTTTGTGGGATTGACTTTTCAACTTTTGTAATTAGGTAATCAAACTTTTAATATTTTTTTCTTGTGTTTAATTGGACATATTGACGTGTATCCCTTATTAAGCCAATCAATACTTATGTGTAAACTAAAAAATGTTATTTCAATTTTTTTTTGACATTTATTAATTAAACATCAAAGGTGAAAGTTTATAACGTTTTTACCTGTGAATTTTTAATAAATGTGAAAAAATTATTTAAAATAACTTTTTAAAATTACACATGATCAATGTTGGCCTAATTATCGGTCCACGTCATCAATTTATGACATAACGTGTCTAATTAACATAATCGAAGTGAAAAAATGTTAACAATTCATTGTAGTAATTTATATTTAAGTCATTTCTTTATTATCATATCAAACATTATAATTTACAAAAACCTTTATAAATTATAATCAATTATTATTAAGTTCTCGGAAATATACAGACACTGATCCTTCTCAAGCATGAGGAATGATTATGTTACTAATCCATGATATTAGAATTAATCCATCTGATCTTTTTTATACTTTTCAATTGTGTTATTTGGTGAAGCTAATCCATCACAATTGAGTTTTCTTGGATAATACATACGCTGACTACGGTAAAAAAGCTAGTGAATGCATTTACTATTCACAAAATGACAGATATATTGAAAACGTAAAATACTGATTGTTGCTCACATTTAGTGAATGCAAAGTTGCTATTGTTGATTGACGATTTTCAAATGTAGCAAATGCAACCCCCTTCAGCATGCAAAGCAATCAAATTAACAAATAAAAATGAGATTCTAAGAATGCAACTCATGTGGCATTATAAAAGCTAAAATTTAATGCAAAACTGCTACTGCTGATTGATGATTTTCAAATGTAACAAATGCAGCCACTTGCAGCATGCAAATTAGCAAGCAAATAAATAAATAAAAATGAGATTCCAAGGATGCAATTCATGTGGCATTATAACGTCCAGTCTCTTCAGCGAATCATAGGGAGCGAATTAAAAACTAACCGGCTATAGCGACGGTTTTTTCCGTCACTATAGCATAAGAAGTCAGGTTTCTATGCTATAGCGACGGAAAATACCGTCACTATAGCCAGTTCGTTTTTAGTTCGCTCCCTATGGTTCGTAAGAGAGACGGACCCTATACTTATATATATATATATATATATATATATATATTAATTTAAATTAATCAATTACTTCAATTATCTTTAAGAAACATCCCTGTCAAAAAATCAAGATGTCGAGCAAGTAAAAGTAGGTTGTAAAATATCCATATGCCAAAAAGAACGAAAAAACTATATTAAAACATTAAAACATATAAGTCCACTTTTCAAAGTCAAATGAAAAAAAAGAACGAAAAACCCATATTAAAACATGCATGCTGTTGGCATTTTTTGTTTCTTGAATAATTAAAACACTTATCTTGTGATGGTTAATTAACCTAATACAATTTAACATGATTCTATTGTTTTTATATGTTGTATATATCTATTTTTAATTGCATTGATGGTTTGGTTTGAATCAGATTTGAGATATTGGAGGTAACTAAAGCTTATTGTGGGCGTAAAACTAATACGTTATGCATATATCAAGTTTAGATCACCTCCAATTAATTCATTTTTAAAAAAAACAATATTTCTGAGTTCAGATATTCTAAACATGCTAAATTGGGGATATATAGATAAATGTATTAAGTTTGTTTGAATGGGGAGGGAATTACTGCATTCCAATTAATTTTATCCAATTATATATATATATATATATATATATATATATATATATATAATGTATGTATACTTTCTGTCCCAAATAACACCCTATTGGATAAGATATATTGGTATGGAATAAATACATTTGCCTTATCCTAATATTAACCCATATTTTTTTTTATTATTTTGTAATGTAAAATATCAGATATCAAACCTAATGTAACTGTATGATTATTTCAAGAGAGAGATTTTTTAGTTCCTTTTATTATTTATTCTTTTTCTTTTTTATTTTCTTTCCTTATAAAATTAGAATTTATTTAACGCACGAAATTATGATTAGATGTGAGTAAATTTGTAACTTAGTTACTATTTCTTTAGGGTTAAATACAAATTGTTATCCTGATTTATTGATCTGGAATGACTTTTCAATTTCTGTAATTAGGTAATCAAACTTTTAATATTTTTTATTATGTTTAATTGGACATATATACGTGGCTCTCTTATTAAGCTAATCAATGCTTTTGTGTAAACTAAAAAAATGTTATTTCAAATAATTTTTTTGACATTTATTAATTAATCATCAAAGGGTGAAAGTTCATGAAGTTTATAACGTTTTTACCTTGTGAAAAAATTATTTAAAATTACTCATGATCACCGTTGGCCTAATTAGCAGTTCACGCCATCAATTTATGACATGACATGTCTAATTGACTTAACAGAAGTGAAAAAATGTTAACAATTTATTATAATAATTTATATTTAAGCCATTACTTTATTGTCGTATCAAGCATTATAATTTATAAAAGCCTTTATAATCAATTATTATCAAGTTCTCGGAAATAGACAGACACAGATCCTTCTCAAGCATGAGGAATGATTATGTAACTAATCCATGCCATCTGATCTTTTTATATATTCGGGTAGGTTTCATTTGAATTCAAATGATCCAATTATCAACAATAAGTATGACATACAATTTGTTACACGAATTAGAAGTGAAACTAAATAAAAAAACATTATTAAGTCAAAAATATAAAATAAAAAAATAAAAATCCATTTTTTTTAAATCTTTTTTTTTAGAATGTTCAAACTTTGAAAGGATAGCAACAACGAAAAATCAATTCCCACCATATGATTCTTGGCCTAGCGGTATTATTGCCTTATGGTTTCATGAGGTTAGAGCATCTTCAAGAATAGTAGCAAAAAAAATTCTTTAAATTGAAGTAGTAATTCAACGATTGGGAACTATTTTAGTTTTAAGCTATCTAAGAATTTAGATCTCATTAGTATGATCATCATCATGATTCTAAAAGCATTGTTTAAAACTACGAGTTTATCACATATTATAAAAACAGCACCATGTAGATAAATTAATACCTTTAATTAAATAATATTTTTATTAATAAATGAATAAGATTGTTATAAAGAGTATATGTTTTATCATCAAATATGATTGGCTTGTATGCATACTATTTTCAATTTTAATAACCTAATTGACGAAAAATGAACTTTAGGAAAGATTTTAAAAGTTAGTGGAAACTTAGAGGGACAAAAGTGTTATTTAACATAATTCATTTGCAGTTGAGGGAGACAGATAAACATAATATTATTTTTTGCAATATTGATCTCACGACTATGTATAGGGTTCACATCTAAAACTTGGTTCAGTTATAGAAGTGATGATATGTGTTTCTTGGTGTGTTAGTGAGTGTTTGAAATTGACGAGGGGAGAGACGAATTTGTTCTTGAAATGTGTGTTTTTGGTGTGTGTTTGAATATGAATGTATGTTTTTGGCGTGTTAGAATTATTTTAATATTTAGTTGTTTTATTTTATTATTTAAAATGAAACTATTTTGGTGAGTTTACCATTCTATCCTTAAAAAAAAGCCACAACTCATTCGGAGGACTGAATTGAACTCGAATTGACAAAATTTTGACCATATTGAGACTTTTAAAATTTTAAGTGCCATATCGAAATTGGATGGCAACTTGGAGGGCAGTTTTACAATTCGGCCTTTAAATTAATCAAATGCTTCAATTATCTACCAGAAATATCACTTACAATAAATCAAGATGTCGAGTAAGTACAAGTAGCTTGTAAAACATCAGTATACCGAAAAATATAAGTCCACATCTGAGAGTAGAGGAAGAACAATCATGTTTTTTGCATTTTTTTGTTTGTTGTTGTTGGGTAAAACTCATCTCTCTTGTCATGTTAATTAAACACCTAAAATTTATCATGATTTTACTGCTCTTATATGTGGTGCATGTCTATTTTTAAAATTCATTTGATGAGATTTTTTTATTTGAATAATTTGTTATATAAGTTTTATTTGAGAAATTGGAGGTAACTAAAGCTTATGATGAGGGTATGAATAAGGGTAAAAATATATAAAATCTTTCAAAATGCCAAATCAAGAGCATCAACAATAATAGCATATAGCAATTTATCCTTAGTATCAGCCACGCTCCCACAATCACAATATATGGCGATTTATCTTTAGTATCCGCCACAATTTCCATCTTCACTCTCAACCTCAGATGCCTCGGCATCGGCCTTTCGTATCTCAACATCAGAAGCATAATCACCGTCCTCTTCTGAATCGTCATTGTCGTCGATGCTTCTGGCATCATCAATAAGATCATTGTGAAGCTCTCCCTCCCCCTCAGCACTGGCATAAGAGCTGCTGCAAGATCCGAAATCAAAACCCGGACCACCTTAATAATAAATGGAACATGTAGTAAAGTCTTTGTGAAAATATAAAATTTTCTCATGAAAATAACAATTCCCTCCCCCTCTTCTACTTCTCCATTTTGTGTATTATAAAGGTTCATATATACTACAATTAAAACATCAAAATTTTATTTTAACTAGAAAGTATAAAATTGTGTTGATGTAACACCCCATTCCCTCGCCGGTATATGTGAATTAATTTGATATTTAAGGCGGTTCGTTGCTCTAGAATCTATAATTCATAAATGGAGAGATTGAGCAACAAAAGTACTAGAAGTAACATTCATGTTTTTATGGACAAAATAATAAATAATAAATAGGTGGCTGAGGCCAATAAATTCATGTTTTTTCATATATATATATATAAATACACAGTTGTGTATTACACAGTCTGGATATGGTGACGGTTTTTTGGGCTATGGCGACGGTTTACCCGTCGTCGTATCCCAGAATAGCTATGACGGTATAGCCCAAAAAACGGTCGCCATAGCTGACTGTGTACTACATAGCTGTGTACATATATTTTTCCTATATATATATTTTCTTAAGTATATTGAAAACTTATACTTCTATCGTGGAAGGAGTAAGATTGATTCAAGTTACATAAATGGTTTTGCTAGGGAAGTTTGATTTTCTTTCCATCCGTATCTAAACTGTAAATTTTATACACTAGTATTCTTATTATTGAAGGGAGAAAGTATGGTTCTAAATCATTTAATTTGTTAGAAGTTAAAACAGTATACCAATTAGGCCATTACCACCCATACATAACATAAAGGCGGAATGCATGCATGAGTACAACTTCCAAATAATTAATTGATTCATAAACCAAAAACCAGATGAATAAATAAGCAGTCAATTTCACAAGATGGAGATGTTTAAATTTCCCAAGAGATTTCACTTTAGCCTATCAAGTAATAATTAAGCTGACAATAATTTATAAATACATTTTTTCTATTCAAAACCAAAAAAAATAAAATAAAATAAAATGCCTAATAAACTAGGCAATAAGATGTAAAGAATTAATCCAAATACGCATACCATCCGTACAGAATTTTGACGGCCACTGGTTGCGGAGCCTCGAGGCCAGGCCTATTCTTTATGCACTATAGTGAATATTATATAATGAAATTTCTTAACATGTGCCTTAGGACACATGCTAAGCACACAGTTCAAAAGAATAATCTTTTGAATTGTGTGCATATTCTCTTGAATTTGGTACAAATGCATAAATCAAGTGAATATGCACACAGTTCAAGAGAATATTCTTTTGAACTGTGTGCTTAGCATATGACCTAAGGGCACATGTTAAGGAGACCCTTATATAATTACTACAACTGCTTAATTTGTTGTTTTCCATTATAAGATCTCTTTTACATCATGAAAAGTAATGTTTTAGTTTTAGTTTTGAGGGATATATATATATATATATATACTAACAGTTTAGACTCAATTGCTTCAATAATATTATTTTATTATGGTCCGATTCTTAAGTTTTTGAGGGATAATTGGAAAAGTAAAATTATTCATGGAGTAATTTTCTTTAATTATCACTTATCTTCTATGGATTAAGTGATCTAAACATATTTTGAGCTCGCATTGGTGTGATGGGGGAAAAAATGTTTTTAAATTAAATAAGAAAATATATATGCCACTTAAATCTACTGTTTCATATGTGGAATAAAAAAAGTCCCCCTTCCCTTCTAGGTGTCTTGGTTAGGAAAATGAAAATGCAGCTCTTGGGAGCTATTGCAACCTTGTGGAGCACTTTTGGCTGAAAAATTAAATTTTGTTTTTGAAGTCCCACCACTTGAGAATGGACAATATAATTTCATAATTAAATAGGAAAAAATGGCCATATACAACTGTGTATATTTTATCTGTGCACAATTTGTTAAAATTACGTTGTTTTGACATATTTGTTTTTGATTTCTGATTTTGGAGGAGAGAATTTATTTTCTTTTTAAAACAAATCTGCCAAAACGACATAATTTTGACAGACCCTGCACAATAAAAATATACACAGCTGTGTATGACCTTATTGCCTAATTAAATATATCATTTAATATTACAATATCGATAATTAATCAAACAAGCCCTCCTATAAAGAAGGAAAAACACTTCATTATTAAGCTGTTATCCACACAAAAAAATAATAATTCATTATTAAGTTCTAGGAAATAGGCCGCGCTCATCAACCACAATCACATTATGGTTAGACATCAGTCCTTCTCAAACATGAGGCAATGCATGTTAAAGTCTACTAGCAAATCAGAAGGCAGATGGATTCTTAGGAAACTGATGACTTGAAATGCTTCATCCTTTAATATGTACATGTGGTTGGTACGACTGATTTAGATATATTTGATTTTGAAGATGGTATTTGATTTTGAAGCAGGTTTGATGGTTGTTCAGAAACGAGGTGGTTATGTGATTTGGGGTATAATGGTCCTTTTATTATATCATTTCAGTCCGCTAGTTATACTAGCGGATGACGAATTTGATTTTTAAATCTTAGCCGTTCATAAATGTAATGAAAGGTAAAGACGGTATTTGCCTATTTTTTATCTATAACAAATACATGTTATGGATCATTTTTCATATATATATATATATGGGGATAATGGGTATACACAGTAGTGTATATTTTGTTTTGTACAAAGTCTGCAAAACTGTGTCGTTTTGTTTTAGAAAAAACAGCGTTCTCTCCTCCCAAACCAAATCAGACTTCTTTCTCCCAAATCAGAAATCGATTCTCTCTCTAAAAATGGCTTCTCCTCCCAAATCAGAAATTCGTCCTACTTTTCTCCTCCTCATCCTCTTAATCGTCGCCGAAAATCGAGGATTGGAAGGAATGGGGCGCCAAGAAATCGTCGGTGCTAGAGTTTGATCCGCTGGTGATTGATTTCTCGGAAACGGATTCACCCAAGATTCAAGCGGAGATGATGAAGTACCAAACGGGTCCTAGTTTTGGGTTCGTTAAGCTCCGATTGGGCAATCGAAGGAATCCGGTACAAAATTGGGCATATTTTATTTCTTGGAATTGAAAAAGTTTTGATCATTTACACTGATATTCCAGTAATTGTCATTCTGGGTTTGTATTTGTTTTAATTTTTGAGAAGATAAGTATTTATCAGACTGAGAAAATTATATATAGTCCAAAATTTGAACTTGTTTTTACTGTGTTTACTCTAGTTTGATAAGTAAGAAATGTGATAAACTTTTGCTATGTTTTCAATTATTTTGTGGGAACATTAGTGTTGATTTTCTAAATCGAATTGGAGAAAACTTCTCAGGAATTGAAAAAATAATTTTTAATAAAAATGCATGTTAAAGTCTACTAGCAATCTCCTATAGATTTTTTTTTGATTTTTTTTTCAATATTAAAATTTAAGATTGATATTTGCAGGAACAAGATAATTTGTTGTGTTGGTTAAGACCAACTATAACTAAAATTTCCCATGAGTTTGCTAGTCTTATACTGTACAGTCAGTTTACAATGCATTTGAAGGGCAACAATTACAGTGGGGGAGTCAAAGATTTTAAGTCGGGGGTTCGGCGGACGGGCGTCGGCGCGGTGACCGGCAGTGGCAACCGGCGGCAACAGCGGCGACTCTCTTCTCTCCTCTCCTCTCCTCTCCTCTCCTCTCCTCCTCTATTTCTACCAGACCTTCTAATATACAGACCTCCTCTGTTATTTACTTTATTTCATAAATAAAAAAATATTGAAAATGTCAAACACGCCCATTATTCCTTTTAAAAAGATTATAAAAATAATTATTTTTGTAATGATAAGTATAAATTATCATTATATTTTAATATAGTGTGATTAATGTTAACCTAACAACTTATTCACTTGAGATAGATATTGAACAAAAATACATATTTAATATTGATAAATTTTATAAATAAAGTTCTTTTTATGAAACGAAGTAATTATTATTTTTAAATAATAAAAATACTCTATTCGTTTAAAAAAAAAATCCTATCATCGACGGCCTGTTTGATTGCCGCTGAATAGAGCTGAATGACATAAAATCTGAATCGGTAAGTCATTCAGCTTGTTTGTTTTGAAAAAATTATCATTTGAATTTGTCTGAACGAGCTGAGCGAATAAGTTGGATTTTTCTGGCTGAATCGCTAAAAGCAAAAACTGAATGACATTTTTACTCAGCTACCCGCATAAATCAGACTTTCATCTTTCATTCTCATGCCATATCCTTCGCCCCAACTTATCCGATGATCTTCTCTTGATCTTCCATGTGAATGGCCTGAGTTATCCTGATTTGTAACTCCATCTAATTATCTCCTCAAATTCACTGACGAAACGGATGGGGGTTTACTTTGGTGAACAAGTAGGCCATCAATTGGAGACTAATGATGTGGTGCCATTACAGAGGAAATGAGAACGGCGATGAATTTGCTTGCTTTGACTCCTCTGATTCAAATTGCTTTGACTCCATTGATTTGGATTTTTATTTTCTGGGTTTGTTGATTGAGTTTGTGATATGAACTTTAAAGAGCAGGGTAGAAAAGAGCATGGGAGTTTGTGAGTTTTTGATAGATGTTGAAAGGGTTGTACAGTGGAGGAAAGAAATAAGTGGAAAAGATCATGGTTTATGTTTTATGGATTAGATTGAATTTATTTTCATATTTGGGTGTTACCTCTATATACCGACATAAAATTGTTTTTTTTTAATTTATTACAAGTATGAAGTAAAATTCAATTTTTTGTATAGTGAAACTCATTGTAATTAGTTTACAGGGATAAAATTGTAAAAAAAATTTATTTAGATGTTTCAGACATCTCAATTATCAAATAATTTTTTTCATTCAGATTCAGCTCACTCAGATTCAGATTCAGATTCAGATTCAGCTCACTCAGATTCTTAGTTATATTCATGTATATAATGTCATTATTAATGAATGAACACCGTATTATTTTAAAAAGTATACATATATAAAATAAAAAATAATTAGTGTTTGCAAAATTTATAAATGAGACTCTCTTTTTTTCTCCTGCAAAATAGAGAGATTATATAATAAAATTTGTTAGATGACCTACCTCCAAAAGTGTCAAAAAGATGCAAAAAATCTAGGTAAATTAGTACTTCTTCTTTTTTAAATTAGAGATTCATTTATTTGACCATTTTAAAATTATAAACGGATAAAAATTTATTAATATGTCAATATTTATATTATGTGTAGGCTACTTAATTATAAAGTTATATATATATATATATATATATATATATATATTTTTTTTTTTCTTCTTCCCCTTCCTTCTTCTTCACAGGGCACGCAGAGCTTTCCGGACCTCCCGCCATTGTCGAATTTCAGGCTGAACCCTCCCACATATCTAATACTACCTCCGTCCCACAATAAGTGTTTTTTAGGCTTAACAATTTTTCTCAAAATAAGTGATGTGTTAAAACTCCAATACAATTTTTATAATATTTTTCTATATGTGCCCTTATGCATCCAATGATATTTATTGCGTATTTATTGGGAAGTTGAAAGGTTGAAGAAAGAGAAAAGAGAGACCAAAAGGCAATAAAAAAGTGTCAAACAAAACAAAGAAAATATATTAAGGGTATTTTTGCTATTTTAACTTATGTATTAGTTTGTGTGATTTAAGCTAAAAAAGCATTTATTATGGGACGGAGGTAGTACTTATTAATTTGTCTGATGTATTCATTAGATGCCTCACACACTCTACAATGATTCACACACCAAACAATATTTTTATAGTAACTAGAAAAAATCCTAGCTGCTATAACGTGAGCCCAAACACATGAATCACAATACATTAGTAAAACCCAAGACCGGACTACTAATAAATTCTCAAGTCCAATTACACTTTGCGCTTGGCTTCTAAGGGGCGCTGCCCCCTTACAACCCCACCAGCTCACCGGTGAGTTGGGCAGCCGCTCGCTCACCGGAGAGCGAGACCCCCGATTGAATAATCGTAGTGGCCATTCGTTGAACCCGCAGAAGTACGAGTCAATCCCAACAATCTCCTTCCTAAATTTCCAACATTTTCTTTTCTTTTATTTTTTTAAACTCAAGCAATTTTAGTGGTATTCAAAACAACACTATTCACTTTCATTTCGTCAGTATGAGTATGGCGGGCGTTTACATAGCTTTAGTCATCTGGATATGTTATATCTTGTTCCCTGCTATATGGCACAACTTCAGTGTTGCCAAATTTATTTTTTTTCATAATAAAAATATCATTAAAAAAATCTTAGGTAATCAAATTTATTTTTTTCATAATAAAAAAATTCTCTTTTTATGATATTAATATTAATTGCACAATATAATATGAGTAATGCTAGAGACACAATTTATTCTATAACTATTTTATAATTTGCTAATTTGTCATACTCCACCTCAGCATATTAATGAACAAATTATTTCAATATAGTCTTCAGCCCCACATAAAAACTGATGTGGAGTATGTCACATCATCAAATTGTAAAATAATTGTAGAATAAATTGTGTCTCTAACATTATTCATACAATATTTGCCTAAAAAAATTCTAAATCACGATATCATCAGGCCTCACATCCGTTTTGTCATACAAATCCACACACATTGTAAGATTCGACTCGCATGGGATAAAAAACATGTTGTTCGTAAAATATATGTATACCACAATTCTTGTGACGGTTAGACCAACTATAAACTAAAACTTCACATGATTTTATTACTTATATATGTTGTATCGTCACTTTGCAAATTTGAAGGGATTGAATACTTTTGGCTTATATTTTAGTTTCTTAACCATTTTGTTGGTTTCTTTACCATCTTGTTGTAATGGTTAAATTTGACTCGAACTTAAGTGATGGGAGGAAATTATAGAAAACAATACTTTTATATATTAGCATTTGAGAGATTGGAGGAAACTAAACCTGCAGCTTGAAAGAATAATAATATCATGTTTTGGTTAAACTTGGTACCCGTATTGGTTGAACCAGTGTCCCAAACCGATTAGTGAGTCTAGTACCGGCATGGTACCGGTTTTTATCTTATATTGTACCGGTTGTTGTTTTTTCAGTCGTGATTTCATGAAAAATTTCTACAAATCATAAATTACAAGAAGCACCAACATGCAATGGGCATCAAATATTAACCAAGTAAATACATGTCAATTGTCTACACCATTACTACCCGAACATAATATACATGTATATTGTCACAAGGATTATGCAAAGACAGAAGTCACAGAACAAACATACACAACTGGTCATTGTGTTTTACTATCCTCGCTTGAACCGTTGTTTCAAGTTTGATACACGAGATATAGTTTCAAGGAAAGCAATTCAAGTTTGAAGACACAGCAAAACCCGTTCATAGCTTGTAAATTACTTGGTTAGTAGTCGGTTGTAGGTAATTGTTCATGAGTGTGGCTATATAATAAACAAGAACTCATAAACAAGCCCTGCAAGGTGCAAGCCCACCACCAATTAGAAGTCAAAATTATATTTTAGGGGGAAAAAATAAAGAAACAATTAATTAACCATAAAAACTTCCAACTTTGAGAACAAAATTGTTTTGTAACTGTTAGAATCGGATCACACACGCACACGACAGTAAAAAATAACACGGAGATTTACGTGGTCCCCCAATTTGAGTACGTCCACGGGAACGAGAGAGTGTTTTATTATGATCTGACTGCATAGGGTTTTACAATAGAGAGTAAATATAACTGTTACTTCTATCACAACCCTAATTTACATTATAATCTAAATAATCCAACCCCGATGGGCGCAAAGCTCCACTCCGCTCCGTTTGGTCACTCCGCTTCCCTCGCTCCACTCCGCTGCTCACAGGGACGAAACCAGGATTTGTTTTTAGGGGGGGGGCAAAAAAAAAATTTAACAACATAATATATATTCAGAAAAAGAAACTCGGAAAGAATGATATGGACTGTAATTAATGTAAGCTCGTCAAACTTCATCACACCACGACATTTTCATATTTCGATACGTTTTCCAGGATCACGCTCCAAATAATTAATATCTCATTCTTTACCTTCAATTCTTGGTGATTTTAGAGAACGTTGTTCTTATTCAGATGTAGGCAGAGATATTTGAACATTAAGCTCAGGGGTAAGCAGAGATGTATCAACATGATTTGATTGTTTTCTCTTGAAAAACGAATCAATAGTATGTGATTTTCCCATTATTCTAAAACAAAAAATAAAAAATTCAATTAACTACACTACAAGAATGGGTTAATCAATATTATTGGACCATTTATTGAACTTTTTAATAATAAAATGTTCATAAATTTGCAATCAAATAAGTAAGGTTTTAGTTGGTTACCGGAAAACAAATTGAATATACAATTGGAATTAACATATACAATATTATGATCACTCATTAAACTTTTAAAAATTAAAATATCAAGTTTCATAAAATAAACAAAGAATAAAAACATTTAAATAAAGGTTTAAGTTGGTTACTTGGATATAAATGTATCATTCAATTGGAATAACACATACAATATTATTCTCCAATTATACAAACTTACAATTATAATGAATTTAATAATGATACATTTTCAAACCTTGGGGTGAACTTTATAAATTTTTCAAACCTTGTGGGGCCGTGTCCCCCTCCAATCCCTTGATAGTTTCGTCCCTGGCTGCGCACTTGGCATTTTTTCGAGAACTTCTCAGTTATGAGCCACAAGTTTCAATAATTATGTACGAACCCTAGAAATAAAAATAAACTCAATTCAAAAAGTATTTAAAGAAGAGTGAAGGAAAGAATTAATAGATTATCATTAACATTTGGAAGAGTCGAGGACGAGTCTGGAAATTAAAAAAATTACCTAAAAAAAATCTAGAGTTAGTCTGTTAGAGGCAGCGCGGCAGCGAAAGAGTGAAGACCAGAAACGAGAACTGAATTAGACCACTACTAACCATTCATATATACTACACCATGACATCCAAACCCAAGAGCAATTTAATAAGGCATGTTCAATACTTTCATGCTCTTCTTTATACCAACAACACTGAACTTCCATATGACTCAATCCCATTCCTCTATTCACCATGAAGTACTCTTTAACTAGAATACAATGTTGAATTGCCAGCCACATAAAAATTTGAACTCTAGAAGGTATCTCCTTTCTCCACACCCATTTGTTCTATTCAACAATATTTATTTGTTAGATTCCTCCATCAACTGAGAACATTTTTTTTATTAAAAAAATGCCATTTGCATCACCACACCATATCACTCTATCTGTTTTATCCGCATGTAATTGCACCCCTTCTAAAAACATGCCATTTGCATATAATATTTGAGAGGGATCGAATACTTTTAGCTTTTATTTTAGTTTTTTTACCATTATATTAATATTTGAGAGATAAGAAGAAACCAAACCTCCGGTCACTGTTTTGAAACCCGGTTTGGATTGATCGGTTCAACCAGCTGAATCGAAAATCAGTTCTATGTCCGATCTGATTTGGCCCCGTAGAACCAGTTTGGTCAAAATTCAAATTGAATCAGTTGACCATCGATCGAACCGATAGTTCAACCGATAAAACTGGTTAAGTTGACCCAGTGAAGCGATTTTTATTTAGTTTTTGAATCATTTTTTTAATATTAAAATTAACCACCTTTAGTAATATTGTAATTCAAATTTATTATGTTTTAGTTCATAAAAGTGAATTTTTTAAAATTTTATTAATTACTAATAATATATATTTTTATATATTTATGACGTTATAGGTTCAATAACGGTTCATCCACTGGTTGAACTAGTGACCCATTCACCTGATAACTTTTTTGGTTCGATTACCAATCCGAGTCTGAAAATATTACGTGCAACTTCACATAACTGCAAATTAGAAAGAATAATAACACCAATTTTGACTTCAGTTGTGTTAAATGTTAAGATATCACAAGTGAGTTGGAATCCCACATCGGATAACTAGTGAAAGAGTGAATGATTAATATACATGAATGGGTCCAAGACCTAATAGCTTAAGTTTTTGGGTCAAGTTGGGTTCCAAACATGTATGTTAGTGCCTTGTGTGGGTACGTGCACGCGCGATGGTGATTCAAAAATTTTAAAAAAAAATCTAGTCAGTCTCTTCAAAAGACACGCGATGATGGTGAATTCTCGATGCTCTACTTGGGAGGAAGAGATTGTTTCTATATCACAAGTGAGTTGAAGTCTCACATCGGATAAATAGTGAAAGAGTGAGAAATTAGGTTCCAAACATATGATGTTGAAAGTGTGTTCAAGTGAAGGGGAGTTTTGATATGAATGATAAAACTCACTTGGGAGGAAGAGATTGTTTAGATATCACAAGTGAGTTGAAGTCTCACATCCGATAAATAGTGAAAGAGTGAGAAATTAGGTTCTAAACATATATGTTAGTACCTTGTATACGCGCACGCGATTCGCTATACATTTATAAATATAAGTACCCATAAATTCCGAACATTAGTTATTCCATAATAAAAAAGAATGTTACATTTCAGTCGAAATAGCAAAAAAAAAAAAGAATGGTTCAATTCATTCCAATCACAACCAAACATAATTTTTTTTATTCTATAGGAATGAGTCATTTCATTCCTACATTTATTCTTTCCATTCAAAGGCAGCATTAGTTCACAGATTTTGGTCATAACATGACATCATTACTACAAAAGGTGTTTGACATTGCACAATTATCTTGTACCCTACATATATAACGCAACTCTAGTACAAATTTCAATTTTTTTTATTCTTCCTTTCTATATAAATAGTATCATTTGCCCAATTTTTTTTCATAATAAAAAAATGGTATACCTTCTGATATTAGTATAAATGACACAATACTCTTAAATTTGTTCTTATATATAATTTTCTTATAAGTCATGACGGCTACAAAACTAAAACATTAATTTTCAGAAATAAATGCATGTGTAACGAAAATACATACATAACATAAGGGCATGCATGAGTATAGCTTTCAAGTCAAGCCTGGTCTTTATTAGTGAATAATTACTACAACTGGTTTGTTGTTTTTAATTATAAGATCACCGAAATTGGTTGAGTTAATTTAGAAGGAAGATGGGTTTGTTTTTTCTGGTTTTGCATTGAAGCCGGAGGTTTGGCAGGACAGTGCGATAGAGTAAAAGTATTTTTAAATTAATTAAACCCCTTGTTGGTTGGAAAAAAATTAAGAAAATATTCACCACTCCCAAAACATATTATATATAGAGGATATGATTATGTAATCAAATCATAATTTAAATAGTATTCATCTTATATTAATTGTTGGTATGTTTCCTTTTATATATATATATATATATATATATATATATATATATATTGGATAAGGCTCTTAAACGGACTGTTCGTAAACGAACAATCCTTTTGCGTACATCCTTTTCCTACTTATCCTACATAATTGAGATAGTACATAATTGAGATAGTACTTATCCTATATATATTAAGTTTGGGGTTGCATCCACAGCAACCGGTTACTGGGAGCAACCCCTTTATCCAACTCCTTGTAGGAGCTTTTGACTCAATTTATCCCCCAAGTACAGTGGACCCCATTATAATAATGATTTCCAAACCCCATATAAAGGGGTTACTCTCAGCAACCGGTTATTGTGGATGCAACCCCATTAAGTTTAGTGAATAAATAAGAACATATGCAGTCAAAGGAAAATGAGAAGAACATGCTTTAGAACACATTTCTTTGATGCTTAGACCGACTATGTTCTTACACTTTTGTATGATTCTCATATGATATATATTGCTACTTTATAATCTACGTTCTTCCTATTCTTGATATATATGAATATTGGTAAGATGGACGCTCAAGAGATTTGTTGTAAGACTAATCTTAAATTGATAACGTTAATTATAGATCAGTTCCATATATATATATATATATATGAAAAATCTCTCTCAACGGTAGACCGTCGTCAGAACCCATGTTCACTTGTTCGTTATTCGTTGGAGAACCAAACATTATATATATATATATTTCATAAATTATCAAAGGAATGTATGTATGCATGTTTTGTCCCTGCAATTATAAATTACAAATTGAAGACGCATGTACCACCTCTTCAGAAGCTGAAAGATTATGGCAGCCCTGAAGAAAGAGCAGGCTGAACACTAAAATCTCATTTTTTAGAAAGGGAAAAAGAGTGTAAAAATATTTAATGCAAGAACAATATTAGACTAACAAAAAAAATATTCCCTCCCTACAGATTATCAAGTGTTGCATTGCAAATTGTTTACTTCAATTTTACAACAAAAGCTGAACCACAAGGTTACTAGTAACCCGGAAAAAGAATGGAAGCAGTACATGTGATCAAGTTTACATTCCGGCCCCCCAAAAACATTCCCAGGGGGAGCAAAAATTCACACCATAGTTTACAGTCTCGTGATCAAAGAATTCACATTATGCAGAATTGTCTTGCAGCAAGTTCTATATCTAATAGTCAGCCAAGCCTACAACCTACTAATCTATCGGTCCTCCAAAGTACACAACAGAATCAAACGATATACCTCTCTGATACAACATACCGAGGGCTGGGCTCCCCCTAGTGCTTATTTCCTTATCAATTGAATCCCTGCGCTGCCAAATTCTCTTCATAGTTCAGAGTTTTTGCAGCAGTTAGAAGCATGTCCACCCCACCAGATTTGTCTAACAAATCTTCACCCATTTCAGATCTCTTTATCAATTTATATTGCCTATTCGAATACGCCATTTTCACCTTGCGCAAGCGCTGGAGACCTTGATCGCATTTTGTACAAAACCAATTTCCCTCGGGAATTGTAGCAAGTGGCGGTTGCATGCAATAAATGTGAAAAGCTTGATCGCAGCCATCACATAATACGATCTTATCATCATCACGATCAGTTAGGCACCGTCTGCATAGACAAGACGGGCAATACCAACAAGAACAGTATGTATTTAGTTGCTTGACTGTTAGGCATCTCTCATGGTAATACTTGTTGGGGCAAAAAGAATGACCACATAACCTAAACTTCTCGTTTTCTACCTTGTTTTTACAGATATTGCAGTGACGCGAACTTTCCTCTCCTATTTCTAGCCTGTCTTCCTCTAAATCATCGGAGCTCTCCTCCAGTTCTAGTTCTTCCGCATTTGTTAGAAGTCCAGAAATTTCAGGACCACAAGATCTGCGTGCATTTAAACACTCACATAGTACACAATTGTCATGGAGTGATCCAATCCCCTTTGCCCTGCAATTTGAACAGCACCAACTTTTCAAAGGAATTTCTTGAACATCAGGCCCAATGCACGAAACATGGTACATCTCCTCACAATAATCACAGACTAGACACTCTCTACCCTCTGTTTTTTCTTCACAATGCCTGCAAGTACAGGTTCTGTACTGACGAGAGCGTTCGTTTTGCTCCACTTCAGCATGCCCGTTAGATTCTTGCATAAGAAACTGCTGCAGTGACAAAACATATCATTTCAATGAGAACCAACATATTAAGTCTAACAGAGCAAAATATAAAAAGACAAACTAAACAAAGCCAAAACAAAGACCTACTTTATAAGAAGGGTTAATGACAAAACTGTCTCCCCAAGTTTGGACGAAAATCAATTTGATACTCAAAGTTTGAAAATGTTCAATCAATACCTCTAAGTATTTTAAAACAACAAAAGTGTTCCTTTTTTGCCGGACCGACCAATTTTTCGTCAGAATACGGTTTGACTACCTTTTTTTGTACTTTAACCTTCTCAATACATTTGACTTGTATTTAATAAGTATTTTCTCAAATAATGTTTGTCCACAACATTTAAATTAAAAAAATAAAATCTTAACATTATTTATAAAATCAATGACAATAAATAATAAATTAAATATAAATATAATTTCTCTTTTGAGTGACGCATTAGATCTACAAATAAAATATTTTCATGAATCTATAAATACAAAATAAATAAATAAATTATAAAAAAAGAAATATTAAAATCATAAAGTCTGTTTAAAGAAGAAACTAAATAAAAATAAATTAAATAAATAAAACATCAATGATAAGAAGACAAAATTAAAAACAAAATCATAACTTACTTATATAAAAAAGCAATTACAAAATAACAACAAAATCATTTATATTTAATTACAAAAACATCAATGGTAAGAAGACAAAATTAAAAACATCAATACATTACGTAACATTATTTGAGAATTACAAAATAATGATGAGATATTTATCCAACCAAAATTTTGTATTTGAGATATTTACAGAATAATTATCTTTCTTTTTTTATAATTTATTTATTTATTTTGTATTTATATATTTCATAAAAATATTTTATTTGTAGATCTAATGTGTCACTCAAAAGGAAAATTATATTTTTATTTAATTTATTATTTATTGTCATTTATTTTATAAATAATGTTAAGATTTTATTTTTTTAATTTAAATGTTGGGGAAAATGAAAAAATATTATTTGAGAAATACTTATTAAATACAAGTCAAATTTATTGAGAATGTCAAAGTACAAAAAAGGTAGTCAAACAGTATTCCGGCGAAAAATTGGTCGGTCCAGCCAAAAAGGAACACTTTTGTTGTTTTAAAATACTTAGAAGTATTGATTGAAAATTTCCAAACTTTGAGTATCAAATTGATTTTCGTCTAAACTTGGGGGGGCAGTTTTGTCATTAGTCCTTATAAGAATTAAGCAGTTTCAGAAGTAAAAATACTCAATACCACGGTTGCAACATATTTTTAACGGTTTGTTGATCTTTCTCACCATGTGATGAACGAAAAGGAAAGTCACATGATAAGAGAGAGAGAAGACACAGTGTTACATCGAAGATTATTATAACCGTTGCATTGTATATCTACTTCGGGATTATGGCTAAAATAGTCAAGTTACTAGAGAATGACTCGAGACGAGGAATCAGGAAAATTTGATATTAGGCAAGAAGAACAAGGGTTCACCACAAATTTAACTTGTAGCAACCTGCCCATCGTTAACTTATAACAAGGATAATATCAGTTGTTCCAAGTGTTCCAAGTCTTGAACTGATACGTCATTTCGACTGTTATAGCAATAAGACAGGTATGTGAGAATGATCAATTTTCCAACTTTTCTAGTGTACCTAATGCAATCTAAGCATAGTAATCAACTAGTTTTACAGATACAAAAAGCTCTTACCTGATCTTTATCATCTTCAGATTGCATCGAGTCTCTCACCTACAAAAGTGACATAGTTCAGGCTAACATGAAAAGTCAAAGAGCTTACCCTATTAGAATCAAACCAACCAGTAATTTAAGAAAGAGGGCATCACCAACATTATTTCATATCCAGCCTCCCCACCCGAAAGGCCAACACAGCCAGAGAGGATGAAGAAAGCAGAAAAAAAAGGTTTGCAGTTCAACTCAACTTTTACCTCATCATTACAAGAAGCCCTTGACTTCTCTGAGAGGCTCTTAGCAAGAGAAACCATTTCGTTGCCAACCTTTTGAAGCTTTGTCCACACCTGCAAAAATCAGTTAGGTTTAAGATACACAAATCACAAGGCGATAAATTGCCTCGTCTTCGTTATACAAGAATGTTTGTGCTAAAAGGATTATTGCATATGCGGCATACAACGCATGTGAATTATATAAAGCTTACAAAAATGACTAAGAAAATCAATAACAGCAGTTGCAACTTCTGGATGACAATATACACCATTTTCTGGCATGACACACAAATAACCAACCAGAAGTGAGACACCAAAACCTCCACTTGGTGAACGGAAAAATATACAAATAAGCTAAGATATGATAAATGACCAAAAAAGCAACATCCTAAAAACCTAATTTCAACCAAATAACAAGTTGATAAGCTGATGTCAAAAGCAAGGCGATAATAGCATTTACCAAACAAATGAGCAGTATGACCAAAACAATTGAATGCCTCAAAAATCAAAATGGAGTTGAATACTTATTAAAGGTGGAGAGGGAAACAAGGTGATCATACTAAAGGACTGACAGTCTGACCATAATGATAGTAAAAACTACCTGCAAATATGCAGTACAAATCTTCTGCTAACCTCTGAAATATTTTTATCAGAATACAATACCACAATAAAGCCTTCCAATTCAAGATTTCCTTTCACTATGGATATATCACCAAAGATATATTTTTTACTTTGAAGCTTTGCATAATTTATATGCCAAATTCTCTACTTTTCTATAAAGTATGTGAAAGTCGAAACGGAACTTCTAATTTGAGACAGAGTAAATGATTGCATCCAGGTGTGGGTAGTGTTTCAGGGGTGAAGGGGCGACAGGCAGTAGTATACAGCATTAGACATTGGTTTGTCCAGTCACATCATCATAGATATGTTACTGTGTTACTATTACATAAGCTGTAACGAGCACCAACATCAACTTAGATTGTCATAACAAAATGTTACAAAGAAAATACAGTAACATTGTAAAACTAGAAAGCATTTGTCATCACTATAATACTACTCTTACTCTAGTAATCATCCGTGTCAACTTATAAATGTCGAAAAACTAACCTTACCCGAAATCTCTATACTGTCAGTGATCTACTGAATTGAATAGAATAATCAAATTACCACAAAGTGGTGTATATCAAAAATACAAGGGCCCATCGGAAAGTTTGATAGCAGTGGCCAATACAATATTACTGAGGTCAAAAGCTATAAACAACCTTTAATAACTGTAAAGCAGTGCATGATGACATCAACCACAGTTAAAAACAATAAAAATTCATAGTGTTAATAGAGTAATAGAGTTGATAAATAGGAAACTAGGAAAGTAGGTATTGGTGTGAAAGAGAAAAAAATTAATGGGTTCGGCTGGTCCAGAAATAAAATCCCTCCGAAATCTCAAGATATCTAGAAGCTAACCTCATACAGTGACCATTTTGGAAGTTAATACAAGTTAAGAAGCAATAAAAGAACTAGCTACTCTCCAACACAAAATGAAATTCTAGTATTGCCAAACAAAACCATGCGTAGGTTGTAAATTCATGACAGATCACTATTCATACTAATCCTGCCCATACTTGGCAAAAATCTAAGGAAGAGATGCTTAGGTGCCAACGTCAAGTATCACCACTGACTGTGCTATCTGTATAGTGTTGGTTGGCATGTGCATATACACAACCTGCCACACAGCGAATATACAACTAAGGGAAAAATGAAGGGGTCAAATAGCAGTTTTGGAGCAGTTGATGAAAAGACAGAGCAATGCTAACTAGAACGTGGATCCTTTTTTTCTGTGAAACCGACAGGAGAATGTGGTACACTAGATAGGCTAAATGAGTATCAAGGATGGATCAAGTAAAGCTCTAAAACTTTGCCTAACTACTGAATATTTGACCGTTGACTCTATCTCTTTTCAAATGATTGCCAAGGATGGATCAACAAACATAGAGGTACCACCAAATAACTACAACTGACGAACACAAATTTTTCCAAGTGCCATCAAAACTACTATATGCATGATTACCGTAAAACCAAGTGGCCTTGGGGCTAAAATGGTTCAAAAGCACGAGAAAAAAAAAATCTTTATCTAAAACACATTAGTTCTATGTGCATCACTCTCAATCAATGACAACTGAATACAAACATGTAACATGGGAGTAGAATGAGACTATCACGTATAACCAGTCACCATAAATAGGACATTGTAATGGAACTAAGTCTAAGCTCAACTACTGAAGAAACTAGTTATCTAATATAATCAATAAACACAGGAAAACTAGAGAGCCAAACTTTCGGCAGATTAATATAACTAAAATTAGCATGTATATAGCACATGAAAATGGTTGCAAAGAGATAATAGACCAATTTCTTCAGAGTCAATTTTCAGAATGTGCGGTGTATCTTTGTGTATAAGGGTTAAAAGCTAATATGCAGTTCAGTTGCTTACAACTACTTGAAGGAATTAGAAAGCACAAAAGAATTTACAAGAAACAGAAGATAGTGTATATAAGTGTACAAAAAGATAGATTGAATAAAGTAATTGTTCTGACAAAAAAATTGTTTACTGAATTAAGTTCATAACAAATTTCTTTCTTATGACATAAAAATATAAAAAGTACTAGAATGATCACAGAAGTGAGTCAGAAGATGTACAAATCATATTAATATTAAACAACCTCTGGCAGAAGTTACTGTTTGCAACATGGAAGAAAAAAAATTGATAGAAAGACGTCACTGTGACATTAAAACACCTTGATCATATGCATAGCTATTGCTAACTATTTCCAAGTTGTACAACTACAATTAAGCAAATTATGTTATACACCATAATATCTCTAATTAAGCAAATTATGTTATACACCATAATCTCTCTCATAATTAGAAGACCAAAGTATAATAAGTAAAATAGATGAACTCAAGCTATACGACTGAATAGATATCTACCTGTTGAATATCAGAGTGAAATAACATGGGTGAACTTTCGTAAGCTCCCGCTTTAATCCTTGAATTTATCATACTAATGTCAAAAAGCCTGTTAACCTTCAATCCTTGAAAGTTTCCAAAAAGTAAGTCACACAGTTCTGCAAACTTAGTTGATATTAAGACATCGAAAAGAGCACGTTTACATAGATCAGTTTTTGTACGGAAATTTGATTCATCTGTTGATCCATTTGACATGACACCCACATGCTCCTTAGATGCATTCTGGGTTCCGTTATGCATTTCTTTACCAAAATGAACAGATTCCTGCAGAATTTTCATCAACTTCAGTGAATTCAATAAATTAACAATAAGTTGTAAAGTACAACAACATGCAGAACCATGCAGATCTAGTGAAGCATGTACTTTGATTGTACTTGTGCAACCGCTTTCAGGATGAAATAAAAGAGCATCTCTGATGCACTCCTGCAAACCACCTTCAGTCTCATTAAGTGACTGATACATCTGTTCCAAAGCAATCTTTCTCCAGTCTTTGACTGCGCAATCTTCAGAACCATTTCTAGAAGCATGTGAATCCATCCTAACAAGATTAACTTGGTTGCACGAACTACTTGGAAAACACATATCCTGTGGTTCTTTTATACTCTGGAGGAAACCAAATAAACCAGATACCCGTTGATAAAAAAAACAACTAAAAATTAAAATAAGAATAGAAAAAGGGGAGCTGGAGAGCAGCCATCAAAAATAGAACAGTCCAGACTCTACAGCAAGAAGAGAAAGGCAAGGACATTTAAATGTAATCAACAAAAGTCCTCCATAAAATCAGCTCCTTCATCAGGAGTCTCTGGAAAGTAGTGTAGCCTTTAATTTAATAAAGTTTCCGCACAAAGAAAAAAAGGAAAATTATATTTCAACAAGGCCCTCGTCACACGAATAATATATACAAATTAGTTCAATTTCTTTATATATGACTGATACAACATACTTCATGCTTGTATAAACACCATCAAGCCATCAACATGTAGGAGGCACGTAGGCCTCATGAGACAACTAGTATTAAAGAAAATAGATATCCAACTATGCGTTCAATTGTCATGTATAGCTGAAAGCAATTAATACTCTCTCCTTCCACTTTTAGTTGATCCCATTTGACTTTTTTCAATCAATTTAACAAAATAATGAGATTAATGGGAAAAGTCATTTAGAGTTTCAAAATAATCATTTAGTGAATCACTCAGGAAGGTGCTTTTCATAGGGGGGGGGGGAAGGTAAAGTGAGAACCCTATAAGTAACTTGAAGATTAAGAGGAGGACAAGGTTTGAGAACATCCAAGCTAGGAAAGGAGGACAAGTAAGGCAGTATGGAGGGAGTATAAAATTTAGATATTCTTTTATTTTTACAAATTAAGATCCTCAAGAAACTCCTAAAGTTACATTTTCAATGTAGCCTGAATATTACTTTGTGCCTTGACACAATTCTGCCAATTTTTCCGAGGACATATACATGCATAGTGCATCTATACAATATTAAGTGGGCAAACATTTTCCAAAAGATATATCTGGAACAACTAACATATGCATACATTGGTTGGTAAGAGGAAAAAACATTTTCAAATCAAACTACCATCAAAGGCGTAACAGGTTTTAATTAAGAGATCAAATTGAACTTAACGAACAAGAACAGTAAACAACAAAAGATTGTAGAAATTACCAAGCCACCCATGGCTCAATGGTAAAAAAACTACTCATAAGGCTTGGGTGTATGAGATTGGGATCCACTCTTGCCAAAGGCAAGAATATTAAATTTCAGTCGAATATATCAACAAAAAAAAAGATTGTAGAAACAGTAGTAAATGATATTGATGTCAACTAGCAACAACAAGCCTCATTTAAATGCTTTATCCTTAAAAAAGGCAGCCACCAAAAGTAGGTCCAATATGCATTAGCAAAGAAATAGTGATACACTATATGCTACATACCCAGAAAAAGAAAAGTTAATAATTAGACTAAAATCCACTTTGCACTCCAAACTTTGTAGCGAAAATCGATTTGCACCCTAACAATTTTTTAGATTAAATGCACCCTAAACTTCAGTCCAGACAATTAAATGCAGACTGCTAGATTTTTTGAGCAAATCTTCGCTGGAAGTTCCAAGCGCGTGGGATATAAGGGTATTTAGGTCAAATGACATCCGTCCCACCATTAAAACATATCTGAAGCTATTCCAAGCCTTAAAAATTAGATTTCCACCAAATTATAGGGCAATAAGACGGTGAAAAGAGAGGTGCTACTCTAATGGATTATTTTGCTATTGTAAGAAGCCAGCGGTGATGAAATATGCTTGAAAACCCACAATGCATGGAGAAGATTCTTTGATTTCGTCGATTGGAGGTATTCTTCTTCTGAAATTTCTTTTGATAATGAAAATTTTGTTTTGCAATTAATACAATTTCACTGTAAATCGTTTTGAATAGCAAGTAAAAGTAAGTGCTAGGAGTGGCTGCAACTTCATTGAATAGATAGATCCCCGATTGTATGATCGTACAAGAGTGGTGATTCCATGATTAATTGAGAGCTTGGAGACAAAATATGAAGTACTACGCATATAGACGGCAAAAGTTGAAAAACTCAGAGTTGAGTTGAATAGAATTAAGTCAAGAGAGACAATGGCATGATTGATTTGCTCAAAGTTATTGTTGGCCATTTTTATGCTCTGTTTTGCAATTTTTATCTCAAATGATTAGGTTGTTCTTGCAGTGAATGTTTAAAGTGGTGTGTTTCATGAAGATTAAGGATATTAGTTATATGAAGTGGTGTGTTTCATATGTAATATGGCCTGTTTGATAAATGAATGAAATATTTTCTCAATGAATGAATTTTAGGGCTTGAAAAAGCATCAGATCTGTTTTAATGGTGGGAAGGATGTCATTTGACTTAAATACCCTTATATCCCACGCACTTGGAACTTCGACAGATTTGCCCGGAAAATCTAGCGGAGTGTGCATTTAATTGTTTGGGTTGAAGTTTAGGGTGCATTTAATATAAAAATTTGTATAGGGTGAAAATCGATTTTCGCTGCAAAGTTTGGGGTGCAAAATGGATTTTAGTCTGATAATTAACCTAGCATACTTGCCATAAATTTGTTTTAATAGTGAGTTTGGTCAGGTAACAATAAGCAATTATCATCATACACCACTAAATGTCGAAGAGAAGTAAGTTCTACCCTTTAGTTTCATGAAATGCTGGTTTATATTACTCAATATTATCTATACATTAACTTCTTATAGAAAGGTCAAACACAAAGAATTAACAAAGAAACTTCTAAAGTTCCTCTAGAAAATTCAAAAACAGATAGACTGAAGTTTTAATCAAAATTTAAAGTAAATCTAAAGTATAAAAACTAAAATTGATATTAAATTCCACAAACAAGAACAATTTTCATAAAACCATATTTTTCAAAGGAATTACTCATATCAATGAATTTTCATTACTGTTCAGTTTGAGTGACAGTTTATAACAAATTAAGAACCCATTAGGCCTCTGCATAAGTAAATCTAAAGTATAAAACTAAAATTGATATTAAATTCCACAAACAAGAACAATTTTCATAAAACCATATTTTTCAAAGGAATTACTCATATCAATGAATTTTCATTACTGTTCAGTTTGAGTGACAGTTTATAACAAATTAAGAACCAATTACGCCTCTGCATAAGTTTCTTGTCAATGTGAACTTCTAACAAGATTTTCCAAGCTTAAATGTTCACAAGCAACCACAATTTTTTTAAGAAAAATAATGCCGAAAAAATAAAAGAAAACAACAAAACAGTAAAGAAGGCAAACCTTTTCCGTATGGTGGCTGGCCGAATTTGTAGAAACCTTCCCATCCTCAAAGAATTTTTCCTCTGAACTACTACTCATTTTCTGCCGCTTCCGCCTCAAATATGTTCGAAAATAATTCCCAGATGAACCGGCAGAATTCCCCTCAAGACCATCCCCATTCTCAATTTCAATGACAGACCCATTATTCACTTCCTTACCCTTCAACTCCATACTCACCACACAATCACTATTTCTTTCTCTCTCTTCATCCACCATTTCCTTCCGTTCAAACAAAGTAAACCCTAATTTATCAAGAATCTCAGCACACCCAAAACCCCACCAGAGTAACCGCCCACAAGATTCAATCTTTCTGTAATATAAACAAACCCCACTAAAATTATAAACAATTTAAACATAATCTACACACTAATCGACCAATTAGTAAAAAAAATATGGGTTTTTAAGTACGAAGAAAATGTATTTTATACTCGTACATAATCTATATACACATATATAAATACATACAATACATATATAATATATAGATGTTTGGAAAGTAAAGAGAGGGGAACTTACTTGAGCTTTGAAGATATACAGAGAAAAAGAGTGAATTGAAACTTAAGAGACTCTGCAAATGGGGGAAAGGGCTCTTGAATATTTTGATTTGAAAACAGGAAGGTGGTCTTTTTTAGGAGTAGTTAGTTGAGTGTACTTTAATCGGTTACGGGTCTGGGTCGGTTAGCACCGTAACTTCCCTAAGTGTGCCAGTGGGTTGTTGACTTTAGAAACCCAACAGTCAACATTTGTTCAAATCCTAATCTTCCGAGTATCTTGCCTAAATTGTGATGTAATAAAATACTAATATTGATGGAGATTTTGCGTGGTAAATTACTAAATTAACCCTATACAGTAATTATTGCGATTTTTTTAAATGTAACTTATGCCATATAGTTAAATTTATTAATAATTTGACTTTTTTTATAATTTTAACAAGTATAATATATATATATATATATATATATATATATATATATTTATATACGCAAAAAAGGGTGTGAGAGACCCTGTATATAAATAGGTGAACTACCAAAACGATATCATTTTGTGTAATTGTATATATAAAAAGTACACTCCCTTTTTAAAAAAATATCAGACAATAATATAATCTGGATGATAATTTTGTGGTTGTCTTAATACATTTCATACAATTGGATTTACACATCGTGCTATTTATACACTATATTCTGCCTAACTAACAAATAATAAACTCTCATTTCTTGCACACTATGCATCGCTAGTTGTCATTTGTACAGCCCTATTTAAGGGGCTGTTTGTTTAGCACTGAATACATTTGAATGGCTGAATCGGTTAGCGGCTCTTTGTTTAGGACTGAATACATTTGAATGGCTGAATCGGTCAGCCATTAAGTGCGTTTGTTTTGAAAAAAAATCGTCTGAATGACTGAATCGGTCAAATGATTGTGCTGAATGGTTAAGTCAGATTTTTTTGGCTGAATGGCTGAATGAGCAGCTGAATAAATTAAAAAAATAAAAAAAATAAAAAAAATTATTAACTATTATATTAAGTAATATTAAATACATTTACAACAACTTTGAATTTTTTCAGAGGGTTAAAATAATAAAATGATGTCATTCAGATGTTTCAGACATGTTAATTATCAAATAACTTTTTTCATTCAGATTCACATTCAGCTCATTCAGATTTAGATTCATTCAATTTTTATCAAACACTCCCTAAGTCCATAAAACTTCATTTCCTTTACTGTCTCAGCACTAGTAAAAGAGTCCTTCTATTCGGAATACCGACCGAGTTGGCAACTGGCTGGGATTTTTTTTTTTTTTTTTTTGCTTTTGACTCCCAAATAATTAATGTGATTTATTGGAACTGAAATTTTTACAAAATATAGTGATTTAGGTATCATTTGGATACACGTAAAAAACAAGGTTGCACAGACTGTACAACTCTGTTTTTTACGTGCATCCAAATGATACCTAAATCACTATATTTTGTAAAAAAATTCAGTTCCAATAAATCACATTAATTATTTGGAAGTAAAAAACAAAAAAATTAAAAAATAAAATTCCGGCCGATCGCCACCCCGATCGGAATTCCCGGTCGCTGTAGACTTTTTGCTAGTAAAATGCACCGTCTTCAATCCCATTTATAGTGAGTGCTCTGCAGCTTAACAATAATTCTAGGGGGACATTTTTTTAGTGACATTCTAGTGACATTATTTTTTTTTATTTTTTATTTTTTGGTTTTTTTTTTAGAGTACCTCCCAAAAAATGTATAATATTTATTCAAATTGAATTTTTTATAAAAAACAGTGTTTTAGGTGTAATTTGGATACATACAAGAAACAGAGCCTGTACAGTCGGTAAAACACTGTTTTTTGTATGTATCCAAATTACACCTAAAACACTGTTTTCTGTAAAAATTCCAGTTGGAATAAATACTATACATTTTTTGGGATGTACTCTAAAAAAAAAACCAAAAAAACCAAAAAAAAAAAAACAATGTCACTAGAATGTCATTACAAAAATATCCCCCTAGAAGGACTCGCAGCTTAAATACAATTAGCGGCTCTTTTGGGATGTATAGCTATTCTTGTGTTAATTTCAATACATTCCCACTCCAATTCAATTATTCTTCTGGTTTTTCTTTATTTTGGTATTGAGCCCAAGTCTTAAATATGAAGTGATTTATAATCATTAAAACTTAGGAGCATAAAATAAATAATTTTGAGTTTTAGATGATATTAGGTGTTGTAAATTTGACCAAAGTGAAATGTGTAATTTTAAGAAACGAAATATATCATCTTTAAGTTCACAATCATAGTTTTGCAATAATCATTAAAATTTAGGAGCAATAGAATAGATATTTTGAGTTTTAGATGAATCTATGGTTGTAAATTTGACCAAGTGAAATATGTAATTTTAAAAAGAATAATGCTACAGACACAAATTATTCTACAAACATTTTACAAACTGTTAATGTGGCAGGGTTGCATAGGTGATAGTGTTATATTGTTTGAGTTTTTTTTTTAAAAAAAATACCTGACGTAGAGTATGTCACATTAACAATTTGTAAAATATTTGTAGAATAACTTGTGTCTATAGCATTACTCTTTTAAGAAACCAAATATATCATCTTAAGTCCACAATCATAGTTTTGCAATAACAAAAAAGGAAACTGATATTTTTACATGTGTTTTTAATAGTTTCACATTATCATCTCTCACATAAACATAAAGTGAGTCCCACCTTTATGTGTGAGAATCATGTAAAAATATCAAAAACACGTGTGAAAATAATGCTCCACCAACAAAAAAAACACGTCACACTTAAAATATTCATGAAATATATGGAGTATAAATTTAATTTTAAAAGAGAAAAAAAAAACAAAAACAGAACAAAAAAAACAATTGAGCTTACTAGTAAAAACATAATTAATTTTTATGAAAGAAATACACTATCTAAAAAGTACTATTAATTACAAGAGATGTTGTTTTCAAAGATTAAGTAAACCACATAATTTTAAATTTGAAAATATTCCATTTAAACTTAAAAGTTAAAACACTGACAAATATTTTCGAATGGAGGAGGTTATATGTTAATACAAGTAGCCAGACCTGAGACTTTGAGATAACAATTTATAACAAAATGCACATTTAACTTTAACAAGTGGCAGAGAGCTCAGTCATAAACTAAACTATGTTTGATTGCATCTTAACAGTTCACATCTTAATGCCTCTTAAAAGTTCACATATTTGTATTAAGAGTTCCACTGAATAATTAAGATATAAATATGAGTCTAAACTATTCAGAGAACCTCTTAATACAAAAATGTAGGCTGTTAAAAATGTATTAAGAGGTGGACTGTTAAGATACATTAAGATGCCACCAAATTATACTTAAAACAGACCAAGAATGATAGTTGTTTACTCAGAAATTTTGCATAGTTAGAATTACATTGGAGCTTCTCACACAGATTCCTAGAATTTAAGTTAAATGCAAAGCTTCAGTAGCAGCATGTCATATAGTTTTTAATATATATATATATATATATATTAAAAATAAAAATAAAACGCAGCAAAAAAATATATAAAAATAAAAGGTACCAACTCAAATTTGAATCACTGCAGCATATGAGACATGAATTCACCAAGACTAAAGAACAATGAAGATCAAAACAAGTGCACTTCTACAGTATGTTCATTTTCAAGCATTAACATTTGAACCCCCAAATTCTCTGTTTGTCAAGCTGTGAGTTTATGGACGAACAAGATATACGCTCTATAAGCTGGTAAACGAACAAGTATCATACTTGTTATGAACAAGTATCATAACATCTCTGAAAGTATAACTAAATAATTGGCTCGGCACAAAAATAATAAAGCAAAAGGCACTAGTAAGTTTCTTTCAAAGAAGAGAGTGACTGAAACTAGATCACACCACCTGCTAAATGTATTCTTAGCCCTTTAATTATGCCCAAACCCATATTTGGATTTCGGCAGCATGAGATGTAAATCCACCTGAAAACTATTGGATGATTCATTCATCTTAGCATACTAGAGCAAAAGAACACACAAGTTTCTTCCACCAAAGTCGGTGACGGAGACAAGATCACACACCCTGACAAAGGTGAGCCTAGCCACATATTCATATAACACAAGATCTATATTAACAGGAAAAAGAAGTCTGTAGTACTAACAGAAAAAAGAAGTCTGTAATATTTCTACCTGAGACATAAATAACTTGCACTATCCGTGTTCATGACATTCCCCCAAGACATGAAATTGTTCAAGGCATTACCAAGGTTAAGAGGCGACAGACCACAATGAAGTTGATCTGACAAAATATCATACTCAAGTTACCTCGAGGTAACAACTAACAAATATAAGCACTTGACAAATATGATAGACGTCTCTAAGCTCATAATTGCACCTAGCACAAATCACACTCGAGGCTAACAAAAAACGATGCGTTATAACTCCAGCGAATAAAATAGGAAAGTGAAGACCACTGGAAAATGGGGGAGGCAAGCATATGTTTATTTAAAAAGTAGGCTAGCATAGTATATCTCCGGTAGTCATTTATTGTCCAGACAAGTTGAAAGATAGATCAGAATTAGATTAGAAAAGAGAGGCTGGGTGCTATTTTTAGTTGGCGATTGGTTAACTGTCGTCCACCTATAAATTACCTAACACTAGATTGCATTAAACTCTTGCATTGACCTTATTATCAGAGGTAGTTGATATTCTTTATGACCATTGAATCAAAATGACACCTAAAAAAAGGAAACCACAACAATTGTGGTAACACACAGTATTCATGTATAAATAAAAAACACAAATATCATACTATCACAATGCATGAAATTTGAAGTTTTCGCTCACCACCTAGATAGAGTACTGTTTTTCATTGATTTTTTTTTAAGAGTTTATCCTTGTAACATGATGTGGGTTTGTTTTAGGGTGTTCCATGAATAGGATCATTCAGGAATCCATATATTTGCAGCCTTTTTTGTTATCCTACTTATTAATACTTCACATGGAATTAGGATTATAACTTTGGAACGAAAAAGGGTAATAGAAAATTTAAGACGAGATTACAAAAACAAACAATCAGACCATTTAAGAATAAATTAGCCAAGAGCATTCCTTGGAGAGAAGAACGTCTTACCTTCTCCTTGACAATGAAGTAGCAAGTAGCAAGACATCAAGATTTAACAATTAGAACTTACCAAATAACAAAATACACAAACTATAAATTGGACAGCGTGCAGGGATGAATAATAGGACGTATTATTCAACACAAATTATTTGTGAAAATCCGCAATAACGAAGGGTTTTCTGCTTGAAATGCAGAGGCTTAAGACTTTAAGAGAGCATTTGTAACAAGATACCCTTTCGAATTAAAAAGGAGCACCCTTGAAATTCAGTAATACACTAAACTAAATCATATAGCAATAGATCAAGTGTGATAGTTGCTTACTCTGAAATTCTCATAGTTGCTACGTTTACATTTCTCACACGATTCATGCAAGTAAACTCAAGTTTAAGTAGCATCATCTCAAATAGATTCCAATAAAAAACGGGAGTTTTTTTCTCCTTAGTATTACTTTTATTTTTTAATAAAAAGAAATGCAGAAACAAAAAAAGCTGGTACCAAAAGCATGTCAAATTTCCATCAGCAACTTTCTCAAGGTAACCAAAAGGAACAACCTCTGCTTTCAGACTAACTGCAAGTCTGCAACATCTAGGCATAGCAGCTTCAAACTGTACACTAGATAAGTAAAATATGGTATTAAATCACTATCCAATTCATCTCATTATTTTCTATAGTACAAGAACACTACTTCTGTAAACTTTGCTTCATTTCTCATTTAGTTCAGTTTAGTTTAGGTTTATTCTCTAAAATGAAATTTTATCAATAAGAATTAAATATAAATAAGAATAAGGAGTCTTTATGTTGCGTTACCGAGTTTCTTCAACAAAATAATCATTTAGGAAAGAACAGGAAAAAACAGATAGACTTGTAAAATCAAAAGGGAAAGAAAAAAAAACAACTAAAGGAAATACACTAGATAAAATTTAAAGCACTAAATAACCTGTCTTTAAAACCCATAGACGCAATCCTAAAAGAGCTAAAATTCATATCCTAGCCTAAGTGGGTAGAACAAATACCAGCTAACCAACAGTCCATCTACTAAATTATATCATTGTAGCTCAATGGTGATTGGACGGCCTCTATAATGGCATTGTATAAGGATAAAGAACGGAACTTTGAGACCTGAGTTTACATCGGGAAGTAATCTACACGAATCGTGTAACTAGTATTTGATCTCAAAGGCTTTAAATAATTTTATTTGAGGAAAATTAAATTAGTATATCTATCCTCTCCTCCCAAAGAAGGTTACCAGATCATCCAAATCAGTTTTGCTCTCAGAGCTTAATGTTTCATAACCCCTTGTAAAGTGAGAAATCACGTGTGCCTTATTGAGTTGGCAAATCAAGCAAATACTGTTGATACGCAAAAATAAGTGAATAAAACCAAATTGCAACAAACATTCAACCAATCAACTATTCAGCTCTAACCTATGGCAACTCTATTTCTTTGAACTCCTAATTAAGGCTGTAAAATGAACAAATAGTTCAGGCTCGATTCGTAATCGCTTGGCTAAAAGTTCGATTCGAGCTCGACTCGAAATATAAATGAGTCAAATATGAACAAATTTTAAAGTTCGATAAATTACTCGAACATACTCAAAATGCAATTTTCTATTGATACTCGGATCATATTCGTTCGAAAAGTTCAAACTGCTCGGGCTCGATTCGGGATCATGCTTGACTCGGTAGCCAAATGAGCCTCAATCAAATCTTATTTTATACTCGATAAATTTTGTGAACCAAATCTGAGCAACTCAATACTCGGCTCGACTTGGTTCATTTACACCCTTACTCCTAATTATGCAAATAACTAAAACAATAAACATATAAATTTGTGAACATATTAGAGTTGCAGAGTGTAATCTTTTCTGCACAGCACTCATGCATTGAGTGTTTCCTCTGCCACATATACAAAATCATTAAACCCAGAAGGAATATTAACAAGTCTCAAAATCCCAAAATATATGTAAGCATATGACAAACATGTTTTTTACAAAACTAAAACAACACTCAGTTCAAAACACATGCACCACTAATTATAACAAATTTGAAACAAAACATTTAACATACTGGAGGTTCAATCATCTGCATCCTCTGTGGGCCTCCCACCAAAAGGATCATGAGAAGGGCCCGTATCCTCCCCAATATGGCGCTGCACTAGACGCTGCAAATCAGCCATAACCTTCTGTTCACGCTTAGCCTTCTCCTCATAGTTAAACATAGCCAATGCCCTCTTATCCTCAGCACTATAAACTTGGTTTTCTTTCCTGATACGAATGGCATTCATCCTTTGATGCCTACTACCACTCATCACATACCCAAGAGTCTCAAACTTGGAAATCTCCTCAGCCGAAAGACCAACTTCACCTCTACGTGGGATACGCTTCCCTTGTTGAACATACTGAGCAATGGCATCACCTTCACCAGGCCGAAGTGCCCCTCCGTAGCTAATATGTCCTTCAGCCCTTGGCAAGGGCATTGGCCCAACAACCGGTTCAGTTTCCAAAGTAGGTTTCTTCTCTTTAAACAAAAACAACTCACTGTTTGTCTCATTCTTCTCTACTTCATCCAATGTCAGTTTAGTTGTATCCTCCCTCTCTTCTAAGCTCTCACTCTCACTCTCCGTTTCTCTCTTTTTCTTCAAATGGATTTTCTTTTTCTTTGATTTCAACCTATCCCTTGATGATCTACTTGCATCAGAGTCCTCACCTTCACTCTCCTCACTACTCTCATCCGAAGAACTATTCCTATCCTTCCTTCTACTACTCTTTTTGCTTTTACAATTTCTTCTACTCTTCTTCTTTCGCCTGCTGCTGCTTCTTTTCCTTCTTTTATCTTCTTGTTCTGAATCATCACTCAAATCATCTGATTCACTCTCACTCACAGACATCGATTTCCTACGTCTACTACGACTAGACCTTGAACTCTTCCTCTTCCTCCTCGACCGCGAATCATCCGAAGATTCAGTGTCCGATTCACTGCTCATATTCTTCGATTCAGACTTCAATTTAACAATTTTATCCTTATCAACAGTTTCCAAATCCTCAGCAATTTCCTCAGGTTCCAGCTCGTCTGGTTCGTTTTCGGCTCGAGGTGGGCTAGGGGTAACATTCCATATACAGTTCCTCAACATCTTTCTCAATTTCTGGCGCTTAAGCCTCCGGTATTCTTCGTAGTTCAATCCTTTCAATTCTTCGTCCGATTCAGACCCCGCCACTCGTCCTCCGTTTTTGTAATCACGGTCAAGATAGGGCTTTTTGTGATCCCCATAATAAGATCTTCCGTCTTTTGTTTGATATGTTGGGCTAGTGCTTTTTCTAGGGTTTGAATAATCTGGAGATCCACGAAGATTACGGCGATTATTGGAATAGTGATTGAACCTTGTGTAGCCGTTGGCAGGGCTCCTGCTCCGACTCCGACTCCGACTCCGGCTGAAACTGCGACTCCGGCTCCGGCTCATGCTGCGTCTTCTGCTGTAATTGCGACGGGAACTGAGACGTAGACCGTCACGGTATGTATCGGAGTCTGGTGAATGGCGGTGGCCATTGCTGCGTCGTCGTTCATCGGGAATTTGTACAGCGGATGAAAGCTTAGGCATTGGGAGTATTGTGCCTAGTCTCTCCTCTTTGCAAGATCGAATTCGAAACCCTCGTTTCGTCTCGTCTCGTCTATATAGATTTGAATCATTGGATAATAATCCTAGGCTAATGACAAAATTGTCCCCCCAAATTTGGACAAAAATTAATTTGATACTCAAAGTTTGAAAATGTTAAATCAATACCTCTAAGTATTTTAAAACAACAAAAGTATTCTTTTTTGGCCGGACCGACCAATTTTTCGGTCGAAATACGGTTTGACTACTTTTTTTGTACTTTAACCATCTCAATACATTTGACTTGTATTTAATAAGTATTTTCTCAAATAATATTTATTCATTTCCCTCAACATTTAAATTAAAAAAATAAAATCTTAACATTATTTATAAAATCAATAACAATAAATAATAATTTAAATATAAATATAATTTCTCTTTTGAGTAACACATTAGATCTATAAATAAAATATTTTCATGAATCTATAAATACAAAATAAATAAATATATTATAAAAAAAGAAATATTAAAATCATACAGTCTCTTTAAAGAAGAAACTAAATAAAAATAAATTAAATAAATAAAACATCAATGATAAGAAGACAAAATTAAAAACAAAATTATAACTTACTTATAAAAAAAAGCAATTACAAAATAACAACAAAATCATTTATATTTAATTTATTTACAAAAACATCAATGGTAAGAAAACAAAATTAAAAACATCAATACATTACGTAACATTATTTGAAAATTACAGAATAATGATGAGATATTTATCCAACCAAAGTTTTGTATTTGAGATATTTACAGAATAATTATCTTTCTTTTTTTATAATTTATTTATTTATTTTGTATTTATAGATTTCATAAAAATATTTTATTTGTAAATCTAATGTGTCACTCAAAAGAAAAATTATATTTATATTTAATTTATTATTTATTGTCATTTATTTTATAAATAATGTCAAGATTTTATTTTTTTTAATTTAAATGTTGGGGAAAATGAAAAAAATTTATTTGAAAAAATACTTATTAAATACAAGTCAAATGTATTGAGAAGGTCAAAGTACAAAAAAGGTAGTCAAACCGTATTCCGACGAAAAATTGGTCGGTCCGGCCAAAAGGAAAAACATTTGTTGTTTTAAAATACTTAGAGGTATTGATTGAATATTTCCAAACTTTGAGTATCAAATTGATTTTCGTCTAAACTTGAGGGGACAATTTTGTCATTAGTCCATAATCCTATTTGGCAACGATTATCTTTATTTGGACAAACTTGCCCCTTGAGTCCTCGACCATAAAAAAAATCTTATTTGAATCATTTTTGCAATTTATATGAATTTTAAAATATGAAATCAATCTGAATTTATTTGTTTTAACATGTACTCTCTCTGTCCCATCATAAAAGTGTGTATTATTATTTTAGGTAGTTTCAAGTTAAATATTTATTTACCTTATAATAATTTGTCTATATTACTTTTAATATTAATTAAGGATGTAAATGAACTTAGTCGAGCCGAGTATTGAGTTATTCATATTTGGTTCACAAATTTATTGAGTATAAAATAAGATTTGATTGAGACTCGTTTAGCTACCGAGTCGAGCACGATCTCGAATCGAGCCCGATCAGTTTTAACTTTTCGAACAAATATGAACCGAGTATTAATAGAAAATTATAATTTAAGGAGGTTCGAGTAGTTTATCAAACTTTAAAATTTGCTCATATTTGAATCATTTATATTTCGAGTCGAGTTCGAATCAAACTTTACTCGAGCAAGTACGAATCGAACCCGAACTGTTTGCTCATTTTACATTCTTAATATTAATTGTTATATTTCTATTCTCTATGCATATTTATGGAGTACCACAAGTCATGTGCAGAAAACTATGCAATTAAATAAAAATTTAAACATGAAATTTTTTGTTATTTTATCATCTTTTTTTATATGCGCAAAAAATCTGAAGAATAATGGTATGAAGAATAATAATCTTCTCACTTTTTCATTGAATAAGCAGGAGTATAAATAGCCTAATACATTTGTGGAAGTTAGAAACAAATCGGTAACTAAATCTAATCTAGGAAAATTCAAAAATCAAACTTCCTAAAGATAAAAATACAAATTACAAGATATATACAAACTGAACAGATAACATTATCCTCTAATATGCCCCCGCAAGATGGAGCGCCGAGAGGAGAGTCCAATCTTGGTCATAAGTTGTTGAAACCGATGTCGAGGAAGGGCCTTGGTAAGTGCATCTGCAAGCTGATCAGTAGAGGAGACATGGGTGACGCGGAGAGCACCGTTCTGAACCTGTTCACGGATGAAGTGATAATCAAGAGCAACATGCTTCATGCGGGAGTGAAAGACTGGATTGGAGCACAAATTAGTTGCGCCCACATTGTCACAATATATGACAGGTTTCTGAGAGGATGGAAAGCCAAGTTCACCAAGAACAGAAGTTAGCCAAGAAAGTTCTGCCGCAGTGGCAGCGACTGATCGATATTCCGCCTCGGTTGAGGAGCGTGCAACGGTACATTGCTTCTTTGAGCTCCAAGAAATTGGATTCCGACCAAGGTATACAATATAAGCACCAGTAGAAGTGTAATCATCTTTGTCACCTGCCCAATCTGCATCAGAAAATGAATGTAAGGCAAGAGAAGATTGACGATGAAGTAAGAGACCTTGATCAATAGTTCCACATAAGTAGCGAAGGATGCGTTTTGCAGCGTTCCAATGTTCAGTGGGGGGTCATATGATTCTCCTCGACCCCCCTAGTTCCGCTAGTGCTCATCTTCATATGAGAAAAAACTATGTAAAAATATCAAAAATACATATGAAAATAATACTCTTCATATCTTTCCCTTATTGCTCTTACCATTTAAACAAAGCGCATTACCTTCTCTTTTAACAGTCTTATACAGTCAATTGCAAGATACCTTTGCCTGAATATTGTGTCAAGAAAGAAAGAAGATGAAAGCAGAGCAACACTATACTAAAGGATTTATTTTGTCAACAAGGGTAAAAAAACAGAGGGTTGTGGTAATGCAAATTCATCATTTTAACATATTTGTTTGTGTTGCTTTTATGGTGTGGACTTTTATATTGTGTTCCTAAGTTTTTTTTAGGTGAAGGAAAGAGAAAATAATTAAAATATCTCCAAATCTCATGTTTGTGAGTTTTTTTTAAAAAGAAAGGGAAGAGATTTGAAAGTAAAGTTAATTTCATTTTGACTCAAAACTTTCCTCCCACCAGTGAGAGGATTTAAAGGAATTAGAAAATTAGATATTTTATATTACCTAAAGAAACATTTCTAAATAAATCATGTCATTTATTACATTAATATGTAAGGATAATATAGTAATAATGTAGTTTAAAAATAAAAATAGTTTCCCTTACCTTCCCTCATTCTAAACTAAAAATATAATTAAAATATAATCCATTTTATTCATTTCTAAAACTCACAACCATGACAAGAGAAAATTATAATTCATTCTCGTCTCTTCCCCCTAGTTTTCCATCCCATCCCCCCCCACCCCACCCCACCCCACCCCACCCCACCCCATCCCATTCTTCTAAACTCAACATTATAGAAAAGTGTCACCGGTGGCGAGATAGTGTCTCCTCCATTCTAGTGACGACCTGTTGGGACTTTGTGACTTATAATTGAGAAATTCTTGAAAAATGCCAAGTGCAGAGCGCAGTGAAGCGTAGCACTGACCCATCAAGTTGTGAACCGAAGGTTGAGAGGGTGCGGGGGGGGGGGGGGGCGTAGCCACCCGGCGGTACGGTATGGAGTTTCTGTAGGGGCTACGCGAGTCGAGCCAGTATAGGCTTATGAGCGGCGCGGGACGCGCTACGCTCGGTAGGGTTTCTGTGGCACTGGCGCGGAGCGCTCCGTTGGCAGCGAGCGGCGCAGGCCACGCCGGACGGCGGACAACAGTTTAATAGTTCAGTGTTACAAGGACATTATGGATATTTAGGCTATAATGTGAATTAAAGTTGGAATAGGATCAGTAGCCACTATGTATACTCTCTATTGTAAAACTCTATGTAATCAAGTAAATAATAAAAAAGAATGCTGCTGCCGTGGACGTACCCAAATTGAAAAATCACGTAAATCTATGTGTTAATCATTTACTGTCGTGCGTGTGTGTTATCTAATTCTAACACGACCTACCTCTTTGTTGTCCCCTCTCCTTTTCAACCATCTTTGTTCTAGTTTTCTACCATCTTTGTTCTTGGTTTCTGTTTGGATCTTATTAGTTTGTTCAACTATTCACAGATTTAAGATGGGTGTCGTTTTTGCGAATGAAGATGTATAACTAAATTTTCTAGCGGCAATCTAACAGTTGTGGGTCGTTTTTTGTTACTTTCACCTCCGTTCATTCCGGTTACAATTTGATCCAATTGCAGTTCATATTCTTAGTTATTCTCTTACAAAAAAAAAATGAGTTTCATGTACATTTGGAGCTAGAAGAACATAGGCATCTTCAGATTGTAGTGTTTTTTTATCAACAAATCAAGCACCACAAGGCTATCCTTTTTCCTATTTACAAGAAGACGGGGGAGGAGTTTTGGGTAAAAAGAAGGAAGTTTGGATGAAAAAAGAAGATGCAATAAAATTTTCGTAGGTAATTTATCTTGGAAGATTACTAATGACATTAAAAAATAAATTTGGGAGATTTTGGATCATTACAGGATGCAAATTATACATAATTCGAAAGACTTTTTTCGAGATTTGCATTTTTAAAACTGTTGGGGCTGCAGAAGATGCAATAAAGACGATGAATTGTTTGTTTGCAAGAATTATAAGTATCTTATTTGCTTTCAAATTTAAACTTGGAATTATATCTAACTATTATAAAATGGCTTAATATGCAACATTTTTGAAAATGACCATTGATAGACACATAATTCATATATTTTATTATCCCTAATTTTGTCATTTTAATTATATTAATTTATTAAATTAATATATTTTATTTTATTTTGTAGGGTTTAATATTTATTGTAATAAAGTCAAAATCTTGGTGATCAAGCGATATTTAATGCTCCTATTCATATAAGAAATATCCAAGAAGAATCCTACAAGGAAAAGGAAAGAGGTGGAACAATCTTGGTGTGCAAGTCAAATCCAACAAGGGAAAGGAAAGTCTATCTAGAAGATTTCTTTGAGAAGTTGATTGTCACTAGGAAGTTGAAACCTACATGTAAAGGGAACAAAAATGTCCAAGTTCAATGTATCTAAATTATGGCACAAATTTATTTTTCCTATAAATAGGTCTCTTGTTTTAGAGAGAAAGGATGATTAGGTATTGTATTAGTTTAGGTTAGGAGTAGAAGTAGATTAAATTACTTCTTCATTATACGCTTGTTGGAGAATCATTAATAAAGGGAGTTTTCTTATTTTATTTCTTCTTCTTTATTTTAGTTAGTTATTTTATTTTTAATGTCTAGTTAATTTTTTATATCTAGGATGAAGATGAAATTAAATAATTATTCATGATAATATTTTTCATCTCTTCTATTATTTATGCCTTTATGTTTAATTGATTTCGCCTTCATATTTCGTTATTGAAATACCTTCGTTTTATAGTTCTCATGTAATTTTAAATTAATTAAGAGGTTTTGATAGATTATTGTTAAGATATGAGTTTTTCATAATCCATGCTTGCTCAAAGAAATTTTGATGGGTTATAGTTAATCCTTAAATTTTCATAGTCTATGCTTGCCCACATTAATTATAAAATTACTAAATTAAAGGGAAGGGAGATCAAAATCATAATTAAGTTATAAAAATAGAATATATTGAATTATATGTTATGTTTATTATTTAATGGATTCGGATTTCTAGATTGTTTCCTCATTATTATTTTTCATATTCTAATTAATCAACTCTCGATATTTATTTCTAAGTCGCCTAAAATAGATATTAAGGATATATTAAAATTAATCTAGTCTCTGTGAGTTCGACCTGTACTTGCCAGTTCTTCAACTTGACACTGTGCACTTGCAGTTACATATTTTTATCACATCAAGTTTTTGGCGCCGTTGCCGGGGACTAGACGTAATTTTATATTCCTTAATTTTTATTTATTCGAGTTAGTTTATTTTTTTAATTTTTTTTTTATTATTTTTAGGATTATCGAAGCGGATCAACAGTGCGGAAAGACAAGACTATTGCTGCGCTTTTCCTGGTATTTTGTATCTTAACTAAAAAAAAAAATTAAAAAAAATAAGTAGCTTAGTTTTTCTTTTTTTTGTTAGTTAGAAAACTAATTGTCGCATTCATGCATTCACTCACGTAGAGCACATCATGTTTAGATTTTTTATTTTATTTAACAGTAGAATTAAGATTCTTATTTTATTTTATTTTTTTATTTTTTTATTTTTTTTGTGACTTTCGTGGTTAGTTGTTTATTTGTTTTGTGATTTGTGGAAAGATGGATTCTTATTATAGTTGGAATAATAATTTTGCTTGGAATCAAGAACCCTATGAAAATTTTAATACACATCAAGTAAATTAATTTTTTTCAACTTATGAAAATCCTTATCTAAGTTCATATCCATATCCATATCCATATTCGGATCCAGAACCTCAATATACACAAGAATTATCAAATGAAGAAGAGGAAAGACTTAGTGTATTAGAGAAAACTATGAAAGTTTTAATGGAAAATCAATTTAGCGTGGATCAAGCTATATCTCGTCTAGAAATTCAAATGAGTCGATTAGCCACCATAATAAATGAACAAGAGGTGGGTGAATTTTCTAGTAACTCTGAGGTTAATTTTGAAAATCTTGATAGTTGTGGAAGTGATGATGAAAACGAAAATTTTGTATTCAATTCTACACAGTTTGAGTCAAGCGAATTTGAGAAATCTAAAAATTATGAGTCTATACCTAAAATTGATCATGTCACATTTAATGAGTCGGTTGAAAAAGTCTATAAGCCTAAAGTTCCGTACCCTAAAAGACTTATTCCAAAAAAACCACCTAGTGATTTTTTGGACCAACCCATTAAAGTAAATATGATCCAAGAGTTGTCCATGACCCAAGAAATAATTGAAAATAGACTTTTGATTGAAAAAGATCCAATTGATTTTTTCTTAAATCATCTTCACCAAAATTGGAATGAATCTGAATATTTAGATAAGGTCAATGAGCTGTTGAGATCCACTACAGATAAGTCAACTAAACTAGAACATGTATGTAAACCAATTCTTCCATCATTTGAACATATCAGTGAAAATTTTCTTGATGTAAATTTTAAGCATAATTCTGATGAAAATTCTGACTATTTTCAATTTTCTAGACCTCCTGAAAATCATGACAAATTCACACTTACTTACCCATTTGTATCATTCATGTATAGTCACATAATTTTTAAGATTTATAAAATTCGTAGGTATGTACATTTATTTTCCTTCTCACCACATTTTTTTGTAGAACAAATGACCCGCATACAAGGTACAATTCTTTCACATCTTTTCTCTTTTCTTCATTTGCATACATTGAGGACAATGTATGATTTAGGTATGGGGGAGTTTGTTTGTATTATTGTATTAGATATTTTTTTTTTCTTTTTAGGAAAATATTGTTAAAAAAAAAAATAAAAAAAAAACAAAAAAATTGAATTTTTTTTTGACTTTTTATGGATTGAATTTATTCTAATAAGTGTCCGTGGAGTTAAAAGTCATGAGTAAGATTGAAAGATTTAGAACTCTTAAATCTTTGATGAGGTTCGAAATCTTAATTTGAAATACCATCTGGACTAAAATTGATTTCAAAAGTATTTTTTTGCACTTCACGATCGCACTAACTCTTAGTTGTGGATATAAACTATGATTCGAGTAATTTCAAAAAAAAAATGAAAATGAAAAAAAAAAGAAAAGAAAGAAAAAGAAAAAAGGAAAAAATAACTGTTTCAATGTTCATTGAACGAAATAACTGGGTATCTAAGCCTCATGAAGCATCGATATTCACGCTGAAAAGTGTGATGGATAAAAGCAGTTTGACTAGTCTAATTTTGTGGCCTTTGTTACTCGAGTTAGTAAGCCCTTAGGGGTGTCTCTACACCTAGTGCCCTAAAGCAAACTGGTTTGGGAGTCATTGGTCCAACGCTCGCTACATGAGTAACTCTGAAAAGCCTAAGAAAAGGAGACATTGCACAAGTCAAGAAAAAAAGACAAGGAAAAAAAAGGAAAAATAAATTTAAAAAAAAGAGAAAAAAGAAGAAAAATGAGTTTGCTTGATTTTCATGGTAAAATCCCTATTAAAGAGTTACATCATACACACATGCATGCATCACATGGAATTAATATTATGAAGGATGGTGTCTAGAATGAAGATTGAATATTTTTGATAAGGTGAAAGTGTGATTTTGAATTTAATTTTGCTTATGTATGCCCATGGATATTTAGAAGTTTTAATTCAATTTCATGACTTGTTGAACTCAAAAATATTTTTAAATTTTTTGGGTATATTCACTGCAAACCCTTACGAGACACAACTCGTCCACTTGGGGTAACCTTGGGGTTTAAAGGCTTGTTGCATATGCTAAGTGCAATCGTGTCTCCTACGAAAATGGGGTAGTATAATTTTTATTTTTATTTTTATTTTACTCAAGGACGAGCAAAAGCTAGGTATGGGGGTATTTGATAGACACATAATTCATACATTTTATTATCCCTAATTTTGTCCTTTTAATTATATTAGTTTATTAAATTAATATATTTTATTTTATTTTGTAGGGTTTAATATTTATTGTAATAAAGTAAAAATCTTGGTGATCAAGCGATATTTAATGCTCCTATTCATGTAAGAAATATCCAAGAAGAATCCTACAGGGAGAAGGAAAGAGGTGGAATAATTTTGGTGTGCAAGTCAAATCCAACAAGGGAAAGGAAAGTGTATCTAGAAGATTTCTTTGAGAAGTTGATTGTCACTAGGAAGTTGAAACCTACATATAAAGGGAACAAAAATGTCCAAGTTCAATGTATCTAAATTATGGCACAAATTTATTTTTCCTATAAATAGGTCTCTTGTTTTAGAGAGAAAGGATGATTAAGTATTGTATTAGTTTAGGTTAGGAGTAGAAGTAGATTAAATTACTTCTTCATTATACGCTTGTTGGAGAATCATCAATAAAGGGAGTTTTCTTATTTTATTTCTTCTTCTTTATTTTAGTTAGTTATTTTATTTTTAATGTCTAGTTAATTTTTTATATCTAGGATGAAGATGAAATTAAATAATTATTCATGATAATATTTTTCATCTCTTCTATTATTTATGCCTTTATGTTTAATTGATTTCGCATTCATATTTCGTTATTGAAATACCTTCGTTTTATAGTTCTCATGTAATTTTAAATTAATTAAGAGGTTTTGATAGATTATTGTTAAGATATGAGTTTTTCATAATCCATGCTTGCTCAAAGAAGTTTTGATGGGTTATAGTTAATCCTTAAATTTTCATAGTCTATGCTTGCCCACGTTAATTATAAAATTACTAAATTAAAGGGAATGGAGATCAAAATCATAATTAAGTTATAAAAATAGAATAGATTGAATTATATGTTATGTTTATTATTTAATGGATTCGGATTCCTAGATTGTTTCCTCATTATTATTTTTCATATTCTAATTAATCAACTCTCGATATTTATTTCTAAGTCGCCTAAAATAGATATTAAGGATATATTAAAATTAATCTAGTCTTTGTGGGTTCGACCTGTACTTGCCAGTTCTTCAACTTGACACTGTGCACTTGCAGTTACATATTTTTATCACATCAACCATAATATTATATTCTATCCATTTATCAGCCAGAATATCACTAATACTTCATTTTTATGGGATATAGATTTTGACAATTCGCCTATGCATGACTCTATTAATTGGATTTAACTACAGTAATCCGTCACAACATAAAATGGTGAGTCACCAATGATCATAATGAGGAGGTGATTAAGAGAATGGGAAAGAGTTAGAGTTTGATTTCCAAAAGTACGAAATGGTTGAAAGAAATTAAGGATAAGATGAAAGACATTGAAGTAGAAGTGATTAACATGATCAGATGGAAATTATATGGGGTGATAGTAATTTGTGCAAATGATGAAGATTCACAAAAGTTGTATTTAACAAAAGAGATGATTTGAGAGGATTTTGTGAAAATAGTAAATATAGAGGAGGAAGTAAATCATGGACAGTGACAATTTATGTGGAGGACATAATAAGTAGTGTCTATACTGAACTTTTTTTTAGGTACAGGGACAGAGAAAAAAATAAAGCGTAATAAATTTAAGGGGGCGGATTTATGAAAAAAGTTAAACTTAAAGGGTAAACAAAAAACTTAAATTACTACTACTATAAACAAACTAAACACACAATGTATAATGTATACAAACTCTGGCTTTCTAACTCGCTAAGCTTCAATCCTTCACTTCAGTCTTCACCCCAAAAAAATCCTCCCCTAGTGAAAGCATATCCTGAATCCGCCCCTCGTCATGGATGAGAAAAACAATGGGAAGGATAGCGGCTATTGTTGGTTGTGTTTCAAAATTCATAGTTTTGGAAAAGTCTCACATTGCCTATTTTGAGAACCTTTCTTGTGTATATTAGTACATTATGGTGTGGACTTAGTAATATGGTTGAGGAAAAAGGGATGGACTCGTGCAAATGAGGATGGCCAATGAATTGGGTTGGGCCAAGCTTGGATCTTGAACTTTGGAGTAGAAAATCTTAATGCGTGTGTGCGCGCATTACGCCCGTGCAGGGGGGTGCCCATTGTTCACCACTTACTATTTTTTGGGCAATCCACAAAAACAAGTGCAAAGTCTCTTTCTGTGAGTACACACAATTGGAGGCTTCACCGTTGAATCCTAGAAGGTGAACGCCAGGAGCCCATCTGTACCTGAGGTTACGACCTGTGGAGGCGGAATCACTTTTTAGGACAATAGCTTTGCTACGTCTCAATTTCGATTTTCAGATAAGTTGTTCCAATTTTACTGTTCTATTCTTCTTGTTAATACTGTAATAACCCAAGATTTTTATATAATTAAATAATAAATTTTATTAAAAATAATATGTGGGGATATGTGCAAGGTAAAGCATATTTGAATATGTGATAAGTATATATTTATTTATTGCATGTATGATTTCGAATATATTTTTTGAAAAAGGAATTGTTAATTATTATAAATTATATTCTTATAATAAATTAATTTTGTAGTAAAAATATTTCATTATTTACTTTTTCATGAAAATATGATTAATAAATTATTTAAATAATATATGAAGTAATTCTTAGATTTAGTATAATAATTAATTTATTATATGAATTAATCAAGATTTGTTAAGTTAATTATTTTAACTTAATTAATAATGGTATATTAGGTAAAGTGTGATTATAGGTCAACACCCTAATTTTTTTTTTTACAAAATCCTAACTTTTAAATTAGTGTGTTCTAATTACATTTTTATTTAATTTCTAGTTAATTTTTCAAACCCTAAGAATTATTTGGCAAACCCTAAGGGTTAAAACCTAAGGGTTAAACCCTAGAACTATGCACCATGGACAAGAATACCCTTAAATGTTTTGTTAATTTACAAAAAAGGCATTTTTGGATTTATTTGTGAGATAACTTGCAAATCTTGCTATAATATTTTCTCATCAATGCCAAGATATTATCACATGTTTAAATTTGATGTATCTGCCAAAGCATGACAGCTAGCACAACCAAGATTCAATGAATCAAAGGATAACAAAGCAAAAGAAAGAAAAAGTAAAGAAACTTTAATTATTTCTCTCACACAAGCCAAAACATTTTCTCTCTTTAAGACCCACGAATTTACTCTCTAACTTAGTCACAATATCAAACCAAAACATCCCATACACTAACCCAGAATAGATCAAGGATCAGAAATCAAAGATTTAGAAAAAAAGGTATAAAATTCAAACCCTCAAGCTAGATCTTTAATTTTTCGTTAGATGTTATGTTTAAGTGTTAATATATATGCTATGATATGTTAATAAGTGATCTGGGTTGAGAAATAATATTTTTCTAATATCTAGATGCACGAAAATTAAAATTTTTAAAAACTACAAAACCTTAAAAATCTTTTCTGACAGCCCAAAGTCGGGGCCTATAGATCTAAATCTGTTTATGATATGTTGTGTTTATGTGTTTATATGTGTTTTATGCCATGATTTTAATATTCTGAAAGTGGAATCATGATCATAACATGTGTAGATTAAAAGTTATTCATGGTCAACTATGGGTTGACCAAACTGAAAATATGAATTTCTGGAAATTCTAGAAAATTCAAGAACAACTTCTGACATGTACTTTGACCAAGCTAGATCTTGCTTCTGTGATGTTGTTAAGCTACATAAGTGTGTTATATTTGTACTTTGACATACATACTATACAAGTGTAGCACTTTAACACACAAACATAGCCAAAAATTCAAGTTATTAAAGCCACAAATTGACCCCTCGCACTGTTTTTATTTTCTGAAAATTTCAGAAAATGAAGAACAGCTCTGACAACTAGTTTGGTCCCTTATATCTTCTTCATATGATATAGTTAGACCTAGAAATTACTATACGCTTGTAGTATTACATAAGTAGAATACCATTGAAGCACTCTCATGCCCAGAAACATCAAGAACAAAGAATTAAAGCCGATCAAACTAGGCACCTAAGGACTGTTCTTAAGTTGCTTAAGAACAACTAAGGCGACACTTTCCGTCGCGATAGCCCTTTAGCGACAAACAAATTTTTGAAAAATAATTATATTAATTAAAATAAATAGAAATTAATTATTAAAAATTCATAAAATTATTTTAAAATTTATTTTAAGTTATAAAAATTAACTTTTAATATTTTGACATAAATTTTATTAATATTTTAATTTAATTAAATATTAATGATATTAAATTTATTTAATAATTATATTAAATAAATAAGTTAAAAATGATTTTAATATATTAAAAATTATTTTAAATGATATTAAAGTATTAAAAAATATTTTAAGTTATAATAAATGACTTTTAATATTTTGATATAAATGTCATTAATATTTTAATATTAATGATAATAAATTTATTTAATAATTATATTAAATAAATTAGTTATAAATGGTTTTAATATTTTAAAAATCATTTAAAAATGATATTAAAGTTTTAAAAAGTATTTTAAGTTATAATAAATAACTTATAATATTTTGATAAGAATTTCATTAATATTTTAATATTAATGATAATAATTTATTTAAATAAATTATTTAAAAATAATTTTAATGCTTTATAAATTATTTAAAGGTAAAATAAATATTTTAAAAATATTTTAAGTTATAATAAATAACTTTTAATATTTTGATATGAATAACATTAATATTTTAATATTAACGATAATTATTTAAAAATGATTTTAATACTTTAAAAATCATTTGAAAGTAATATTAATGTTTTAAAAATGTTTTAAGTTATAGTAAATAACTTTTAATATTTGAAAATGAAATACATTAATATTTTAATATTAATGATAAATATTTAAAAATGATTTTATTGTCTTAAAAATTATTTAAAGGTAATATTATGGTTTTAAAAATATTTTCAGGTTATAATAAATAACTTTTAAAGTGTTGACATAAAGTTCATTAATATTTTAAAAATTTTAAATATTAATGATAATGAAATTATTTAACAATTAATTCATTAAAAATGATATAAGTGTTTGAAAAATTATTATAAATGATTTTAATGTTTGGAAAAATATTATAAATGATAATTAAATTATCTAATATAATATTTAAGTTTTTGAACAAAGTGTCATTAAAAATAAAGTCGTTAATTATCCGATAATGCAATCGGGATGCCGAAACGATACCGAACTCAAACCAAATTGACATAATTTGACTAGGTATACGTTCTTATATGTTTTAATGACTGATATGACTATGTGATAACATGTTTAAGCAGTATTATGTGTTAAGTTGTATTATTATAATTAAAAAAATAATTCTACTGATGATATGACTTCATATTAAAGATAAAAGCGTAAACTATATTACGTAGCAGTAATCAGCTATCAAGGCAAGTACCCTAACGTTATTCAAAATTTTATATTGAGCAAGTATCCAATACAAGGTATGTTTATGAATAATTATTGTAAATTATTCATATCCATAATGATATTCATGATTCGTTTATGAAATTATTCTTATATTGTGAAATTTTATTCAATTCGGTTATTATTTATTAATATCACATTATTGTCTTTTATTATACAAGTGTCCCCACTTGTATGAACTGTTGTATTCATGCAAGAACTCTTGAACTTGAAATTCTTTGATATGACAAATCCTGTTACATACTATTAAACTTCGGTATGTATTTATGGTTTAAAAATTGTCTAAACTATTTGACTCAGCTAGACATAGTTGAATTGTACTGTTAAATATTATGGTTTATGATAAAGTCGTCTAACTAAGTTGTTTAGTTAGAACTCCAGACTTAGTATGAACATCCCGTAATGGAAAAATTATTTTTTGTGCCCAAGGCGAACAAAGTAAACGCATTTATCGTTTAAATAGATAGTATTGATCAATACAAGACATAACGGGGCTGATCACCCTACATGTCCGTAAGACTAGAGCAGTTTACAGATGAATTTCTGTTTAAACCTTTTCGAAAATGAAAAATAAAAGTTCATGGTCCATTGACCACTCAGCATTTATAGTCACTACGCCGTTTTAAAAGTTTAAACGATTTGATATGCTATTAAGATATGTTTCGACAGACTTCACAATTATTGATTCGTTGTAGAAGTATACCTCAAAAAAAATATTTACTTCTTTCAGCTAAAGTTTATTAACTGCTATTACTTGCTGAGCAATTGAATGCTCATTCTTGCTTTAAATTAAATATTTTCAGCTAAGCGTGATCAACCAAAAGTCTCTAGCAACAACAAAGGGAAAAGAAAGCTGAAAGAATAAATTTTATGGTATTTGGTGTAATAATTAGACTTTATTAAGACGATAATATTTACTACTTATCATGTAATGAATGTTTTAAAGGTCGTGTACCTGGGATTAGACAACTCTGATATATAAATTAAGTTTGTTTATTTATATTATATGATTATTCCGCTCAAAGAAGTGATATCGTGTAGCACCGAGTTCGGGTTTCAAGTACCTGGATTTGGGGGCGTCACAAATACTGCTATATTTTCCAACAATCTAAAAAGTGATTTTGATTTATTAACAAGATGAAAACTGGTTTATATCTTTCTAAAATTGAACGCTTTGATGGTTCGAATTTTAAGAGATGGTCAGAAGATATACTCTTTTATTTGGAAATTATGAATTTGGAATATGCGTTATATGTGGATGTTCCTGCGCAAATAGAGACGTAATCCTTAACTACGAATATGTGACTAATGGAGAAAAAGTTTTTATGGGGAATTCTCGAGCCACCCATATTGCAGGAAAAGGGAAATTTTTACTTAAAACTAACTTCTGGAAAAATAATTGCTTTGCAAGATGTGCTTCATGTGCCTAATTTTGTAGAAATCTTGTGTCTGGATCTTTGTTGAACAAAGCTGACATTAAACTTGTGTTTGAGTCTGATAAACTCGTACTTACTCGTAATGGGGACTTTGTGGGAAAAGGCTTTTGTAATGGGGGCTTGTTTGTACTTGATGCTTCTGTTGAATTAAATAATAAGAATGTTTCTTTTGCTTATATTGTTGAATCTTTGGATATGTGGCATGCTAGATTAGGACATTTGAATGTGGCATCTATTAAAAATTTGAAACAACTTGAGCTTATACCTAATCTTGCAAATATCGAGTTTAATAAATGTGAAATTTGTGTGAAAGCAAAACATGCTAAGAAACTTTTTAAAAGTGTTGAAAGACAAACTGAACTTCTTGAGTTAATGCACAATAAATTAGCTGATTTTAAAAATACTACGAGTAGATGTAAGACCTCAAATTTTATGAATAAAGATTTAATTTTTTTTATATATTATTTTGAAATAGTAAGGTGTTGATTTGATAAATGTGATAAGTTATGGGTGAAATGTGTAAATTTGTCAAAGTTAGCAAGTGGTAATAAAATATTCATTATTGTCGGGGAATATTCGTTTGGTCGTAGATTATTCTTATTGTCGGAGAATATTCGTACGACGGCGCAGCCATATGTGGGCCCCGCAACGGAATAACTGTCGGATGAAGAAAACGACAAGAATAAGTTTTTTTAAATATAACGGCGTGGTTGTTACCGTTAAAATTGTTGAAATACCCGGTGGTTAAAATACAGTAATACGCAATTTTGCATAGTAGCACACGGTATTGCACAATAATTTTAATTATTGATTCTTACGTAAAAAGTCACTACTCAATAATTGTTACAGTAATTACTGTTCAATATTTTATATTATTGATTCAATAATTGCTACATTGATAATTGCATAATATTTTATTGATTCAATAATTGTCATTGCACAATATTTCAAATTATCAAATCAATAATTCATATTATTTGAATAATATTATTAGATAGCATTATTGGCAATGTCTAAGGAAGTTCTGTCGAGAAAAGGGGTTACGTTAAACTAATTGCGCGCCAGTAAGGAGAAATCCTTATCGAAAAGCCCCCTTTTTCCTGGGAACGACCTGGTTGTCAATATTGTAGTTCTGTTATATTATTTGTGAATAATTAATTATTGATTTATATGATAAAAAAATATTTATTTTGTGGATATAAAAGAAGGAATTAGTGCTGATGTATTTTTATCAGTAATTTTGGTGTGCAAAATTATACGTATGTGGATTTCAGTCATTTTCTGTTCGGAATTTGAAAAAAGCTTCCTTCTACAAAGTTGTAGAGAATTAAATTTCCTATAAAAAAAACATAGAATTTGTATGTTTTTAATAAAAGCACTTTTGTCTTTTGTGGGTTGGAAATGCTGAAAATTCAATTTCAATAGTGGTGGGCGTAGGATTTTTCAAAGGTGGTATGCTGGAAATTTCTTCGAGGCTGCAATTGTCAATTGTGGCATGCTAAGCATTTCCTATAAATAGGGTACTTAGTTAGAAATGAAAATCACACCAGAATCAGAAAATTTTCTCTTTATAATATCGAGCGTATTTCTTGTGAGTATTTAGATACTTTGAGTGTGGATAACGGTACAAGTTTTCGTTCACATAATATCCGATATTTCAGTCAAAACTACTCTTCTGTTAAGGTAAGAGATATTATTTTTCGAGTAAATGATGTTATTATCTTTCAGTATTCATAAAGAATATTATTTTCTTTCATATTCCATATTATGAAAGTAATAATATTTCATTTCATATTCCTAAATCTGAACTTACTATGGTAAGTATTGCTTCTATAATTCCTGAAATGATCAGAAGTTTCTTGAGTTTTGCGTTTCATCTAGTATCATTTCACCGGAATAATTTTCTGAACTTTCTCGTGAAATTTTTATCTTTTCATGTCGAGTTACTATTCACGGTAATTTTTTTTCTTTGATTGGATCCAAGTTTTGATCTTCATTCTTGAACTCTGGATAAATTCTCTAATATTTGTCCTTTATCTCACTGGATTCGTTATTCGTATTGTTTTTCATCATCCTCAGTCCTAAATGGTGATATAACTGAATATCTTTGGCCTATAGTGCAAAGATGAATGATTACTTGATGAATATTTTTGGCCTGTAGTGCAAAGATAAATGATTATCTGATGAATATCTTTGGCCCGTAGTGCAAAGATGAACATGTGTTGAGATGAACATGACCAACTGGTGATACAAATGAATATCTTTGGTCCGTAGTGCAAAGATGAATATTGATTTGAGATATATATTGATTGATGTTACAGGGATAAAATATTGATGATGGACTTTTAAATCATAGAAGATAGTAGACTTCATTCTCTGCTTAACTCTTCTAATGAATTGTTATTTCCGCTGCGAATATTGATCTAAAACTTGTTGTCCATAATATTTTATCTAGTTTATTGAAGATTAACGATAATTTATTATTCATTATCTTAGTCATAATATTCTTTACTGGGCTAGTTGAGCTCACCATTTTCTTCCATTGTTCTCTTCAGAAAATGGAAATATCGCAGGGACTAGTCGGGGATCAGAGTGATGGTCAGAGTTAGATCAGTAGAAGTCCTCACTATTCTATAAAATAGTGGGATAATGATTGTAATTAATAAGGAATGAATTTGAATGTTTATATTTCGTATTATATACGATTTGTATTGAAATTCACAGTTTGTGTGGTCGTAGTTTGCACGACTGTATGTTATAAAAGATTATATTTGAATTCTGTACCATGTATTTGGCGACTCGGAATGGGTTGGTATTGAACCTATTTTGGGGGCGTCACAGTTGGTATCTGAGCTTAGGGATATGATCTCTGGCGGAGATCTAGGAATAAAACTAGGAGGGGAGAGACGAGTAAAACCTTCGCTAGTGTGTCCTACCTAAGCTTATTTAGTATTTAATTGGTCGATTGGAACATAGGATTAATATGTGATATGTTAATTTGTTTGATTAACCCTTGTTTTGTGGCAGTATTTGAGAATGACAGCTGAAAATCTAAACAATGGAGTGAATAAGACCGCTGAGACACCTTTTATCACCAACCAAGAGAACGTGCAACAGGAAGGCAACAATTCTCCTGTAAACAACCCAACCGATCAAACAATGAACGATGAGATGTTTAGAAGCTTTTTACAGTTCATGCAAAACCAGACGAGGGAGACTCGTGTTCATAATAAATGTGGTAATAACTCGCGGCTTGTCACTGCCAAGCAGTTCAAAGAGTTGGGACCACCAGAGTTTCAAGGAAAGCCAGATCCAATCAAGGCAGAAAATTGGATTAAGCAAATTACCAAGATATTTGATGTCTTGGGATGCACGGAGGAACAGAAGGTTCCATTCGCTACGTTTATGCTCTGTGGAGAGGCAGATTATTGGTTGGAATCTGTGAAGAGCCTGCCGCACTCAAGATGTCTTGGGAGGCATTTCAGAAACTGTTCAATGATAAATACTTTCCAGAAAATATTCATCACATGAAAGAGGTAGAGTTTATCAGACTGAAATAGAACAACATGACGGTGTTCCAGTACGAGGCTTAGTTCGCGGAGTTATCCCGGTTTGCACCTCATTTGGTGGAGAATGAGGAACGTATAACGCGGATGTTTCTGAGAGGGTTGAAACCAGAAATTCGTCAATACCTCATTTCTCACAAATTTTCTCTATATTCGGAAGTGGTGAACAGGGCCCAGTTATTAGAACGAGATAATGATTATGTTTCAACCAAGGGACAACAACCAAGGTCGTACCGGTGGTAGCAGTCATTGGAACAATGACAACCAACAGGGAGGAAAGTATCATGACAGAAGCGGTAACCACTCCGGTGGTAATCGTGGCCATGATAATAAAAGAAGTGAGTCGGGGGGAGATTTCAAGAAGAGAAGGTACAACAATGAGAATGTGAAAACATCGACAGCAGCACCAACATCAACTGTTTTAAGGGGAGGAGAACGACCGCCGATCGTATGCTATAAATGCGGGCAAGAGGGACACATCAGTCCCAACTGCACACAGCAATCTAAGGTGTGTTATAACTGTGGAAAGGAAGGGCACATAGCTCGAGTGTGTCCTGTAGCAAAACCAAGTGCAGCAGGGATGGTGACTCCAAAGGCTGTCCTTGACAAGTCAAAGTCAGTGGTTCTTGGAAGAGCTTTTGTCGTAACTGCCCAATAAGCGAGGAACCCGAATGAGGTTATTACGGGTAAGCTAATCATAAACTCTTGCGAAGTCTATACCTTATTAGATACCGGTGCTACCTATTCTTTTATTTCACCTGCTTGTGCTCAATGTTTGAACTTGACTTTTGAGAAATTAGACTTTGACTTATCTGTTGAAACTCCGTCAGGAGAAACCTTCGTTACATCTACAGTTTACAAATCTTGCTTGATTTAAATTGGTACCCTCACCCTACCTGTTGATCTTATATATTTGAAAATACTTGCATTTAACGTGATTTTAGGAATTGACTGGTTAACCACTTATCATGCCAGAATTGACTGTTTTCGTAAGGTTGTTAGTTTTCATATTCCTAACCAACCTGTTGTGCGAATCCAAACAACCAACCACTAAAATCAATCAATGTCATTTCAAGTCATAAAGCTATTCGTTTATTGAAAAACGGATGTCAAGCTTTCTTAGCCCATGTCACTGATCTAAACCAGAATACGTTAGGTTTGAATGATATTTCTGTTGTTAATGAGTTTCCTGATGTATTTCCTGAAGAACTTCCCGGTCTAGCCCCAGAATGTGAAGTTGAATTCTTTATTGATCTTGAACCTGGTACAAAACCCATCTCTAAAACCCCATATCGAATGGCTCCTATTGAACTTCAGGAGTTAAAGGTCCAACTACAGGAGTTGTTAGACATCGGTTTTATTCGTCCTAGTACATCTCCTTGGGGTGCTCCTGTTTTATTCGTAAAGAAGAAAGACGGGAGTATGCGACTTTGTATTGACTATCGGGAGTTGAACCATGTTACCATCAAGAATAGGTATCCATTACCGCGTATTGATGACCTGTTCGACCAGTTGCAAGGTGCACAATTCTTTTCAAAGATAGATCTTTGTTTTGGATATCATCAGTTAAAGATTAAAACTGAGGATATTCCAAAGACTGCTTTTAGAACTCGGTACGGGCATTATGAATTCTTAGTCATGTCTTTTGGATTGACTAATGCTCCTGCTGCCTTCATGGATATGATGAACCGTGTATTCAAGGAATATTTAGATCAATTCGTGGTTATTTTTATTGATGACATCCTCATCTATTCCAAAAGCCGTGAAAATCATGAGCACCACTTGAAGCTAGTACTTCAAAAGCTTCGTGAAAACAAGTTATATGCCAAGCTGAAGAAATGTGAGTTTTGGCTTGAGGAGGTAGCATTCCTTGGGCACGTGGTATCAAAACGTGGAGTATCTGTTGACCCGGCGAAAATTGAATCAATACAAAGTTGGGAGCAACCGAAGTCGGTGACCGAAGTACGTAGCTTTCTGGGCACGTGGTATCAAAACGTGGAAGGATTTTCTCGAATCGCTACTGCATTAACTCAGCTGACTCGAAAAGATACAAAATTTGTATGGAATGAGGAATACGAGAAGAACTTCTAAGAGCTCAAGAGGAGACTCATTTCGCCTCCTGTTCTGACGATACCATCTGGTTCGGATGGATTTATCATTTACAGCGATGCTTCAGGCAAAGGGTTAGGATGTGTTCTCATGCAACATGGGAAAGTCATAGCCTATGCCTTGTGACAACTCAAGGAATATAAAAGGAATTATCCTACTCATGATCTAGAGTTGGCAGCTATCATTTTTGCGTTGAAGATCTGGAGACACTACCTGTATGGGAAGAAAGTGGAGATCTATACGGATCATAAGAGCCTTAAATATTTCTTCACCCAGAAGGAACTCAACATGCGGCAACGACGTTGGCTTGAGTTGTTGAAAGATTACGACCATACCATCCAATACCATCCTGGAAAAGCGAACGTGGTAGCTAACGCGTTGAGTAGAAGATCATATGTGGAAACGAATGTGATGCTATCAAGGTCTATTTTGTGTGATTTACAAAGGATGGAGATTGAGTTCAAGACTCTGGGGACCCATGCGATACTGTCAAGTATACGCGTGGAGCCAGCTTTGATTGATAAAGTTAAAGCTGCTCAAGCTACAGACCCAGAGCTGATGAATATGAGGAAGAAGGTGCAAGAAGATGCTATTCCAGAAGCAAGGATTGACGAAGAAGGAATACTTCGAGTCAACTCCAGACTTTGTGTTCCTAATGATTCTGACTTGAAGTATAGAATCATAATGGAGGCACACAACACACCGTTTGCAATCCATCATGGGAGTACCAAAATGTATCGTGATCTTCGACATACATTTTGGTGGAGCAATATGAAGAGAGAGATCGCGGAGTTCATCTCGAGGTGTTTAATGTGTCAACGTGTTAAGGCGGAGCATCAAGTGCCAAAGGGTCCATTGCAACCACTTGAGATTCCAAAGTGGAAGTGGTAATACATTACCATGGATTTCGTTACAGGTCTTCCCAAGGTTTCTCAAGGCATAAATGCGATTTGGGTTATTATCGATAGATTAACCAAGTCTGCTCATTTCTTACCTATACGAGAGACTTATTCCCTTGAACGTCTTGCTAGTATGTACGTAAATGAGATTGTGAGATTACATGGAATGCCAGTATCCATAGTTTCGGATCGTGACCCCAGATTTACTTCCCGATTTTGGGTCAGTTTGCAGAAAGCTATGGGCACGGATTTACGATTCAGTTCGGCATATCATCCTCAAACGGACGGACAATCGAAAAGGACTATTCAAACTCTTGAAGATTAATTAAGACTTTGTGTTCTTGATTTTAAAGGAAGTTCGGATAAGTACTTACCATTGGTGGAATTCTCCTATAACAACAGTTATCAGGAAAGTATAGGCGTGGCTCCATTCGAAGTGTTGTATGGACGAAAGTGTCGCTCTCCAGTATGCTGGGAAGAGGTGGGTGAAGCAACATTGATGGGACCGGAGTTAGTACGTATGACTACGGAAAAGATTCAAGTGATCCGACAACGTATACAAACGGCACAAGATCAACTGTGACACCCCCAAAATAGGTTCAATACCTACCCATTCTGAGTCGCCAAATACATGGTACAGAATTCAGATACAATCTTTTATAACATACGGTCGCGTAAACTACGACCACACAAACTGTGAATTTCAATACAAATCATATATAATACGAAATATAAATATTCAAATTCACTCCTTATTAATTACAATCATTATCCCACTATTTTATAGAATAGTGAGGACTTCTACTGATCTAACTCTGACCATCACTCTGATCCCCGACTAGTCCCTGCGATATTTCCATTTTCTGAAGAGAACAATGGAAGAAAATGGTGAGCTCAACTAGCCCAGTAAAGAATATTATGACTAAGATAATGAATAATAAATTATCGTTAATCTTCAATAAACTAGATAAAATATTATGGACAACAAGTTTTAGATCAATATTCGCAGCGGAAATAACAATTCATTAGAAGAGTTAAGCAGAGAATGAAGTCTACTATCTTCTATGATTTAAAAGTCCATCATCAATATTTTATCCCTGTAACATCAATCAATATATATCTCAAATCAATATTCATCTTTGCACTACGGACCAAAGATATTCATTTGTATCACCAGTTGGTCATGTTCATCTCAACACATGTTCATCTTTGCACTACGGGCCAAAGATATTCATCAGATAATCATTTATCTTTGCACTACAGGCCAAAAATATTCATCAAGTAATCATTCATCTTTGCACTATAGGCCAAAGATATTCAGTTATATCACCATTTAGGACTGAGGATGATGAAAAACAATACGAATAACGAATCCAGTGAGATAAAGGACAAATATTAGAGAATTTATCCAGAGTTCAAGAATGAAGATCAAAACTTGGATCCAATCAAAGAAAAAAAATTACCGTGAATAGTAACTCGACATGAAAAGATAAAAATTTCACGAGAAAGTTCAGAAAATTATTCCGGTGAAATGATACTAGATGAAACGCAAAACTCAAGAAATTTCTGATCATTTCAGGAATTATAGAAGCAATACTTACCGTAGTAAGTTCAGATTTAGGAATATGAAATGAAATATTATTACTTTCATAATATGGAATATGAAAGAAAATAATATTCTTTATGAATACTGAAAGATAATAACATCATTTACTCGAAAAATAATATCTCTTACCTTAACAGAAGAGTAGTTTTAGATCAATATTCGCAGCGAAAATAACAATTCATTAGAATAGTTAAGTAGAGAATGAAGTCTACTATCTTCTATGATTTAAAAGTCCATCATCAATATTTTATACTTGTAACATCAATCAATATATATCTCAAATCAATATTCATCTTTGCACTACGGCCAAAGATATTCATTTGTATCACCAGTTGGTCATGTTCATCTCAACACCTGTTCATTTTTGCACTACGGGCCAAAGATATTCATCAAGCAATCATTCATCTTTGCACTACAGGCCAAAGATATTCATCAAGTAATCTTTTATCTTTGTACTACAGGCCAAAGATATTCAGTTATTTCACCACTTAGGACTGAGGACGATGAAATACAATATAAGGAACGAATCCAGTGAGATAAAGAACAAGGATTAGGGATTCGTAATTTAGTTTATCCAAGTTCAATAATACTCCATAATAATCAATTGTGGAACAAAATTCAAGAATGAAGTTCAAAACTTGGATACAATAATTTTTTTTATCGTGAATAGTAACTTGACATGAAAAGATAAGAATTTCACGAGGAAGTTCAGAAAATTATTCCGGTGAAATGATACTAGATGAAGCACAAAACTCAAGAAATTTTTGATCATTTCAGAAATTCTAGAAGCAATACTTACCGTAGTAAGTTTAGAGTTAGGAATCTGAAATAAAACAATATACAAAACTGCAATTGGATTTTCACCCGTCTGGCGATAGTCTGCTCAGACAGATTATTTTCACAATTTAATAACAACTGAATACGAAGGGTTATTCACCATGCATGCGGTAGTCCGCGTAGACAGGTTATTCCCACAGAATAACAAAGAATGGAATAACAACAGGATTTCACCATGCATGCGGTAGTCCGCGTAGACAGATTATTCCAACAGAATAATAAAGAATGGAATAACAACCCTTACGAGTATTGAAAGAAAATAACTCTCTTCATGAATACGAAAGAAATAATACCCCTTACCTTAAAAATTTGGAGACTGCACTAGTGTAATAGCAGAATACTCTTCTTTTTTTCTCTCTTATTCTCTCTATACTTTCTCTCTCTTTATAGCTTTTGTGAATTGGTGAGAAATAATAAAGAAATGAGCTTCTATTTATAGACTTGGCAGAGTAAGGGTAAAATAGTCTTTTCGCCATAATTTATGACATCATCGCTTACATCATCGATCCTATGACATCATTGCTTACCTCATCGCTCCGATGACATCATTGCTTACCTCATCGCTCCGATGACATCATTGTTTGCATCATAAGAGTTCAAATTCAATTTGCACTATTCCACCTCATTTAACTTTATACCATAAATTTACTATAATAATGTTACCATTATCATACTATTATATAATCACAACATACTATTATAATATAATATTATAATAATATATTTGAATGAATTATTTTATCGGACAAGATAAAATACCAACTTTCAACAAATGTCACATGTTAAAAATTCCTCCGTTTAAATCCACATTGAATAAATATTTTCTGATCATATATATCAAAAATTAATTATACACAAATAATATTACAGAACTACAATATTGACAACCAGGTCGTTCCCAGGAAAGAGGGGGCCTTCCGATAAGGATTTCTCCTTACTGGCGCGTAATTAATCAACCACTTTTCTTGACAGAACTTCCTTAGACATTGCCAATAATGCTATCTAATAATATTATTCAAATAATATGAATTATTGATTTGATAATTTGAAATAATGTGCAATGACAATTATTGAATTAATAATATAAAATAGCAAAGTAGCACTTATTGATATAAAATATCAACGTAGCAAATATTGAACCAATAAAATATTATGCAATTATTAAATCAATAATACAAAATATTAAACAGTAATTACTGTAACAATAATTGAGTAAGTGTCTTCCTACGTAAGAATCAATAATTCGAAATACTGTGCAATACCTGCGCTATTGTGCAACACCACGTATTACTATATTTTAACCACCGGGTATTTCAACAGTACTAACGGTAACAGTTTTGCTGTTATTTTTATAAAAAGGTTACTTCTGTCTCTTTCTATATCCGACATTCATTCCGTTGTGGGGTCTACCAATGACTGCGCCGTCGTACGAATATTCTCTGACAAAAAGAATATTCCTCGACCAAACGAATATTTTTCGACCCAACGAATATTTTTAACCACTTGCTTACTTTGTAAACTTTGCACATTTCACCCATAACTTATCACATTTATCAAATCAACACTTTACTATTTCAAAATAATATATAAAAAAATTAAATCTTAGTCATAAAATTTGGGGTCTTACAACCTCCCCTCCTTATGAAATTTTGTCCTCGAAATTGACGTACGTATCTGGTATGTCGAAAAGGTGAGGATACCTCGTTTTCATTTTCGATTTCAACTCCCAGGTCATTTCCTCAATTTCATGGTTTCTCCATAAAACTTTGACTTGTGGTATAACCTTTGAGCGTAGAACATGTTCCTTCCTATCCAAGATCTTGACAGGTACCTCTTCGTATGTTAAATCTTTGGCTATCTCATCTGGTTCTAACTCAATAATGTTGTTTGAATCTTTCACATATTTACGAAGCACAGATATGTGAAAAACGTTATGAACACGAGACATGAATGGAGGAAAGGCGAGTCTATAGGCCATATTTTCTACTCGGTCAAGGGTTTCAAATAGACCAATGAATCGTAGGTTAAGCTTTCCTCTCTTTTCGAATCTCGTAACTCCTTTCCATGGAGCAACACGTAATAATACATGATCTCCGACATTAAACTCCACGTTCCTTCGATGAAGATCAGCATAACTCTTTTGTCGATCTTGTGCAGTTTGTATACATTGCCGGATCATTTGAATCTTTTTCGTAGTCATACGTACTAACTCCAGTCCCAACAATGTTGCTTCACCCACCTCGTCCCAGTATACTAGAGAACGACATTTTCGCCCATACAACTCCTCGAATGGAGCCATGCCTATACTTGCCCAAAAACTGTTGTTGCAGGAGAATTCCACCAATGGTAGGTACTTATCCCAACTCCCTTTGAAGTCTAGAACACAGAGTCTCAATAAATCTTCAAGAATTTGGATAGTCCTTTCCGATTGCCCGTCCGTTTGTGGATGATATGCTGAACTGAATCGTAAATCCGTGCCCATAGCTTTCTGCAAGCTGACCCAAAATTGGAAAGTAAATCTGGGGTCACGATCCAAAACTATGGATACTGGCATGCCATGCAATCTCACAATCTCATTCACGTACATACGAGCAAGACGTTCAAGGGAATAAGTCTCTCGTATCGGCAAGAAATGAGCAGACTTGGTTAATCTATCAATAATAACCCAAATCGTATCTATGCCTTGAGAAACCTTGGGAAGACCCATAACGAAATCCATGGTAATGTGTTCCCACTTCCACTTTGGAATCTCAAGTGGTTGCAATGGACCTTTTGGCACTTGATGCTCTGCCTTGACACGTTGACACGTTAAACACCTCGAGATAAACTCCGTGATCTCTTTCTTCATATTGCTCCACCAAAATGTATGTCGAAGATCACGATACATTTTGGTACTCCCAGGATGAATTGCAAACGGTGGGTTGTGTGCCTCCATCATGATTCTATACTTCAAATCAAAATCGTTAGGAACACAAAGTCTGGAGTTGACTCGAAGTATTCCTTCTTCATCGATTCTTGCTTCTGGAATAGTACCTTCTTGCACCTTCTTCCTCATATTCATAAGCTCTGGGTCTGTAGCTTGAGCAGCTTTAACTTTATCAATTAAAGCTGGTTCTATACGTATACTTGACATCATCGCATGGGTCTCCGGAGTCTTGAACTCTATCTCCATCTTTTGTAAATCACACAAAATAGGCTTTGAAAGTATCGCATTCGTTCCCGCATATGATTTTTTACTCAACGCGTCAGCTACCACGTTCGCTTTACCAGGATGGTATTGGATGGTATGGTTGTAATCTTTCAACAGCTCAAGCCAACGTCGTTGTCGCATGTTAAGTTCCTTCTGGGTGAAGAAGTACCTGAGGCTCTTATGATTCGTATAGATCTCCACTTTCTCCCCATACAGGTAGTGTCTCCAGATCTTCAACGCCAAAACGACTGCTGCCAACTCTAGATTATGAGTAAGATAATTTCTCTCATATTCCTTGAGTTATCGCGAGGTATAGGCTATGACTTTCCTATGTTGCATGAGAGCACATCCTAACCCTTTGCCCGAAGCATCGCTGTAAATGACAAATCCATCCGAACCAAATAGTATCGTCAGAATAGGTGCCGAAATGAGTCTCCTCTTGAGCTCTTGAAAGCTCTTCTCGCATTCTTCGGTCCATACGAATTTTGTATCGTTTCGAGTCAGCTGAGTTAATGGAGTAGCGATTCGAGAAAATCCTTCCACGAATCTTCGATAATAACCAGCTAAGCCCAGAAAGCTACATACTTCGGTCACCGACTTCGGTTGCTCCCAATTTTGTATTGCTTCAATTTTTGCCGGGTCCACAGATACTCCACGTTTTGATACTACGTACCCAAGGAATGCTACCTCCTCAAGCCAGAACTCACATTTCTTCAGCTTGGCATATAGCATGTTTTCACGAAGCCTTTGAAGTACCAGCTTCAAGTGGTGCTCATGATCTTCACGACTTTTGGAATAGATGAGGATATCATCAATAAAGACAACCACGAACTGATCCAAATATTCCTTGAATACACGGTTCATCATATCCATGAAGGCAGCAGGAGCATTAGTCAATCCAAAAGACATGACTAAAAATTCATAATGCCCGTATCGAGTTCTGAAAGTAGTTTTTGGAATATCCTCAGTTTTAATCTTCAGCTGATGATATCCAGAACAAAGATCGATCTTTAAAAAGAATTGTGCACCTTGCAACTGGTAGAACTGGTCATCAATATGAGGTAACGGATACCTATTCTTGATGGTGACATAATTTAACTCCCGATAGTCAATACAAAGTCGCATACTCCCGTCTTTCTTCTTTACGAATAAAACAGGATCACCCCAAGGAGATGTACTAGGACGTATAAAATCGATATCTAACAACTCCTGTAGTTGGACCTATAACTCCTGAAGTTCTACAGGAGCCATTCGATATGAGATTTTAGAAATGGGTTTTGTACCGGGTTCAAGGTCAATAAAGAATTCAACTTCACGTTCCGGGGGTAGACCGGGAAGTTCTTCGGAAAATACATCAGGAAACTCATTAACAACAGAAATATCATTCAAACCTGACGTATTCTGGTTTAGATCAGTGACATGGGCTAAGAAAGCTTGACATCCGTTTTTCAATAAACGAATAGCTTTATGACTTGAAATAACATTGATTGATTTTAGTGATTTGGTTGTTTGAATTCGCACAATAGGTTGGTTAGGAATATGAAAACTAACAACCTTACGAAAATAATCAATTTTGGAATGATAAGTGGTCAACTAGTCAATTCCTAAAATAACATCAAATGCAAGTATTTTCAACGATATAAGATCAATAGGTAGGGTGAGGGTACCAATTTGAATCGAGCAAGATTTGTAAACTATAGATGTAACGAAGGTTTCTCCCAACGGAGTTTCAACAAATAAGTCAAAGTCTAATTTCTCAAGTGTCAAGTTCAAACGTTGAGCACAAGCAGGTGAAATAAAAGAATGGGTAGCACCAGTATCTAATAAAGTGTAAACTTCGCAAGAGTTTATTATTAGCTTACCCGTAATAACCTCGTTCGGTTTCCTTGCTTGTTGGGCAGTCACGACAAAAGCTCTTCCAGGAACCACTGACTTTGACTTGTCAGGGATATCCTTTGGAGTCACCATCCCTGCTGGACTTGGTTTCGCTACAGGACACACTCGAGCTATGTGCCCTTCCTTTCCACAGTTATAACACACCTTAGATTGTTGTGTGCAGTTGGGGTTGATGTGTCCCTCTTGCCTGCATTTATAGCATACGACTGGCGGTCGTTCTCCTCCCCTAGAAACAGTTGATGTTGGTGCTGCTGTCGATGCTTTCACGTTCTCATTGTTGTACCTTCCTTTCTTGAAATCTCCCCCGACTCACTTCTTCTATTATCATGGCCACGATTACTACCGGAGTGGTTACCGCTTCTAGCATAATACTTTCCTCCCTGCTGGTTGTCATTGTTCCGATGACTGCTGCCACCGGTACGACCTTGGTTGTCGTCCCTTGGTTGAACATAATCATTATCTCGTTCTAATAACTGGACCCTGTTCACTACATCCAAATATAGAGAAAATTTGTGAGAAATGAGGTATTAACGAATCTAAGGTTTCAAACATCTCAGAAACATCCACGTCATACGTTCCCCATTCTCCACCAAATGAGGTGCAAACTGGGATAACTTCGCGAACTTAGCCTCGTACTGGGACACAATCATGTTATTCTGTTCCAGTCTGATAAACTCTACCTCTTTCATGTGACGAATACTTTCTAGAAAGTACTTGTCATTGAACAATTTCTGGAATGCCCCCCAAGACATCTCGAGTGCGGCAGGCTGGGTATGCTTCATAGATTCTCACCAGTAATCTGCCTCTCCACGGAACATAAACGTGGTGAATGGAACCTTTTGTTCCTCCGTGCATCCCAAGACATCAAATATCTTGGTAATTTACTTAATCCAATTTTCTGCATTTATTGGATCTGGCTTTCCCTGAAATTCTTGTGGTCCCAACTCTTTAAACTGCTTGGCAGTGACAAGTCGCGAGTTGTTATTTCCACCTGTATTATGAACACGAGTCTCCCTCGTCTGGTTTTGCATGAACTTCAAAAAGCTTCTAAACATCCCGTCATTTATCATTTCTTTGGTAGGGTTGTTTACAGGAGAATTGTTGCCGTTCTGTTGTACGTTCTCTTGGTTGGTGATTAAAGGTGTCTCAACGGTCTCATTCACTCCATTGTTTAGATTTTTAGCTGCTATTCTCAAATATTGCCACAAAACAAGGGTTAATCAAATAAATTAACATATCACATATTAACCTTATATTCCAACCGACCAATTAAATAACAATTAAGCTTAGGTAGGACACATTAGCGAAGGTTTTACTCGTCTCTCCCCTCCTAGTTCTATTCCCAGATCTCCGCCAGAGATCATATCCCTAAGCTCTGATACCAACTGTGACGCCTCCAAAATAGGTTCAATACCAACCCATTCTGAGTCGCCAAATACATGGTACAGAATTCAAATACAATCTTTTATAACATACAGTCGTGTAAACTACGACCACACAAACTGTGAATTTCAATACAAATCGTATATAATACGAAATATAAACATTCAAATTCACTCCTTATTAATTGCAATCATTATCCCACTATTTTATAGAATAGTGAGGACTTCTACTGATCTAACTCTGACCATCACTCTGATCCCCGACTAGTCCCCGCGATATTTCCATTTCCTGAAGAGAACAATGGAAGAAAAGGGTGAGCTCAACTAGCCCAATAAAGAATATTATGACTAAGATAATGAATAATAAATTATCGTTAGTCTTCAATAAATCAGATAAAATATAATGGACAACAAGTATTAGATCAATATTCGCAGCGAAAATAACAATTCATTAGAAGAGTTAAGTAGAGAATGAAGTCTACTATCTTCTATGATTTAAAAGTCCATCATCAATATTTTATACTTGTAACATCAATCAATATATATCTCAAATTAATATTCATCTTTGCACTACGACCAAAGTTATTCATTTGTATCACAAGTTGGTCATGTTCATCTCAACACCTGTTTATTTTTGCACTACGGGCCAAAGATATTCATCAAGCAATCATTCATCTTTGCACTACAGGCCAAAGATATTCATCAAGTAATCTTTTATCTTTGTACTACAGGCCAAAGATATTCAGTTATATCACCATTTAGGACTGAAGATGATGAAATACAATATAAGGAACGAATCCAGTGAGAAAAAGGACAAGGATTAGGGATTCGTATTTTAGTTTATCCAAGTTAAATAATACTCCGTAATAATTAATTGTGGAGCAAAATTCAAGAATGGAGTTCAAAACTTGGATACAATCATTTTTTTTACCGTGAATAGTAACTCGTGAATAGTAACTCATGAATAGTAACTCGACATAAAAAGATAAGAATTTCACGAGGAAGTTCAGAAAATTATTCCGGTGAAATGATACTAGATGAAGCGCGAAACTCAAGAAATTTCTGATCATTTCAGAAATTCTAGAAGCAATACTTACTGTAGTAAGTTTAGTGTTAGGAATCTGAAATGAAACAATATACGAAACTGCAATTGGATTTTCACCGGTCTGGCGGTAGTCCGCTCAGACAGATTATTTCCACAATTTAATAACAACTGAATACGAAGGGTTTTTCACCAGGCATGCGATAGTCCGTGTAGATAGGTTATTCCCACAGAATAATAAAGAATGGAATAACAACATGATTTCACCATTCATGCGTTAGTCCGTGTAGATAGGTTATTCTAACAGAATAATAAAGAATGGAATAATAACCCTTACGAATATTGAAAGAAAATAACTCTCTTCATGAATACGAAAGAAATAATACCCCTTACCTTAAAAATTTGGAGACTGCACTAGTGTAATAGCAGAATACTCTTCTTCTTTCTCTCTTATTTTCTCTATACTTTCTCTCTCTATAGCTTTTGTGAATTGGTGAGAAATAATAAAGAAATGAGCTTCTATTTATAGGCTCGGCAGAGTAAAGATAAAATAGTCTTTTTGCCATAATTTATGACATCATTGCTTACATCATCGATCCTATGACATCATTACTTACCTCATCACTCCGATGACATCATTGCTTACCTCATCGCTCCGATGACATCATTGTTTGCATCATAAGAGTTCAAATTCAATTTGCACTCTTCCACCTCGTTTAACTTTTTTTACCATGAATTTACTATAATAATGTTACCATTATCATACTATTATATAATCACATCATACTACTATAATGTAATATTATAATAATATATTTGAATGAATTATTTTATCGGACAAGATAAAATACCAACTTTTAACAAATATCACATGTTAAAAATTCCTCCATTTAAATCCACATTGAATAAATATTTTCTTATCATATATATCAAAAATTAATTATTTAGAAATAATATTACAGAACTACAATATTGACAACCAGGTCGTTCCCAAGAAAGAGGGGGCCTTCTGATAAGAATTTTCCCTTACTGGCGCGCAATTAATCAACCCCTTTCCTAGACAGAACTTCCTTAGACGTTGCCAATAATGCTATCTAATAATATTATTCAAATAATATGAATTATTAATTTGATAATTTGAAATAATGTGCAATGACAATTATTGAATCAATAATATAAAATAACAAAGTAGCACTTATTGATATAAAATACCAACGTAGCAAATATTGAACCAATAAAATATTATGCAATTATTGAATCAATAATATAAAATATTGAACAGTAATTACTGTAACAATAATTGAGTAAGTGTCTTCCTACGTAAGAATCAATAATTCGAAATACTGTACAATACCGTGTGCTACTGTGCAACACCACGTATTACTGTATTTTAACCACCGGGTATTTCAACAGTACTAACGGTAACAGTTTTGCCGTTATTTTTATAAAAAGGTTACTTCTGTCGCTTTCTATATCCGACATTCATTCCGTTGTGGGGTCCACCAACGACTGCGCCTGTCGTACGAATATTCTCCGAGAAAAAGAATATTCCTCGACCAAACGAATATTCCCCGACACAACGAATATTTTATAACCACTTGCTTACTTTATAAACTTTGCACATTTCACCCATAACTTATCACATTTATCAAATCAACACCTTACGATTTCAAAATAATATATAAAGAAAATTAAATCTTATTCATAAAATTTGGGGTCTTACATCGACAAAAGAGTTATGCGGATCTTCATCGAAAGGACGTGAAATTTAATGTTTGGGATCATGTATTGCTATGTGTTGCTCCGTGGAAGGGAGTTACGAGATTTGGCAAGAGAGGTAAGCTCAATCCACGATTCATTGGTCCATTTGAGATCCTTGATCGAGTAGGAAAGGTGGCCTATAGACTCGCTTTACCTCCAAGTATGTCTCGTATTCATAACGTTTTTCACATATCCGTGCTTCGTAAATATGTGAAAGACCCAAACCACATTATTGAGTTAGAACCAGACGAGATAGCCGAAGATTTAACGTACGAGGAAGTACCTGTCAAGATCTTAGATAGGAATGAGCATGTTCTACGCTCAAAGGTTATACCTCAAGTCAAAGTTTTATGGAGAAACCATGAAATTGAGGAAATGACCTGGGAGTTAGAATCAGAAATGAAAGCGAGGTATCCTCACCTTTTCGACATAACAGGTACGCACGTCAATTTCGAGGACGAAATTTCATAAGGAGGGGAGGTTGTAAGACCTCAAATTTTATGAATAAAGATTTAATTTTCTTTATATATTATTTTGAAATAGTAAGGTGTTGATTCAATAAATGTGATAAGTTATGGGTGAAATATGTAAATTTTTCAAAGTTAGCAAGTGGTAATAAAATATTCATTATTGTCGGGGAATATTCGTACGACGGCGCAGCCATATGTGGGCCCCACAATGGAATAACTGTCGGATGAAGAAAACGACAAAAATAAGCTTTTTTTAAAAAATAACGGCGTGGTTGTTGCCGTTAAAACTGTTGAAATACCCGGTGATTAAAATACAGTAATGCGCGGTGTTGCACAGTAGCACACGGTATTGCACAATAATTCTAATTATTGATTCTTACGTAAGAAGTCACTACTCAATAATTATTACAGTAATTACTGTTTAATATTTTATATTATTGATTCAATAATTGCTACATTGATAATTGCATAATATTTTATTGATTCAATAATTGTCATTGCACAATATTTCAAATTATCAAATCAATAATGCATATTATTTGAATAATATTATTAGATAGCATTATTGGTAATGTCTAAGAAAGTTCTATAGAGGAAAGGGGTTAGATTAATCTAATTGCGCGCCAGTAAGGAGAAATCCTTATCGGAAAGCCCCCTCTTTTCTGGGAACGACCTGGTTGTCAATATTGTAGTTCTGTAATATTATTTGTGAATAATTAATTATTGATTTATATGATAAGGAAATATTTATTTTATAGATATAAAAGAAGGAATTAGTGCTGATGTGTTTTTATCAATAATTTTGGTGTGGAAAATTATCCGTATGTGGATTTCGGTCATTTTTTGTTCGGAATTTGAAAAAACTTCCTCCTACAAAATTGTAGAGAATTAAATTTCCTATGAAAAAGACATAGAATTTGTATTTTTTTGATAAAAGGGCTATTTATTATGAATTATTGAAGTTTTAAAAATAAATATTTTTATTAAAAACATGGGTGGGCCCACTTTTGTCTTTTGTGGGTTGGAAATGCTGAAAATTCAATTTCAATAGTGGTGGGCGTAGGATTTTTCAAAGGTGGTATGCTGGAAATTTCTTCGAGGCTGCAATTGTCAATTGTGGCATGCTAAGCATTTCCTATAAATAGGGTACTTAGTTAGAAATGAAAATCACACCAGAATCAGAAAATTTTCTCTTTATAATATCGAGCGTATTTCTTGTGAGTATTTAGATACTTTGAGTGTGGATAACGGTACAAGTTTTCGTTCACATAATATCCGATATTTCAGTCAAAACTACTCTTCTGTTAAGGTAAGAGATATTATTTTTCGAGTAAATGATGTTATTATCTTTCAGTATCCATAAAGAATATTATTTTCTTTCATATTCCATATTATGAAAGTAATAATATTTCATTTCATATTCCTAAATCTGAACTTACTACGGTAAGTATTGCTTCTATAATTCCTGAAATGATCAGAAATTTCTTGAGTTTTGCGTTTCATCTAGTATCATTTCACCGGAATAATTTTCTGAACTTTCTCGTGAAATTTTTATCTTTTCATGTCGAGTTACTATTCACGGTAATTTTTTTTCTTTGATTGGATCCAAGTTTTGATCTTCATTCTTGAACTCTGGATAAATTCTCTAATATTTGTCCTTTATCTCACTGGATTCGTTATTCGTATTGTTTTTCATCATCCTCAGTCCTAAATGGTGATATAACTGAATATCTTTGGCCTATAGTGCAAAGATGAATGATTACTTGATGAATATTTTTGGCCTGTAGTGCAAAGATAAATGATTATCTGATGAATATCTTTGGCCCGTAGTGCAAAGATGAACATGTGTTGAGATGAACATGACCAACTGGTGATACAAATGAATATCTTTGGTCCGTAGTGCAAAGATGAATATTGATTTGAGATATATATTGATTGATGTTACAGGGATAAAATATTGATGATGGACTTTTAAATCATAGAAGATAGTAGACTTCATTCTCTGCTTAACTCTTCTAATGAATTGTTATTTCCGCTGCGAATATTGATCTAAAACTTGTTGTCCATAATATTTTATCTGGTTTATTGAAGACTAACGATAATTTATTATTCATTATCTTAGTCATAATATTCTTTACTGGGCTAGTTGAGCTCACCCTTTTCTTCTATTGTTCTCTTCAGAAAATCGAAATATCGCGGGGACTAGTCGGGGATCAGAATGATGGTCAGAGTTAGATCAGTAGAAGTCCTCACTATTCTATAAAATAGTGGGATAATGATTGTAATTAATAAGGAATGAATTTGAATGTTTATATTTCGTATTATATACGATTTGTATTGAAATTCACAATTTGTGTGGTCGTTGTTTGCACGACCGTATGTTATAAAAGATTGTATTTGAATTCTATACCATGTATTTGGCGACTCAGACTGGGTTGGTATTGAACCTATTTTGAGGGCGTCACAGTAGAGGTGGTAAGAAATATTATATTTCTTTTGTGGATGATATGTTTAGATATACTCAAATTTATCTCATTTCCTCTAAAGATGAAGTAGAAGAAATGTTTATTAAATATAAAGCATAAGTTGAAAATAAGTTAGAAAGAAAAATTAACAGACTTAGATCCAATCGTGGAGGTAAATATGATTCAGGAAGTCTTACAAAATTTTGTCAACTAAATGGAATTATACATGAAACTTCTTCCTCTTATTCTCCACAGTTCAATGGAGTCGCGGAAAGGAAAAATATAATACTTGAAAATATGATGAATGCTATGTTAATTAGTTCTGGTTTACTATCTAATATATATGTGGGGAAAAGTTTGTCTTTCTGCCAATAATCATATTTTAAATAGAGTTCCACATAAAAGGATAGATTCTACACCATATCATTTAAGTAAGAAGCATGCACCTAACTTGGGGTATCTTAAAGTGTGGGGCTGTCTAGCTAAAGTAGTTATACCGGAATTTAAAAGTAATAAAATTGGACCTAAAACAATGAATTGTATTTTTATTGGTTATGCTTCTAATAGTGCTGCTTACATATTTTTGGTAATTAAAGATGAGACTAAAAATTATCAATATAACTATTTTGGAAACAAAGGATGCAGAATTTTTTGAAAATATATTTTCAATGAAAATAAGAGATGTGGGCAGTCCTTTTTCAAATGAACATCTTAAAAGGAAAGATAAAGAACTTGTAGCTGCATCTACTAGAAGTAAAAGGCAATGTTTTGAGAAAATTTTTGGTCCAAATTTAATAATTGATTTTATACCCTAAAACTTATGAAAAAGCAATGACATCAATTGATGCAACCTTTTGGAAAGAATATGCTATTAATAGTGAACTAGATTCCATTATGTTTAACCATACATGCGAACTAGTTAATTTGCCTAGAGGATGTAAACCTATTGGATGCAAATGGGTGTTTAAAAAGAAGTTAAAAGTTGATGGGTCTATTGATAAATTTAAGGCAAGACTTGTGGCTAAAGGATTTACTCAAGAGGAAGGGTTTGACTATTTTGACACTTACTCACTAGTGACTAAAATGGCAACCATAAGAATTTTAATTGCTTTAGCATCTATTCATAATTTAATAATCCACCAGATGGACGTTAAAACTATTTTTTTGAATGGAGAGTTAAATGAAGAGATATATATGTGTCAACCAGAAGGGTTTGTAGTTCCAGGATAAGAACAAAGAGTGTGTAGACTTGTAAAATTCTTGTATGGTTTGAAACAAGCACCGAAACAATGGAATGAAAAATTTAATAAAACTCTCTTGTCTAATGATTTTGTGACAAATGAATCTGATAGTTGTGTCTATAGTAGATTCAATGAAAATTGTTGTGTGACTATTTGCTTATATATGGATGATTTGCTAATATTTGGTACCAATGGCAAAGTTGAAAAACTACTAAAGTTTTTTTATCTTCTAAATTTGACATGAAAGATTTAGGACAAGCGGATTTGATTTTTGGCATGAAAATAAGTAAACATGCAAATGGTTTTGTTTTATCACAGTCTCATTATGTGAAAAATATTCTTAAGAAATTTAATGTCTTTAATGAAGAGCCATTAAGAACACCTTATGACTCTAGTGTGCATTTAAAGAAAAATAAAGGGAATGGTATTGCACAAATTAAATATGTCAGAATCATTGGTAGTGTAATGTATTAAATGAACTGTATTCGACCTGATATTGCATATGCCTTTAGTAGACTTAGCAAATATATACATAATCCTCCACAAGATCATTGGAATTCATTGCCACGACTAATGAGGTATTTAAAAGGAACAGTTAATATAGGTGTACATTTTACTGGTCATCCTAATATTCTAGAAAGATATTGTGATGCTAATTGGGTATCCGATAATGATGTGACAAACTCCACTAGTGATTATGTGTTTACATTAGGTGGTTGAGCTGTTTCTTGGAAATCTGCTAAACAAACTTGTACTGCTAGATCTACTATGAAATCTGAATTTATTGCATTAGAATTTGCAGGTACAGAAGCAGAGTGGCTAAGGAATTTATTGGCAGATCGACATACCGTTGTGGTCTAAACCAGATCCTTCTATTTCTCTGCATTATGATTCTCAAGCAGCTATTGGCTGGGCAATGAACCATGTTTATAATGGGAAACAGAGACATATTCGCTTGAGACATAATATTGTACGAGGACTGATCAGTAACGGTACTGTTATTTCCATGGATTTTGTGAGGTCTGAAAAGAACCTTGCAGATCCGTTCACAAAGAGATTGACTAGAAAGGTTGTCCAAGAAGCATCCAGAGGGATGAGACTATTGCCAATATCTTGAGTAAGTAATACGTGATGGAAACCCAACCCATGTGATTGGAGATCCCATGAATTGGGTTCAATGAGTAACAACAATTCACGAAATTATTTAATTTTAAGCACTGCAATTATTTATGACTTTCCCTATGTGCATGTAGTGTTTACTGACAAATTGTGATAGGATAAATCATTTAGATTTTTAAAGAAACCCATAGCCCTAAAAGGTGGTGTATGTCAGTTTACACTTGACGAGTTCACCTATATAAAGGTGGAGGTGTAGGTCGCTTCCTATGAGAGCCTTTGGCAAACTCTCTAGAGCCTTTATGAAAATTTGGGATATGACGCATGACCTAGAACGCGCCCAACCGCGGACTTGTGTGAATTCGAGATTTTTGGATATGTGTGCAAGTTCAACTGTTTATATCACAGATAATGGGTTCAAGAATATAATTTACCTATAATCTACAATCATAAGCTTATTCTACTAAGTGTTGATTCAAACCCACAAGGTATCAACGTTATGTATCTAAAATCTATTGTCCTTCTTACTTTCTTTTAATTTTTCTCACTTTGAATCATGTGGGGGATTGTTGGTTATGCTTCAAAATTCTTAGTTTTGATAAAATTTCACATTTCCTATTTTGAGAATCTTTCATGTGTATATTAGTATATTATGGTGTGGACTTAGTAATATGATTGAAGAAAAAGGGATCCAGGCGCAGGAGGTGCCGATCGGATCGATTATGGCTCGTGTCGGGTGTCAGCCAGTGGACCATCCACATAGATAAGTTCAAAGTCGTCTCTTAGCGTTGAAGGAGGATAGAGAGTCGAGGAGATGGAGATACTTTTCACATGCACGATGTTAACGTCTAAAAAAAGTCATATTTTGATTTTTTTCACACGACTTTTTTCAGGAATTTCCGAGTATTTATATGCCTTGGGTTAACCCATAACCGTCAACTGCCAATTTGAATTTATTAGAATTTGGAAAAATCAAATCACTTTATCAGATTATTCCATTTTCATGCACGGGTTTAGAAATTTATTTTTGGTGAATTGGTATAAAATTTATTTATATGCAGCTTCCCAGAATTTCCCCATGATATTAATTATCGCGATGAAATATTATAAGTATGCCATAATAATAGTCTTATTTCAGCTTCTTACTTTTTGTCTGATTACTTGTAGAGGAAGGATCATACAAGAATGGGATAACAACTACAGAAACTTTCAAAACTGATCTCTACATTAATTCCAACATAATTTTCTTCTCTGCATTTATTTATTTAGGTGGGGGAGTATGATTTATTTATTTTTGTTTACAAAAACAAAGTCTAGTATCTTTTGCTGGTAGTAAAAAAATGATAATGTTAAAATTTAAGAACGAATAATATTGCAATCACACAAATATTATATTAAAGTCGAAAAAGTAAGAACACGCGATACCTAGGTTCACCAATTTGGCTAATCTTGCTTGTCTGATGTATTCATTAAATGCCTCACACTGTCTACAATAATTCACACACTAAACAATATTTTTATAGTAACTAGTAAACCCTAACTTCTATAACATAGGTGCTCGTTAACAATACATTAATAAAATCCAAGATCAGATTACTAATAAATCTCTAAACCCAATTGCATTTTGCGCTTGGATTCCAGAGGGCATTGTCCCCTTGCAACCCTCGCTAACTCACCAGCGAGTTGGGCAATCGCTCACTCACCGGAGAGCAAGACCCTCGACTACCCTGTCGTAGTGGTCATTCGTCGAACTAGCAAAAGTATGAGTCAATCCCAACATATAAAAATGTTTTCATATTTATAATCACAATTTCATTATTATATTATTACTACTCTGTCCGTTCTAAATTAATTATAAGATCAATTTTTGATTTCTTAAAAGTCAATTTCAAACATTTTTAAAACTATCTAAAAAGTACTACTAATAATAATATTAATTGTTTTTAAAACTTAAATCGAATGGATCATGTTAATTTAAAATTTGAAAACATCTCAAATTAACTTTTAGAAAGTCAATATTAATCTTGTAATAAATGATAATTTGGAACATATATATATATATATATATATATATATATATATATATATATATATATATGCAGGAAGTGCGAGTAAAAGATTGGAAAAAACAAAGGAAAATGAATTAAACTAGAACCATGAGGAAGTAAGTGCTTGGGTAAATCATGACTCATAGGTAACTAAAAATCATGCCTATATATACAATATGGTTCTTAAAATACCCTCATCGTAACAAATATATTACAAAAGTTATAGGTTACATAGAGTTAATTTCACTGTCAACAAATAACTACACTAGTAATAAAATCTACAAGGCCATCACAATTTTCAGGAAGAAAATATCAAAAGCAATGGCCTTAAGAATTAGTAGACAACATCATGTTCTTGAACTCCTCAAAATCAAGCACCCCATCCGAATTCGTATCATAAACACTAATCATACTCCTACAATGATCAGTGCTCCCTGCTGCACAATGCTCGTCCCATAAACCTAGTCTTGATAATGCGCTCTGCAGCTCCTCGCAAGAAATAAATCCGTCGTCGTTTGAATCAAAAACCTTGAAAGCCTTAACAAGAAGATCACTCTCCAATTTGTGTTCCTCCTCTCCATCTTCTCCTTCTTCACACACGCTGCGCTTAATAATAATGTCATAAAAGAAGGAAAAATCGATTAGGTCAAGGCTTTTCATTCCTACTAGTAACTCCAATTCGTCGAGGCTTGCTTGGACTCCGATTCTCTCAAGAAGCAATGCAAACTCGTCGATGCTGACTAGGCCATCGCCATTTTTGTCCAGTTTCTTGAAAATCCGGTGTAAATCATGGCAGTTTAGAGGAGACATTTAATTTGATGGAAAATAAGATGGTTTTGAAGAAAGTACATGAATGTGTGTGTGTATATATATGGTGAAGAAAAGTTGAGAGGGATTAATTTAGAAGAAAATTATGTGGACGTTGAAATCTTATGAAGGAATTTGCAGGAAGCTTCATATATACAAGGAGAATAGTAATTAGAGTTGCATAACTAGCCAGAAGCCTAGAATATGCTAGGGGTTGTTTGTTTTCATTATTTAACAAAGAATGTTTTTTTTTTTTTGACATTTATTTTCTTCTTTATAGGTAGAGCCTTGAAGGAGTATTGTTAAGTCTACAAGTTTATAAAATTCTCAAGGAGAATAGTAATTAGAGTTGGATAACTAGCCAGAAGCCTAGAATATGCTAGGGGTTGTTTGTTTTCATTATTTAACAAAGAATGTTTTTTTTTTGACATTTATTTTCTTCTTTATAGGTAGAGCCTTGAAGGAGTATTGTTAAGTCTACAAGTTTATAAAATTCTCAAGATATTGCCTTTGTCTTTATCAGGGACAAACACGTACTAGATAATTATAGAAAGAATTAATAATTATCCCGACTAGATAATTATTAAAATACAATATATTTAAATACACTAGATCAAAAAAAAATTGAAGTCAAATGATTTATATTTTAGGCCGGAGATATTTAAATGTGTACTTAATAATACATTATCATATGTTTGAAAAGGCATCAAATGTATCTTCCGCGAAAAAACTAAGCCATCAAATGTACAGAGATACAACTTAGCGGAAAAAAAAAATGTACAGAGATACAAATATTTGTTAATGCATGACGTCATGACTAAGAAATATGCGCCTCCCTTTTAGATTTCAGACTAGTTCATTCTTGAAAAACACTATGCGGATATCAAAATTGGACATGCGTGTTTTATAATTTTATCTATTTGTATTTTGACTCCAACAGGGGTAAAAATATAAATAAGTGAAATTGTAAAACACTCGTGTCTAATTTTCATGTCTGCATAGAAGAGCTCTTTATTCATTTATAAAAAAAAATTAAATCGTGAACTTATTTTTTTATAAAATATCTATATTCTGATTCCTATGTAGTTTTTCACATTGATAGTTTTCATTATAAATTATTAGTTTGCATTATTTGAAATATTATGTAATTTCAAGGATTGTGTTAACATGATGCAGATGAGTGTCACGAGGAGCAATTTTTTTTATTTATTTACAAAGTCAATCTTAAAATCTTTCCAAGTGAAAGAATAGGAGGGGAAATGGCAAGAAAAATGGTGGAGGTCAACTCCAATGTGACTTCCAATCCACACCCAATTGTTGATGGTGATTGAAAGATGGGTTGATTATACTGGACCAGAAGGTGCATCAAATTTGTCAGCAGATTCTTAACCTTATAAATGCATTTGACAAAGTTGTTAATCTGTGGGTTGGTTGAAACTAGGCCTCTTATATCCACGATTAAAAGTGATTTTAACGGACATAAGTTTGTTGCAAATGGACAAAATAATAAATGGATACGAGTCCAGATACATTAACTTATAAATTAAATGTAAACATATATATATATATATATATATATATATATATATATATATATATATAGGAAGGATCTTAAGCTCACCTTAAAAAAACTCACCCAAGCTCCCCTATAAATAGCTCCTTTAATTTTCTCTCTTCTCGCAACATCCAGCCAAAAAAAACACGGAGGCCCTTCTCCCTCTTCTCCAACAGCTCCGCTCTCTCTCTTTCTCAAGAACAACTGCTCTTCTCTCTCTCTCTTCAAGCACGGCCCCTTCTCCCTCTCTCTTCGCGACAACGAATTTGCCCCTACTCTCTCCTCCGGCCGACGAAGAGAGACTCTCGCAAGACGAACCAATTTCTGAGGTTGATCCGTCAATTTTAGACCAAGGTAAAGAAATTAGAACTTTGTATATGGATTTTCTTGTTGTATGGGTTGAAATATTACTTAGATTTGTTCCAATTTCTGTTTTGGTGTTCAATAATAGCTTTTTTAGGGCTTAAAATTTATGAGGGCCAAACCCTATAATCTTCAATTTTTGGGTAATAGCACGCTGAGTTGTGATGCACTGCCAGAGAATGATAAAATTAAGTTAATTGCAGTGGAACATGAAATTTTGGGTAATATGTATGTGATTTTTCTGTTTTCTGCAAATTTATGAGGGCCAAACACAAATTTATAGTTCCTGAAATACAGTGCAATTAACTTAATGCTTGCTAGAGAAACTGATTCAATACTGTATTAATGCTTGCTACTGATTTTATTCTGATTTATAATGGGCAGAATTTTTAAAAATGGATTCCAGCCCCCATGAAATAGATAGTTGTGGGGATAATGTAGAAATGAAAATGGAGATGGAGAGGGATGACTTGAGTGAAGTGTGGTTGGATTTGATTGATGATAAAACTGATGTCTACGATCCTCAAGTAGCCGATGAGTTGACGCCTATGCTAGGTCAAGAATTTCAAACATTAGATGACGCTCACACTTTTTACAATACATATGCAATGCATGCTGGTTTTAGTGTGCGAAAGCATACTGAGAAAAAAAGGAGGGAAGCGGTGAGATTTGTAGGAAGTCGTATGTGTGTTATAAGAAAGGAAAGGGCACACTATTAGCCGATGTGGATGCAAAAAGAAAACGTGGATCTATTAAAGAAGGTTGTAGTGCAAGAATGGTAGTGGTTAAAAGAAATGACTTGTACGTAGTTACCATAACTGATGAGGGTCATTGTCACCCGTTGTCAACTCCACATAAGAGGCATCTTTTACGATCGCACCGTAACGTGTCAGCTGCCCAAAAATGTTTGAGTCAACAACTTTGATATTTGTTTAAATGTAGAACTGGAGAATCAAATGATGATGCTACTCAGGATCCAAGTGTAGCTAACGATGATAGTGATCCAACAGAGATTTCTAAATTCTGAGGTAATGATAATATTCATCCAAGTGTATTAAATTTATATCAATATGCAATGTTATTTGATAGTCAGTCTCAATTGGAATATATTAGAGGTTTCTTTATTTGCCTTTCTTTCCTTATGGCTTTACTTTACAAAAAATGATTTGTCCAATTTCTGCTGCTGTCAATAGCAGTCCCATTTCTGCTGCTGTCAATAGCATTGTCCCATATCTGTCCTCATATGCACTGTTATTATTGAAGCTTTTTTAAAATTGTTATCCTGCAGAGGTTCTCCTAGCTTTGGAATATCTCCACGTGCTTGGGATTGTAAGGGAAGATGGAAGGTGCTGATATTGCTACTTTGATGTTCCAAAGTTGTACAAGTTTTATTGATGTTCTTGTCATTTCACCACCTTTGTTAAAGTGGATTCTTAATTGACATTAATGTTAAGATGTATGAATTAGTGGACAATTTAATGGCATACTGGAAAGAATATTGCATCTCAATGTTATGGGATGGAGCGTATATAAAATCTATTTAAGCAGGATTCACACATGATCTACTATCATTTCTATTTAATATTGCATCTCAATGTTATTGCATCTCCATGTTGTTGCATCTCAATGTTGTTACTGTCATTTCTAGCATCTCAAGCAGCTCATGAACTCAAAAGAAAATTGAGTCGGCATATACTTGAAGGCTGAAGACCCTCCGCTGGGGCGGGTGCTCGAAGAAGCGAATCCCCGCCGGGGCAGGTGACATGCAGTGCAGACAGTGCTTGGCCCCACTGGGGCGGGGCTTGATAACTGAAGACTCCCGCTGGGGCGGAGCTTGATTGTGACTCCCCCAGAATAGGTCCAGTAAACCCAACCCATTCTGAGTCGCCAAATACATGGTACAAAATTCAAATACAAACTTTATATCATACGGTCGTGCAAAATACGACCACACAACTGTGAGTGTCAATACAAATATGTAGAAAATATTAATATTCAAACTAAGTCCTCATTACAATTATTATCACACTATTTATCAGAAATAGTGAGGACTACTACTGCTCTAACTCGGACCATCACTCTGTCCCCCGACTAGTCCCTGCGACATTCTCATTTCCTGAAGAGGACAACAGATGAAAAGGGTGAGCTCAACTAGCTCAGTAAAGAATATTATGACTAAGATAATAGAAAATAAATTATCGTTAGTCTTCAACAAATCAGATAAAATATAATGGACAACCAACTTTAGATCAATATTCGCAGCGAAAATAACAATTCATTAGAAGAATTAAGCAGAGAATAAAGTCTACTATCTTCTATGATTTAAAAGTCCATCATCAATATTTTATCCCTGTAACATCAATCAATATACAGCTCGAATCAAATATTCATCTTTGCACTTCAGGCCAAAGATATTCATTTGTATCATCAGTGGTCATGTTCATCTCAACACCTGTCATCTTTGCACTACGGCCAAAGATATTCATCAGGTAATCATTCATCTTTGCTCTACAGGCCAAAGATATTCAGTTATATCACCACTTAGGACTGAGGATGATGAAAAACCATATAAATAACGAATCCAGTGAAATAAAGGAATATTAAGGATTCGTATTTTAGTTTATCAAAATTCAAGAACATTCCATAATAATACTTTGTGGAGCAAAATTCAAGAATAAAGCTCAAAACTTAGATCCAATCAAAGATGGTAATCATAACAGACAATTTGGACAAATAGAAGAAAATTTAGTTTTTCCGTGAATAGTGCCGTATACGTGAATAGTAACCCCGACGGAAAAAGTAAGAATTTCATAACAAAATCCATGCCAATATTTCGGTATAATGATATTGAAAAGAATAACATCATTTACGAAAGAAAATAACATCCCTTACCTCAAAAAGATAGTACCTCTGAATGGAATATCGGATATAATACCGAAGGAAACTTGCGCTGAATACTAATACTCAAAGTATCTAAATACTCATAAAAATACGCTCGATATTATAGAGAGAGAAAACTTCTGATTCTGGTGTGATTTTCAATTCTAACCTAAGCACCCTATTTATAGGAAAAGCTTAGGATGCCAAAGGAGACTAAAATAATAAAATAATATTATTTTCAAAAAAATTCTCCAGTCGCCGGCTGCTCCAAAGAAATCAGGATTTTCAACAAACCAACAAAAGTGGGGCCCACCTTTTTATTAAAAAATATTTATTTTCTGAAACTTCAATAATTCATAATAAATAGCTCATTTGTCAGAAAAATACAAATTCTATGTCCTTCCATAGGAAATTTAATTCTCTACAACTTTGTAGAAGGAAGTTTTTCCAAATTCCAAACATAAATTATCCGAAATCCATAAACAGATGATTATCCACACCCAAAATACTAATAAAAACTCATCAGCGCTAATTCCTTCTTTAATATCCACAAAATAAATATTTCCTTATCATATAAATCAATAATTAATTATTCACAAATAATATTACAGAACTACAATATTGACAACCAGGTCGTTCCCAGGAAAGAGGGGGCCTTCCGATAAGGACTTCTCCTTACTGGCGCGCAATTAAATAACCCCTCCTAGACAGAACTTCCTTAGACATTGTCAATAATGCTATCTAATAATATTATTCAAATAATATGAATTATTGAGTTGATAATGTGAAATACTGTGCAGTGACAATTATTGAATCAATAATACCAAAATATCAACTGTAGCCATTATTGAATCAATCATATAAAATAGCAACGTAGCAATTATTGAGTCAATAAAATATCAATGTAACAATTATTGAGTCAATAATATAAAATATCAACGTAGCAATTATTGAGTCAATAATATAAAATATTGAACAGTAATTACTGTAACAATTATTGAGTAATGGCTTCTCACGTAAGAATCAATAATTAGAATTACTGTGCAATACCGTGTGCTACTATGCAACACCGTGTATCACTGTATTTTAACCACTGGGTATTTCAACAGTACTAACGGTAACAACTACGCCGTTATTTTGTAAAAAAAATTATTTCTGTCGCTTTCTATATCCGACAGTTATTCTGTTGTGGGGGCCCACAAATAGCTGCGCCGTTGTACGAATATTCCCCGACAACAAGAATATTCCACGACCAAACGAATATTCCCCGACAACAAGAATATTTTATAACCACTTGCTCATTTTAAAAATATTTGCACATTTCACCCATAACTTTCATATTTATCAAAACAACACCTTACTGTTTCGAAATAATATATAAAGAAAATTAAATCTTTATTCATAAAAGTTGGGGTCTTACAACCTCCCTTCCTTATGAAATTTTGTCCTCGAAATTGACGTACGTACCTGGTATGTCGAAAAGGTGAGGATGCCTCGCTTTCATTTCCGATTCTAACCCCCAGGTCATTTACTCAATAGCCTGGTTTCTCCACAAAACTTTAACTTGAGGTATAATTTTCGAGCGTAGGACATGCTCCTTCCTATCCAAGATCTTGACAGGTACCTCCTCGTATGTTAAATCTTCAGCTATCTCGTCTGGTTCTAACTCAATAGTGCGGTTTGGATCCTTCACATATTTACGTAACACGGATATGTGAAACACGTTATGAACACGAGACATGCTTGGAGGTAAAGCGAGTCTATAGGCCACATTTCCTACTCGGTCAAGAATCTCAAATGGACCAATAAATCGTGGGTTGAGCTTTCCTCTCTTGCCAAACCTCGTAACTCCTTTCCACGGAGCAACACGTAATAACACATGGTCTCCAACATTAAATTCTACGTCCTTTCGATGAAGATCCGCATAACTCTTTTGTCGATCTTGTGCTGTTTGTATACGTTTTCGGATTATTTGGATCTTTTCTGTAGTCATACGTACCAACTCCGGTCCCAACAATGTTGTTTCATCCACCTCGTTCCAACATACTGGAGAGCGACACTTTCTCCCATACAATGCCTCGAATGGAGCCACGCCTATACTTGCCTGATAACTGTTGTTGTAGGAGAATTCCACCAATGGTAAATACTTATCCCAACTCCCTTTGAAATCTAGAACACAAAGTCTCAATAGATCTTCAAGAGTTTGAATAGTCCTTTTCGATTGTCCGTCTGTTTGAGGATGATAAGCCGAACTGAATCGTAAATCCGTGCCCATAGCTTTCTACAAACTGATCCAAAATTGTGAAGTAAATCTGGGATCACGATCCGAAATTATGGATACTGGCATGCCATGCAATCTCACAATCTCATTCACGTACATATGAGCAAGACGTTCATGGGAATAAGTCTCTCGTATCGGCAAAAAATGAGCAGACTTAGTTAATCTATCAAAAATAACCTAAATCGCATCTATGCCTTGAGAAACCTTGGGAAGACCCGTAACGAAATCCATCGTAATGTGTTCCCACTTCCATTTTGGAATCTCCAGTGGTTGAAATGGACCCTTCGGTACTTGATGCTCCGCCTTTACACGTTGACAAATTAAACATCTCGAAATGAACTCCGCGATCTCTCTCTTCATATTGCTCCACCAAAATGTATGTCGGAGATCACGATACATTTTGGTACTCCCAGGATGGATTGCAAACGGTGTGTTGTGTGCCTCCATCATGATTCTATACTTCAAGTCGGAATCGTTAGGAACACAAAGTCTGGAGTTGACTCGAAGTATTCCATCTTCATCGATTCTTGCTTCTAGAATTGCACCTTCTTGCACCTTCTTCATCATCTTCATCAGCTCCGCATCCGTAGCTTGAGCAGCTTTAACTTTATCAATCAAAGCTGGTTCTACGAGTATACTTGACATCATCGCACTCGTTCCCACATATGATCTTCTACTCAACGCGTCAGCTACCACGTTCGCTTTTTCAGGATGGTATTGGATGGTATGATCGTAATCTTTCAACAGCTCAAGCCAACGTCGCTGCCGCATGTTGAGTTCCTTCCGAGTGAAGAAATATTTAAGGCTCTTATGATCTGTACAGATCTCCACTTTCTCTCCGTACAAGTAATGTCTCCAGATCTTCAACGCAAAAACGACTGCTGCCAACTCTAGATCATGAGTAGGATAATTCTTCTCATACTCTTTGAGTTGTCGCGAGGCATAGGCTATGACTTTCCCATGTTGCATGAGAACACATCCTAACCCTTTGCCCGAAGCATCGCTGTAGATAACAAATCCATCCGAACCAGATGGTATTGTCAGAACAGGTGCCGAGATAAGTCTTCTTTTGAGCTCTTGGAAGCTCTTCTCGCATTCCTCGCTCCAAACGAATTTTGTATCTTTTCGAGTCAACTGAGTTAATGGAGTAGCGATTCGAGAAAATCCCTCTACGAATCTCCGATAATAACCAGCTAAGCCCAGAAAGCTTCGTACTTCGATCACCGACTTAGGTTGCTCCCAGCTTTGTATTGCTTCAATCTTCGCCGGGTCAACAGATACTCCACGTTTCGATACCACGTGCCCAAGAAATGCTACTTCCTCAAGCCAGAACTCGTATTTCTTCAGCTTGGGATATAGCTTGTTCTCACGAAGCTTTTGAAGTACCAACTTCAAATGGTGTTCATGATCTTCACGGCTTTTAGAATAGATGAGGATGTCATCAATAAAGACAACAACGAATTGATCCAAATACTCCTTAAATACACGGTTCATCATATCCATGAAAGCAGCAGGAGCATTAGTCAATCCAAAAGACATGACTAAGAACTCATAATGCCCGTACCGTGTTCTGAAAGCAGTTTTTGGAATATCCTCAGTTTTAATCTTCAGCTGATGATATCCAGAACGAAGATCGATCTTTGAAAAGAACTGTGCTCCTTGCAACTGGTCGAACAGGTCATCAATACGAGGTAGCGGATACCTATTCTTGATGGTGACATGGTTCAACTCCCGATAGTCAATACAAAGTCGCATACTTTCGTCTTTCTTCTTTACGAATAAAACAGGAGCACCCCAAGGAGACGTACTAGGACGAATAAAATCGATGTCTAACAACTCTTGTAATTGGACCTTTAACTCCTGAAGTTCAATAGGAGCCATTCGATATGGGGTTTTAGAAATGGGTTTTGTACCGGGTTCAAGGTCAATAAAGAATTCAACTTCACGTTCTGGGGGTAGACCGGGAAGTTCTTCGGGAAATACATCAGGAAACTAATTAACAACGGAAATATCATTCAAATCTGATGTATTCTGGTTTAGATCAGTGACATGAGCTAAGAAAGCTTGACATCCGTTTTTCAATAAACGAATAGCTTTATGACTTGAAATGATATTGACTGATTTTAGTGGTTTGGTGATTTGGATTCGTACAACAGGTTGATTAGGAATATGAAAACTAACAACCTTACGAAAACAATTAATTCTGGCATGGTAAGTGGTTAACCAGTCAATTCCTAAAATCACGTCAAATGCAAGTATTTTTAAAGATATAAGATCAACAGGTAAGGTAAGGGTACCAATCTGAATCAAGCAAGATTTGTAAACTGTAGATGTAACGAAGGTTTCTCCTAACGGAGTTTCAACAGATAAGTCAAAGTCTAATTTATCAGAAGTCAAGTTCAAACGTTGAGCACAAGCAAGTGAAATAAAGGAATGGGTAGCACCGGTATCTAGCAAGGTGTAAACTTCGTAAGAGTTTATAATTAGCTTACCCGTAATCACCTCGTGTGGATTCCTCGTGTTTTGGGCTGTTACGACAAACGCTCTTCCAGGAATCACCGACTTTGACTTGTCTGCAACCGCCTTTGGAATCACCACCCCCGCTGGATTTGGTTTCGCAACAGGACAATCTTAAGCTATATGTCCTTCTTTTCCACAGTTATAACATGCTTTGAATTATTGTGGACAGTTTGGGCTGATATGTCCTTCTTTTTCGCACTTATAGCATACGACCGGTGGTCGTTCTCTTCCCCTAGAAACAGTTGATGCTGGTGCTGATGTCGACGTCTTCACGTTCTCATTGTTGTACCTTCTCTTCTTGAAATCTCCTCCCGATTCGCTTTTTCTACTATCATGGCCATGATTACCACCGGAGTGGTTACCGCTTCTGTCATACTTTCCTCCTCGCTGGTTGTCATTGCTCCGATGACTGCTGCCACCGGTACGACCTTGGTTGTGGTCCCTCGGTTGAACATAATCATTATCTCGTTCTAATAACTGGGCCCTTTTTACTACATCTGAATATAAAGAAAATTTATGAGAAATGAGGTATTGACGTATTTCGGGTTTCAAACCTCTTAGAAACATCCGCGTCATACGTTCCTCATTCTCCACCAAATGAGATGCAAACCTGGACAGCTCCGCGAACTTAGCCTCGTACTGGGACACAGTCATGTTGTTTTGCTCGAGTCTGATAAACTCTACTTCCTTCATATGACGAATACTTTTAGAAAAGTACTTGTCATTAAACAGTTTCTGGAACGCTTCCCAAGACATCTTGAGTGCGGCAGGCTGGGTACGCTTCACAGATTCCCACCAGTAATCTGCCTCTCCACGGAACATAAACGTGGCGAATGGAACCTTCTGTTCCTCCGTACATCCCAAGACATCAAATATCTTGGTAATTTGTTTAATCCACGTCTCCGCCTTGATTGGATCTGGCTTTCCTAGAAACTCTGGTGGTCCCAATTCTTTGAACTGCTTGGCAGTGACAACTCTCGTGTTGTTATTATCTCCACCTGTATGATGCACACGAGTCTCTCTTGTCTGGTTTTGCATAAACTGCAAAAAACTTCTAAACATCTCATCGTTTATCGTCTGACCAGCGTTGTTTTCAGGATGAACATTGCCTTTTTGTTGCACGTCCTCCTGGTTATCGATTAAAGGTGTCTCCACGGTCTCATTCACTTCGTTGTTAACATTCTCAGCTGCCATTCTCAAATACTGCCATAAAACAAGGGTTAATTAAACAAATCAACATATCACATAATAACCCTATGCTCCGACTGACCAATTAAATACCACATAAGCTTAGGTAGGACACACTAGCGAAGGATTTACTCGTCTCTCCCCTCCTAGTTCTATTCCCCGATCTCCGCCAGAGATCATATCCCTAAGCTCTGATACCAACTGTGACGCCCCCAGAATAGGTCCAGTCAACCCAACCCATTCTGAGTCGCCAAATACATGGTACAAAATTCAAATACAAACTTTATATCATACGGTCGTGCAAAATACGACCACACAACTGTGAGTGTCAATACAAATATGTAGAAAATATTAATATTCAAACTAAGTCCTCATTACAATTATTATCACACTATTTATCATAAATAGTGAGGACTACTACTGCTCTAACTCGGACCATCACTCTGTCCCCCGACTAGTCCCTGCGACATTCTCATTTCCTGAAGAGGACAACAGATGAAAAGGGTGAGCTCAACTAGCTCAGTAAAGAATATTATGACTAAGATAATAGAAAATAAATTATCGTTAGTCTTCAACAAATCAGATAAAATATAATGGACAACCAACTTTAGATCAATATTCGCAGCGAAAATAACAATTCATTAGAAGAATTAAGCAGAGAATAAAGTCTACTATCTTCTATGATTTAAAAGTCCATCATCAATATTTTATCCCTGTAACATCAATCAATATACAGCTCGAATCAAATATTCATCTTTGCACTTCAGGCCAAAGATATTCATTTGTATCATCAGTGGTCATGTTCATCTCAACACCTGTCATCTTTGCACTACGGCCAAAGATATTCATCAGGTAATCATTCATCTTTGCTCTACAGGCCAAAGATATTCAGTTATATCACCACTTAGGACTGAGGATGATGAAAAACCATATAAATAACGAATCTAGTGAAATAAAGGAATATTAAGGATTCGTATTTTAGTTTATCAAAGTTCAAGAACATTCCATAATAATACTTTGTGGAGCAAAATTCAAGAATAAAGCTCAAAACTTAGATCCAATCAAAGATGGTAATCATAACAGACAATTTGGACAAATAGAAGAAAATTTAGTTTTTCCGTGAATAGTGCCGTATACGTGAATAGTAACCCCGACGGAAAAAGTAAGAATTTCATAACAAAATCCATGTCAATATTTCGGTATAATGATATTGAAAAGAATAACATCATTTACGAAAGAAAATAACATCCCTTACCTCAAAAAGATAGTACCTCTGAATGGAATATCGGATATAATACCGAAGGAAACTTGCGCTGAATACTAATACTCAAAGTATCTAAATACTCATAAAAATACGCTCGATATTATAGAGAGAGAAAACTTCTGATTCTGGTGTGATTTTCAATTCTAACCTAAGCACCCTATTTATAGGAAAAGCTTAGGATGCCAAAGGAGACTAAAATAATAAAATAATATTATTTTCAAAAAAATTCTCCAGTCGCCGGCTGCTCCAAAGAAATCAGGATTTTCAACAAACCAACAAAAGTGGGGCCCACCTTTTTATTAAAAAATATTTATTTTCTGAAACTTCAATAATTCATAATAAATAGCCCCTTTGTCAAAAAAATACAAATTCTATGTCCTTCCATAGGAAATTTAATTCTCTACAACTTTGTAGAAGGAAGTTTTTCCAACTTCCAAACATAAATTATCCGAAATCCATAAACAGATGATTATCCACACCCAAAATACTGATAAAAACTCATCAGCGCTAATTCCTTTTTTAATATCCACAAAATAAATATTTCCTTATCATATAAATCAATAATTAATTATTCACAAATAATATTACAGAACTACAATATTGACAACCAAGTCGTTCCCAGGAAAGAGGGGGCCTTCCGATAAGGACTTCTCCTTACTGGCGCGCAATTAAATAACCCCTCCTAGACAGAACTTCCTTAGACATTGTCAATAATGCTATCTAATAATATTATTCAAATAATATGAATTATTGAGTTGATAATGTGAAATACTGTGCAGTGACAATTATTGAATCAATAATACCAAAATATCAACTGTAGCCATTATTGAATCAATCATATAAAATAGCAACGTAGCAATTATTGAGTCAATAAAATATCAATGTAACAATTATTGAGTCAATAATATAAAATATCAACGTAGCAATTATTGAGTCAATAATATAAAATATTGAACAGTAATTACTGTAACAATTATTGAGTAATGGCTTCTCACGTAAGAATCAATAATTAGAATTACTGTGCAATACCGTGTGCTACTATGCAACACCGTGTATCACTATATTTTAACCACCGGGTATTTCAACAGTACTAACGGTAACAACTACGCCGTTATTTTGTAAAAAAATTATTTCTGTCGCTTTCTATATCCGACAATTATTCTGTTGTGGGGGCCCACAAATAGCTGCGCCGTCGTACGAATATTCCCCGACAACAAGAATATTCCACGACCAAACGAATATTCCCCGACAACAAGAATATTTTATAACCACTTGCTCATTTTAAAAATATTTGCACATTTCACCCATAACTTTCATATTTATCAAAACAACACCTTACTGTTTCGAAATAATATATAAAGAAAATTAAATCTTTATTCATAAAAGTTGGGGTCTTACATTGATGATTGAAGGCTCTCCTTTTCCTATTCGGATATGCATGATATAAAATGGAGAGGGACCGAATCTGTTATGGGATGGAGCCACGTAAGGAGCATATATTATATATAGTCAGAAACTTTCTAAAGTTAACCATATATGCGAACCAAAGACGGACTTTAAAAAAAACACGCGGGTCGTTTATATGGGCTGGAGCGGGTTGATACAATTTTGATATATTTAATTTCACAATATATCAAATAGCCATATATTGATATATTTGATATATTTTGATATATTGTGAAATCATACATATCTATATTGTGATATTTTGATATATTGTGAAATCAAATATTTCAAAATATATCAATATATATCAAAATATTAAGATATTTGATACAATATTGATATATTTGATACAATATTTGATATATTTGATACAATATTGATATATTTGATACAATATTGATATATTTGACCCAGTTCTATATTTGATACAATATTTGATACATTGATATATTTGATACAATATTGATATATTTGATGCAATATTGATATATTTGACCCAGTTCTATATTTGATACAATATTTGATATATTTGATATAATATTGATATATTTGATGAAATATTGATATATTTGATAGAATATTGATATATTTGATGCAATATTGATATATTTGATACAATATTGATATATTTGAGCCAGTCCGTTCCAGGTCCGTCAATTCCGGTCCGTTGGAGAAAATTTTCTATATATATTATATTAGTTAGTATTAGTAATATACGTATACCTGTTCTTGGTTATTTCTAATCAATGTTACCTATTTCTCAAGTTACATACACATGATTACACTGCCCAAAAAAGTAAAAGCATAACATGATTATATTTCCTTCTTGGACAAGGTTACAACAAATTAATGTTAAAGTTTAATCAACCCAAATGACAATATTTACTCCATCTTCAATAACATGATTAAAATCAATAACCAAGAACATACAAATGCAATAATTAATTTTGTTCTTCCTTTGTTGCCTATTGGACGTATGTTATCCATCTCTTGCTCCATTTCGTTAATCTTTCGAAGTAATCCAGGTATTATTTGCCTTGATCTATCACACATTGGAGGATCGTACCAACCAAAAAATTGACAAACATTCCTCTGTAAACAAAGAAGTTTTCAATTTTATGTGCAAGTAAATAGAATGAAAGAGATAATAGACAAAAGTGGAACACTAACATACTTACTTTTCCATAATTCGGACATGATAAAAACCTTCTTCCTGGGTTAGTATCAGTCCATGATGTTTTAAGTTGAGCTGGCCTATCACAATCACATAGTACATTCATGGTTGCAAATACAAAATAGAATAGATTGTGCGAATCACATAGTACAAATTATTAGAAACACAAGGCTTCTGATACTGGCCCAAGTTGCCATATATGCAACGACCAAAACACAGGTCCACCCAAGAAATTTGAATACCACCAGAACAGCAAAGAAGATGCTAATATTCTACCCAGTTTCTCTGCCAAAAGTGCATTTTCCTATAAGAAAAATATTTCAATATGGAGAAGTAAAGCACCAAAAATGAAATTGGTGCAGCCATATGATGTATTCCTTTCTAATCCTCATATTTTAGTGTCAGGGATCCTTGGTAAGGCTTAGAAATGACGGATTATCATTGAAGTTTGCTATTTATTTTTAAATTCATTTTTGTTTCCACTTTCCTGATTTTTGCAGCTCTGTTTATTTCCAATATCAGGTGCTTTTGTTAGTGCCTCTCTGGGAGATAATTTAGCTGGAGCAAAAATAGACCATGATACTCTGGCGTCAAACATTTCAAACTTAATTCACCAAAACAGAAAAATCACACACATATTACCCAAAAATTGAAGATTATAGGGTTTGACCCTCATAAATTTTAAGTGAGCAGAAATATGCCATGATACTTTGGGCCTCAAACATTTCAAACTTAATTCACCAAAACAGAAAAATCACATACATATTACCCAAAAATCGAAGATTATAGGGTTTGGCCCTCATAAATTTTAAGCCCTAAAAAAAGCTATTATTGAACACCAAAACAGAAATTAGAACGAATCTAAGTAATATTTCAACCCATACAATAAGAAAATCCATATACAAAGTTCTAATTTCTTTACCTTGGTCTAAAATTGACGGATCGACCTTAGAAATTGGTTCGTCTCGCGAGAGTCTCTCTTCGTTGGTCGGAGGAGAGAGTAGGAACAAATTCGTTGTCGCGAAGAGAGAGGGAGAAGGGGTCGTGCTTGAAAAGAGAGAGAGAGAGAGAAGAGCAGTTGTTCTTGCGAAAGAGAGAGAGCGGAGCTGTTGGAGAAAAAGGAGAAGGGCCTCCGTGTTTTTTTGGCTGAATGTTACGAGGAGAGAGAAAATTTAGGGAGCTATTTATAGGGGAGCTTGGGTGAGTTTTTTAAGGTGAGCTTAAGATCCTTCCTATATATATATATATATAGGGAATGATCCATAGCATCTAGTTGCTATGGATATAATAGTGGCATATAGCATCTATACCGTCCATAACATCTATCAAGGGCTGGGATTGAAAAGTGGATTACGCAGTCCGCTAGTACTACTAGCGGACGTGGTTATTATAATTTTTGTACTTTCATGCCCCTACTCCGCCCAGCATAACGAAGCAATTGGACCAAAAAGTGAATATTCACAAACCCATATTCACCACTTTCATTCTATAACCCCCTTCTCTCTCTATAGACTCATATATATTACCTCTGTAAATCTTTCTTTCTCACACACTCAGACATACACACTAAATAAGTATTCTAAAAAGGAAGACTTTGGAAGTGTGATCTAGGATATCTTGAAATCGGTTGAATTGATCGGGGATGGAGGACAGGTAGGGCTGGAAATCGGATTTGAAGATTTCAGAGCCGGGTTTGGTTGTGTTAATTGGGGAAAATTCTTGGGTGGCGATGTAACGATTGAGATTTTATATGATAATTTTTAAATATTTGTTGAGTTAAATAAATATTTTATGTGATTTATTTATTGAGATTAATAAAATATGTGATTTTGTGGAGTGATTTAATTAAGTGTTATACATTAATTAAATGAATATTTGATAGTTAATTTAGTTGATGTATATTAATTTTATAGTATAGTTCTAATTTAATTGAGATAATTAAATTAGATAAATTATGTGATGTAGTGTTATATGAATTATAATTAGCGAGTAATTATAATTATGTGGCAATTTTTATGGGATTAATTGATGTTAGATTTTAATTGATTAAATTAGAATGTTAAGTATTTAATTAATTAAAGTGTAACATTAAAATATGTGTTAAAAGGATTTATTAAAATAAAGAAAAGAATTTTAAATTATTTTGCCAAACAGGGCCCTTGCACTAGTTTTAAATCTATTTTACCCAAACAAGGCCTTAGCTAATAATTGGTTTTTTTTTAAATTAAAAGGTTTTGGCCAAACAAAGCCTTAAGGCTTTTTGAATTTTGAAACTTATGTAACTGATAATTTAATTAGGGTATTAAGTATAGTTAGTACGCGTATTATATTATATTATGTCAGTTTTTATTCTACGTTAGTCTATACTACGTTAGTTTAAGCCTAAGTCTAAAACTAAGAACTAAGAAGGAAAGAGAGAGAGCAGAGAGGAAGAAAAATTGCTAGAATCAAGCTCACATCATCTTCTCTGTCAACCTATTAGCAAAAAGGTACCATCTATAATTTCTAATTGTTATAGAACTTATTTATATGTTTTTCGTATTCATTCTCTGTTAAAAATAAGCTTTCATGAAATTGTATAAACATGAATGGTATATATATAGATTGTATTCATGTGTTGGTCATAGTGAGTTATATGCTATAAATGATTTTTAGAAATCAAAGTACTGTAAAAATAAGTTTTACATGTGGAGATTGTGTTCTTGTGAGTTTCATGTATTTGGTTGGTTTTAGATTGAGAAATTGATGGAATTGGTATATGTTAATATGCTTGTTTAGAATTATTTAGGATGCTATCTTGAATCATGAGAATAACGCATGTATTATAAGTTGAATTCTTAAGAAATTGAGTTATAGTGAATGGTTTTGTAAAATATATGAGTTTTATGAAAATATCAAATTTGATTTTTTAAAACTTTTGATTCTCATTGCTTGGACAAATTCTGTGATTAGTAGCATATATAACATGAGTATTATCGCATATGTATGAATTACAATCTATGTGTCGTTGTAATTGCCGTTTGTTGGCATGTGTGGGATAATCGGTGAAGCAGAGTGCCGTTGCTGCCTGTTTCTGTCTGTGTTCCGGCGCAGCTGCGCCGACTACAAAAGCAGAAGTGGCGCAGCTGTGCCACTGGGTTTTCTCAGGCTGGTCACCTACGCAGCTGGACCGGTGCCAAGGCTTGTGGCTGCGCAGCTGCGCCGTTGCCTGATCAGAGACAGTAAGTTTGGTTTAATTGTGCAGTCTTATTTGATAGCCTGAGTTAAATTAGTTATGATGATGAGCATGAATTCAGTGGCTATAATATATTGTTAATATGAGTTGGACAATTTCATAATTTGAGAAAAAGAAGTTTTGAAAACCTTAATGTAATATTTAAATTATAAGTTATAATTGTTTAATTGTAATATAAACTACTTGATTATAATTTGAGTAATTATAATTAAGAGTAAATGTTTAATTTAAATTATAATTCTATTAAATTATGATGAATAGTAGTTGATTTATTTTAATCAATTAGATGTTAATTTAAATTATAATTTATGTAATTGTAATTTAATAAATGCATGTTTAATTATGGATTATAAATTGATAATTGCATGATTAATTATAATTTGTGTAATTATAATGCATGATGTAGTTTAATTGATTGTAAATTATAATTGTTTATAATTTAAGATGTGATTATAATTTAAGTAATTATAATTAGATTAAGTGTTTAAGTTATAATTGTTTAATTATAATTTTGTTAAATACATAATTGATTTAATTATGTGAGCATGCCTATGTGATGGTTAATTATCAATTGTTTATTTAATTAGAATGAGTTAACCATGAGGGTTAACCAATTATGTGGATTAGTTACGTGTTAACTAATTTAGGTTATTGTGATTGAATATGTATGTATGTAGGAAGTGTTAAAGTGCGTGATTGTGTTAAGTAGTTTGCGCTTAAGGCAAGTCTTCTAAACCCTAAACTCGTTAATTCTATGCAAGTTCTTATGGTATTATGTTGGAAATGTCTTTTTTATTTCTACATTGGACAATTATTTATTTAATTGAAGTGATCTTGATTTATTGTTCAAGTAAGATCCAGTTTACTATTTTGAATGCTTTAAGTTACTTCTAAAGCATATGTTAGTTCATAATTCTTTTATTTATGAATTATTGGATGTCGATTCAACTAATCCTTAGTTGATGAACGTAAATTCTAATTTACCTTTGTAAGCTTATCCAAATCAAACTTCATTTAGTGCGGACTTGTATTCAATTACTGAGTTGAACAACCCTATTTATTAGGGAAAGTTACTACGCGTAAGCGTTAAGATGTTTGTGCACAATACATGGTACGAAGGACTGATCCCCCTAAGTACGAGTTAAGGTCCATAGTCTTAATGACTGTTAAAGATTTTAAATAGAGATGTTTATAACCTAGGACAAAAGTTCAAGGTCTTATGACCCTCAGATGTATTCTATATTCGAATTATAACTATGATGAAAGAATTATTATTCAGTTCTTTATTGTTGAAGTGAGTAAAGTTATTCAAATCTTTTTAAAGATATTCTTCTATGTTTTTATTATTGTTAAATTCAAGTGAGCTGTTGTTTGCTCACTCTTGCATTAAATAACAATTGCAGATAAAGTTGATAATGTTGATGCCCCGTCATCAAGTAAAGGCAAAGGAAAGATGAACAAGTGAAGACTTGTTTAATTATTTTGAAATGATTGTAATAGACTTCAATGTTATATTTTTATTTCGCACATTATTATTATGTCAAGGTTAGACTAAACCCTGGGATTATTTTGGAAGAAAGTTGTAACCCTTGTTTTAAGGGAGATTTTAGTATTTTATATAAATGTTGTAATTTATTTTGAGGTTATATTAGGTAGATGTATATTATAGTTAGAAAGTGAACACCAAATCATGTGGAAACGAAGTACCCGGATTTGGATTTGGGGGTGTCACAGGTTGGTATCAGAGCTTTAGATTATGAAACCTTAGGAGGGGAAAAACCTTAGGTAGTAGCCTTATGGTAAGATCGAAAAGATAGATGTGATAGGTAAAGATAATAAATTACTTTATGTGCTATGTGTTTACATTATAGTATTCGAAGAGTGACGACTCGATATCACATAATAATGAACTTTAAAATTCTTTTGTCAGGATGTCGAACGTTGGAGAACCTAGTCAGGCTAGAAAGGACATACCTCAGGTACTTAGAGAGGAGGAGCCCCGTGACATACATGTTGTCTGGGACCAGCTAGTTAGGAGAGAGCCATCTCCAGTGATCACCGTAGCTGGTTGGGAGCGTGAGCTGACACCTATTTCAGAGGACGAGGACGAGTCTGAGGAGGAGGAAGAGAAACCCGAAGAGGAATTTCCATTTCACTCTACTAGTGCTGAGATGTACGAGGCAGTCTACGACAGTAACGTGGAGCTTCATGGTCGAGTCAGAGAGCTCGAAGAAACCATTCAGCAGCGGGACGAGACTATCGAGGATATGGCTAGTGACCTAGGAGAAGCACAGTGGAATCTAATACACGTGGAGAATGATAGAGACGCGGCACGAGCTGAGATAGCGAAGCTGAAGCAGGACATCCAAGAGGAGTCGATGAAGCGTGCCAGAGCTGAAGAGACATGTTTGAGGGCTACTCAACGAGCCGATCGAGCTGAAGATGAGGTGGAAGCCAAGAGGGCCAAGCTGAGGGAGACAGAGTATGGTTTCCACATAGCAATAGAAAGAGCCCAGGACCGTGTTTTCTATTACCCAGCTCAGTTCCAAGGTTTACCATGGTATGTGGTGGACCGAAGAACGACATTTCGGGTAATGGAAGAGGAACGCAGAGAGGCTGTGTGACATATTAATATGCCTGGACAATAGAGTTTCTATTTATATGTTGCTTTTGTATTAATTAATGTAAATCCCGTAATTTGAGATAAGAATAGGATGAGTTAATAATGTAATCCTGTAACTTTTCCAGTTCAGGAAAGATGATGTAAATAGCAAAAATGCTATCTAACTGATGTTTTAAACTACGAGTAATGAATAAAAGAAGTTTATTGACGTGCTATGTGTTCTATGTGAACTGAGTTAAGTGAACGTTTAAGTATGGACTTGAATACTTAAGTATTGAATAAAGGATCTAATAATAATATTTTCTTAATAGAAAATGCCTCCTAGAAGAAGACCAACACGTCAAAACCCCATGGGTTCGACGAACATCAACAATAATAACGTTGGGACGAATCCCAACTCGGTTCAGCAGTTGGTGAACCTGCTGACAGAAGCTCTTGCGAATCAGCCGCAAGTGCAGGGTATGACTTTCAAGGAATTCAAGGCAGTAGGACCGCCTAAATTCAAGGGATCGACCAACCCTATCGAGGCCCAGACGTGGGTGATGGAAATAGAGAAGGTCTTTGACGTGGCTTGAGTAGGTGAAGACCAGAAGACAGCGTTCGCGGCTTTCATGTTGAAGTCGGATGCTAGCTTCTGGTGGAAGGCTAATAAGACCTGAGAGGGAGAAGGAATTATAATGTGGGAACGTTTCAAGGAAATGTTCTACAAAATGTACTTTTCAGTGAGTTCGCAGGACCAGATGGAGGTCCAGTTCCTAGAGCTTAAGCAGGGAGGGATGACGGTGTCTGAGTATGTCGCTAAGTTCAACGAACTGGCCAGGTTCGCTACTTACCAGGTCAGCACTGACGCTAGGAAGGCGAGAAGGTTTGAGCGGGGACTGAATCCCTGGCTCTACAGCAAGGTTTCCATGTTCCAGCTTAACACATTTGCAGCTGTGCTGGAAAAGGCTATACTCGCCGAGGGAGGAAGCGACGCGGTGACGAAGTTTAACCAGGACAAGAAGAAGAAGGATGAGATAGAAACCAAGGCTAGCGGTAGCAACGCTGTCAACCAGAAAAGGAAATGGAATGATAACACCTCTGCTGGGAGTCAGCAAGGAAGCCATCAGAAGAGGAAGTTTGAAGCATGTGCTACATGCGGTAAGAATCACACTAGAGTGTGCATGAAGGGGAAGCAGGTGTGTTTCAACTGTGGTCAGGAAGGCCACATTGTGCCTAATTTCCCAAACCTGAAGAAGGGAGCTTGCTTCACATGTGGATCCAAGGATCACATGGCTCGTAACTGCCCGAAGAAGTTGACGACAGGGTCAACAGGGAGCGAAGGGAATGGAAGCGGCAGTACCGTGACCATCGCTGCACTATTGCAGGCTGTTAGACCCACTGCTCGGACATTCAATATGACGGTGCAGGATGCTGGTCAATCAAAAGATGTGGTGTTAGGTTTTATTTCGGTCAATAATATAAATGCATATGTATTATTTGATTCGGGTGCTACTAGTTCATTCATATCTGATGATTTTGCAAAAACCCTAGACTTCCCTATAGAGGAGTTAGTTTACCCCTTGAACATAGAAATTGAGAATAGGGAGGTTATTCCTGTTAGGTTTGTTTATAAGAACTGTAGATTAGACATTAAGGGTCAGGAGTTGAGAGTAGATTTGATTCCGATTAAACTTGGGGAATTCGATGTCATACTGGGTATAGACTGGTTGTTCAACCATGGAGCGATAATCGACTGTCAGAAGAAGTAGTTAAACTTTATGACTCCGTCGAAGTTAATGTTCTATGCTAGCAAATCGCCTAGACAAGCGAGTTGTCTGACGGTTATGCAAGCCAATAAACTTCTGACGCAAGGCTGTGTAGGATATCTAGCCTACATAGTGAATACGCGTAAGGAAAGCCCGAAGGTGGAGGAGATATCGGTGGTTAAGGAGTTTGTGGACGTATTTTTGAGCGACTTGCTAGGACTTCCGCCAGATAGGGAGACAGAGTTCATGATCGATTTAGCGCCGGGAACTGCTCCAATTTTAAAGGCTCCGTACCGAATGGCTCCAGTTGAGATGAAGGAACTGATGGTTCAACTACAGGAATTGCTGGACAAGAAGTATATCCAACCGAGCGTTTCACCGTGAGGAGCGCCAGTTTTGTTTGTTAAGAAGAAGGATGGATCGATGCGTCTTTGCATTGATTATAGGGAGTTGAACAAAGTTCCGCTCAAGAATAGGTATCCCTTACCTAGGATTGATGACTTATTTGATCAACTGAAGGGTGCTAAGTACTTCTCGAAAATTAATTTGAGAAGCAGGTATCATCAGTTGAAGGTGAGAAGAGAAGATATACCGAAAACGGCTTTTAGGACTCGATATGGTCATTACGAGTTCTTGGTGATGCCATTTGGTCTCACGAATGCCCCAGCTGTATTTATGGACTTAATGAATCGGGTGTTTAAGCCATTTCTGGACAAGTTCGTGGTAGTGTTCAATGATGACATTCTGGTTTATTTCAAGACCAAGGACGAACATGCTGAACAATTACGACTAACCTTAGAATCGCTGAGACGAGAGAAGCTTTACGCTAAATTCTCAAAATATGAATTCTGGTTGGAACGTGTGCAATTTATTGGCCACGTAATCGACAAGGATGGTATTTCGGTAGATCCGTCAAAGGTTAAGGCCGTAATGAATTGGGATCAGCCGAAGACGCCGTCTGAAGTTAGGAGTTTCTTGGGATTGGCAGGTTATTACCGGAGATTCATCCAAGACTTTTCTAGAATCGCAACTCCGTTGACGAATTTGACTCGTAAAACAGTTAATTTTCTTTGGACGGAAAAGTGTGAGGAAAGTTTTTAGGAGTTGAAGAAGAGGTTGAGTACTGCGCTTATATTATCTTTATCGGATAGTACGGGGAACTTTGTAGTATATAGCGATGCCTCACATAAAGAATTAGGTTGTGTGTTGATGCAAAGCGACAAAGTCATTGCCTATGCATCACGTCAGTTGAAGGATTATGAGAAAGGGTATCCGGATTTAGAGTTGGCGGCAATAGTGTTTGCTATGAAGATTTGGAGACAGTACTTATATGGAGAAAAGTGTGAGATATATACAGATCACAAGAGTCTGAAGTATATTTTCACCCAAAAGGATTTGAACATGTGCCAAAAAAGATGGTTGGAACTGATCAAAGACTACGACTGCGAGATACTCTACCATCCGGGTAAAGCTAACGTTGTCGCCGACGCTTTGAGCAGAAAAGGTCAGGAGAAGCTGAACATATTGACTGATCAGGATCAGTTGACTGATCAGGATCAGTTGATAAAACAGATGACTAGATTGGAACTGGAAGTGAAGTTTCAGAGGGAATCGGATGAGAAGTTGTTTCAAGTAACTACTGGTTCTACTCTGGTAGACAAAGTGAAAGAAGCATAACTTCACGATGAAGAATGTGATAAGATTCGAAAAAGGATAACCGATGACGAAGAGTTCAAGTTTTAGATCGATAATGAGGGTCTGCTACAATTTGAAGGTAAAATCTGGGTACCGCCAGTACCAGAGGTCAAAGAAGAGATTCTGAGTGAAGCTCACAGTTCTAGTTATTCTATTCACTCTGGGAGTACGAAGATGTACCAGGATCTCAGACATCATTTCTGGTGGCCGAATATAAAGAGGGATGTTGCTGAATACGTTGCAAAATGTTTAACGTGTCAGAAAGTTAAAGCAGAACACCAGAGACCAAGTGGTTTGCTACAATCGTTAGAAATTCCAGAGTAGAAGTGGGAGCACATCACGATGGATTTTGTGGTAGGTCTTCCATCGACTCAGAAGGGATTTGATGCGATATGGGATATAATGGATCGACTAACGAAGTCATCCCACTTTTTACCAATTAGGATAAAGTATAATTTGGATTAGCTAGCGAAGTTGTATGTGAAGGAAATCATTTCTCGACACGGTGTTTCGGTGTCGATTGTGTCTGAGAAGCGGTTGCAAGAGTGTCTGGGAACGCAATTGCGAATGAGTACAACATATCATCCTCAGACTGATGGCCAGAGCGAGAGAACGATTCAGACGCTTGAGGATATGCTGAGAGCTTGCGTAATGGACTTCAAGGGAAGCTGGGAGGATCATCTACCATTGGTGGAGTTCGCCTACAACAATAGTTATCACGCGAGTATCGGCATGCCGCCTTACGAAGCTTTATACGGGAGAAAATGTAGAAATCCTTTGTGCTGGGATGAAGTCGGTGAACGTCAACTGTTGGGACCAGAATTGGTACAACAAACAACCAAAATTGTGAAACTGATAAGAACAAGATTAGTTGCTGCTCAGGACAGACAGAAGAAATATGCCGATCTACATCGATAGAACCGAGAATTCTTACCAGGAAGTTTCGTTTTCCTGAAAGTATCTCCTTGGAAAGGGAAGATTCAATTTGGTAAGAAGGGAAAGCTGAGTCCCCGATTTATTGGACCTTTCGAGGTACTACGGAAGGTGGGCGAAGTAGCTTATGAGGTTGCGTTACCTCCGGAGCTCGAGAATATACATAACGTCTTTTATATTTCTGTGTTAAGACCTTACAAGCACAATTATAAACATGTAATAGAATATGAGCCTTTACAGTTTGAGAAAGACTTAACATATAAAGAAGTGCCTGTTCAAATAGTTGATAGAAAGGAACAAGTACTTAAAAATAAACTGATACCTTCTGTTAAGGTAATCTGGAGGAACCACATTGCTGAAGAAGCCACGTGGGAACTCGAAGATGTTTTGATGAAATCTTATTCGCAGTTATTTGCTTAACTTTTGTGTGTAACCCCTTATGTACCGATTTTGGGGACAGAATCCTTTTAAAAAGGAAAGATTGTAACGATTGAGATTTTATATGATAATTTTTAAATATTTATTGAGTTAAATAAATATTTTATGTGATTTATTTATTGAGATAAATAAATTATGTGATTTTGTGGAGTGATTTAATTAAGTGTTATACATTAATTAAATGAATATTTGATATTTAATTTAGTTGATGTATATTAATTTTATAGTATAGTTCTAATTTAATTGAGATAATTAAATTAGATGAATTATGTGATGTAGTGTTATATGAATTATAATTAGCGAGTAATTATAATTATGTGGCAATTTTTATGAGATTAATTGATGTTAGATTTTAATTGATTAAATTAGAGTGTTAAGTATTTAATTAATAAAAGTGTAACATTAAAATATATGTTAAAAGGATTTATTAAAATAAAGAAAGGAATTTTAAACTGTTTTGCCAAACAGGGCCCTTGCACTAGTTTTAAATCTATTTTACCCAAACAAGGCCTTAGCTAATAATCGGTTTTTTTAAATTAAAAGGTTTTGGCCAAACAAAGCCTTAAGGATTTTTGAATTTTGAAACTTATGTAACTGATAATTTAATTAGGGTATTAAGTATAGTTAGTACGCGTATTATATTATATTATGTCAGTTTTTATTCTACGTTAGTCTATACTACGTTAGTTTAAGCCTAATTCTAAAACTAAGAACTAAGAAGGAAAGAGAGAGAGCAGAGAGGAAGAAGAATTGCTAGAATCAAGCTCCCATCATCTTCTCTGTCAACCTATTAGCAAAAAGGTACCATCTATAATTTCTAATTGTTAGAGAACTCAGTTATATGTTTTTCGTATTCATTCCCTGTTAAAAAATAAGTTTTCATGAAATTGTATAAACATGAATGGTATGTATATAGATTGTATTCATGTGTTAGTCATAGTGAGTTATATGCTATAAATGATTTTCAGAAATCAAAGTACTGTAAAAATAAGTTTTACATGTGGAGATTGTGTTCTTGTGAGTTTCATGTATTTGGTTGGTTTTAGATTGAGAAATTGATGGAATTGGTATATGTTAATATGCTTGTTTAGAATTATTTAGGATGCTATCTTGAATCATGAGAATAACGCATGTATTATAAGTTGAATTCTTAAGAAATTGAGTTATAGTGAATGGTTTTGTAAAATATATGAGTTTTATGAAAATATCAAATTTAATTTTCTAAAACTTTTGATTCTCATTGCTTGGACAAATTCTGTGATTAGTAGCATATATAACATGAGTATTATCGCATATGTATGAATTACAATGTCTGTGTTGCTGTAATTGCCGTTTGTTGGCATGTGTGGGATAATCGGTGAAGCAAAGTGTCGTTGTTGCATGCTTTTGTCCGCGTTCCAGCGCAGCTGCGCCGGCAACAAAGGCAGAAGTGGCGCAGCTGCACCACTGGGTTTTCTCAGGCTGGTCACCTGCGCAGCTGTGTCGGTGCCAAGGCTTATGGCTGCGCAGCTGCGCCGTTGCCTGATCAAAGACAGTAAGTTTGGTTTAATTGTGTAGTCTTATTTAATAGACTGAGTTAAATTGGTTATGATGATGAGCATGAATTCAGTGGCTATAATATGTTGTTAATATAGGAGTTGGACAATTTCATAATTTGAGAAAAAGAAGTTTTGAAAACCTTAATGTAATATTTAAATTATAAGTTATAATTGTTTAATTGTAATATGAACTACTTGATTATAATTTGAGTAATTATAATTAAGAGTAAATGTTTAATTTAAATTATAATTCTATTAAATTATGATGAATAGTAGTTGATTTATTTTAATCAATTAGATGTTAATTTAAATTATAATTTATGTAATTGTAATTTAATAAATGCATGTTTAATTATGGATTATAAATTGATAATTGCATGATTAATTATAATTTGTGTAATTATAATGCATGATGTAGTTTAATTGATTGTAAATTATAATTGTTTATAATTTAAGATGTGATTATAATTTAAGTAATTATAATTAAATTAAGTGTTTAAATTATAATTGTTTAATTATAATTTTGTTAAATACATAATTGATTTAATTATATGAGCATGCTTATGTGATGGTTAATTATCAATTGTTTATTTAATTAGAATGAGTTAACCATGAGGGTTAACCAATTATGTGGATTAGTTACGTGTTAACTAATTTAGGTTATTGTGATTGAATATGTATGTATGTAGGAAGTGTTAAAGTGCGTGATTGTGTTAAGTAGCTTGCACTTAAGGCAAGTCTTCTAAACCCTAAACTCGTTAATTCTATGCAAGTTCTTATGGTATTATGTTGGGAATGTCTTTTTTATTTCTACATTGGACAATTATTTATTTAATTGAAGTGATCTTGATTTATTGTTCAAGTAAGATCCAGTTTACTATTTTGAATGCTTTAAGTTACTTCTAAAGCAGATGTTAGTTCATAATTCTTTTATTTATAAATTACTGAAAGTCGATTCAACTAATCCTTAGTTGATGAATGTAAATTCTAAATTACCTTCTTTGTAAGCTTATCCAAATCAAACTTCATTTTGTGCGGACTTGTATTCAATTACTGAGTTGAACAACCCTATTTATTAGGGAAAGTTACTACGCGTAAGCGTTAAGATGTTTGTGCACAATACATGGTACGAAGGGCTGATCCCCCTAAGTACGAGTTAAGGTCCATAGTCTTAATGACTGTTAAAGATTTTAAATAGAGATGTTTATAACCTAGGACAAAAGTTCAAGGTCTTATGACCCTCAGATGTATTCTATATTCGAATTATAACTATGATGAAAGAATTATTATTCAGTTCTTTATTGTTGAAGTGAGTAAAGTTATTCAAATCTTTTTAAAGATATTCTTCTATGTTTTTATTATTGTTAAATTCAAGTGGGCTGTTGTTTGCTCACTCTTGCATTAAATAACAATTGCAGCTAAGGTTGATAATGTTGATGCCCCGTCATCAAGTAAAAGGCAAAGAAAAGATGAACAAGTGAAGACTTGTTTAATTATTTTGAAATGATTGCAATAGACTTCAATGTTATGTTTTTATTTTCGCACTTTATTATTATGTCAAGGTTAGACTAAACCCTGGGATTATTTTGGAAGAAAGTTGTAACCCTTGTTTTAAGGGAGATTTTAGTATTTTATATAAAGGTTGTAATTTATTTTGAGGTTATATTGGGTAGATGCATGTTATAGTTAGAAAGTGAACACCAAATCATGTGAAAACGAAGTATCCGGATTTGGAGATGTCATAGGCGACGGCTGTGGAGGAAGACCACCACCCAGAGGTTTGGGGTGGCGACAGCTCTGGGTAGCGGCGTCAGAGGTCGATTTCGTCAAAGATGAATTGGGTCTTGGAATTAGATTTTTTTTGGGGCTGTCGACTGAAAACCTTCCAAATTGGGAAGGTTGTGAATCCATATTCAGGATCTATGGAGCATCAATTTCTTGAATGATGAACTGATTATTGTGAAGGGTATGATCAGCAAATAGTTTGTGATGGATCGAGAGTGTTTGTGATCTGGAGAAATATGGAACTAGGAGATCGCTACGTCTCGACCATCTATTCATCTGCCTTGGCTTAGTGGGGGCAAAAGTGGGGAAAAAAATCATTAACCACGTCCGCTAGAAGTTCTAGCGGACGACGTGTTCCTTATTTTAATCGCATCCCTTCAATTTAGCAATGGATGGTATAGATGCTATATGCTAGTTTTTCATCCATAACAACTAGATGCTATGGATCATTCCCCTATATATATATATATATATATATATATATATCACACTCTTCTAAAAAATATTCTCCTACCTTTTAATTTTTCTAAAATTTTATAATCACTCATTTTTACATAGAGATCTATATTTTTATATCAAACTCTCTAATTGTTTTTTCCCTCATAGATTCAACCAAATATTTTTTGGTTACTTTAAAATTAAATATGACTTTTGAAAGAGTTTTCAATCATTACAAATAACGTATTTATATATAACATATGTTATATGTAATATAACATATCAATTATATAATTAAAAGCACAAATGGTATACACATTTTATTATTCCTCAATTTTATTATTTTATGTGTCTATTTTTAACTAATACTTTTTATTTTGTTTTGTAAGAAATAATATTTTTATTTATCATAGTGAGCAAGTAAAAGATAATATTACAGTTTTAATTACGAAAAAGGACTCTAGATATTACTATGTAAAAGTTGAAGTCAAGAAGGAAAGAAAGGGATAAGAGAAGAAAAATTGTCCAAATTCAATGTACTTAAATTTGGGCGTAAGTAATTTGTAGACCTGGCAAACGGGTCGGGCTGGCCAAAATGGGCCGGGCGAAAACGGCCCAGGTTTTGATGGACTGAAAAAGTGAAGCCCAAAGCTCGCTTTTTGACCGACGGGCCGGCGGGCCTAGATTGATTTCTGACCACATTTTTGGGCTTGGTCCAAACTGGTCGGGCCAGGCCAAAACAGCTCAGGTTTTGATGGGCTGAAAAAGTGAAGCCCTAAGCCCGCTTTTTGACGGACGTGTCAGGCCGGCCCTCGGGCTTGGGCCGATTTTTCCAAGTCTAGTAGACCTCTATAAATAAGCCTTTATTTTGGAGAAAAGGAGGTATTTTTATGTATTAGTTTAGGAGTAGAAGTAGGAGTAAGAGTAGATTAAATTACTTTTTCATTGTTCGTTCGAAAATCGTTAATAAAAAGAGATTTCTTATTTTATTTTAAATCTTTTTCTTTTTCTTCTTTATCTTAGTTAGGTTATTTATTTTCATGTCTAACTAATTTTTTTAATCTAGTTTGAAGATAAAATTAAATAATTATTCATGGCAGTATTCTTTATCTCTTCAATTATTTATACTTAAATGATTTCGTCTTCATGTTTCGTTATTGAAATAAATTCGTTTTATAGTTTTTATGTGATTTTAAATTAATAACAGGTTTTGATAGATTATTTTTAAGATATGACTTTTTCATAATATGTGCTTATTTAGAAAAAGTTTTGTCAAGTTATAGTTAATCCTTAAAATTTTATAGTTTATGTTTGTCCAAATTAATTACAAAATTACTAAATTAAAGATAAAGCAAAAACAGATCAAAAGTATAGTTAATTTTTTAGTAGACTTAATATATTGATTTATTTTCCAAATTATGTACACTAAACCAATGGCATAATTTGAGTTAAAAATAGAAAAGATTGAATTATCTGTTATGTTTATTGTTTAGTGAATTCAGATTCCTAAATTACTTTCTTATTATTAGTTTTTATATTCTAATTAGTTTAATTCTTTACAAGAAAAAGACTTATTTCTGACGGAATATTCCGCCGGAACTAAGCCTATTCCGTCGAAAATAGCTTATTTACGAGAGAATATTACGTTGGAAATTCCGTAGTATATACACTCGTCGAAAATAAGTCCGTCAGTAATTTAGTTAAAACCATGTATTTTTCGACTGAATTATTTGCGACGAAATTCCGTCGTAGATAGACCATCTTCGAGGGAATATTTACAACAAAATTATTCCATCGAGCATAAACCGGGAATATTTATGACGGAATATTCGATCGTTAATGCTATTTTCGAAGGAAAATTTCAATTTTTCTTAATTTTGGAAAATTTATTTTTGACAAAAATTCCGTCGGAAATACCTTATTCTGTTGGAACTAAAATAATTTTTTTTAATACTTTTTAAAAATTTTCAATTTTCAGGTGTTTAAATCCATTTTTTTGTACCTGCAGCCTGTTTCAGCCCAATAACAGTAATATATTACAGTCATTCAATATATATATCGCTAAAAACCTATATATATCATCTGTCCAATAATCATGAACTAAGCTAACAATGACATATATGTAAGCTAACAATTAGAAATGATCTACTAACTCATCAACAATTTCAAATATAATCTAATGTTCCAAAAATTATATACAATATGATTTACAACACTTTTACAGACGCAACTAGACTACAATAAGTACAAATGATCGACAAATGAGTCTACAAACTAGTATGAGGATCATCATCGCCATCGCCATCGCCATCTCCAGTCCCCTCGCCATCGCCACCTTGTTGATAAAATTAAAAATAAAAATCATTAGTCCGTATATATGTGAGAATTAAAAAGATATTGTTAAATGAAATTAACATTAACATGCAGAATACCTGAGTAGGCGGGGGATGACGAAAAGCCTGCTCTAGGAGGGTAACCACCATCTAGAGCATCTCGCCGCCCAACGCGTCGAATTGCTACTGCGGTAAGCCCGTACTCTATGCGGAGGCCCCAGCTAGAACCTCCTGAACGAGCTAGTGAAGACGAGACTTGCTAGGCAACTGCTGACGAAGAAATATCGGATCGGTATGGAACCTATCTGACACTGCCGCTATCAGCCTCTGGAATAACTCAACGTCTAAGCTAGCGCTCGTATGAGATGATCCAATGGGTGCTCTCGGACGCTGGCGTTGGTTAGATCATGAGAAAATATATATAACATGGCTATCGTCAATAATTTATAAGTTCTAAATAGTTATGAGAATTTCGTGAAACATAAAGAGTTAATATTATTATCTCCAGGTAGTGTATATGCGGGTATCCTCGGCAGGCCCACCACTCGACACCTGTCGGTACTACTAGTAGGGGGATCCTGAGACTCGACCCATAGTCTCAGATCCTCACCTCGAGATTACTCAATCTAGGGAGTGGGCACTACAAGAAAAAGGCTTATTAATGGTCGCAGATAGGTATCTACGACCGAATACGGTTGCAAATAGAGGTCGCATATATTCTGGACGCTGACAGTACATCGACGACCACTTTTAGCGACCTGAACGTCAGCAACCGACATATAGCGACCGATGTCGTTGCTAAGCTGAGTCAGGTCTCATTGGTGACATGGCCCACGTATCAGCGACCACCACGGTCGTTGATATCTTCAAGTCACTCGCGGCCGTTGATACGTAATAGCGACCGTCTGCGGTCGCTGATTAATAAAATTAAATAAAATGTTTGTTTTGTGGATTTCCCAAAAAATTTATACCTGTTTGTACCTGTTTTATATCTCAACACACAGCAGTATATATAAATCACCAAAACTATATAAATTCATCGATCCACGTGCATAAATCAACACAATAAACAAATTGAGCGACTAAAATTTATATACAAATTATATATTGAATCTAAAACTATAATTAACTCCATTGCCTTTGACATCAAACAACTCAAAAAGCAAACGATTAGTCGTAGTGAAAGGGAATATTACAATCTAAAGAATTTTTTTTCTTCTAGATATATATAGCATCTCAACTACTCTTACCAGTCATATATATAGACCTCCTGAAAAGAGAAACTCTTTCTGAAGAAAAGATACAATAGAAGAACCATAAGTAACCAAACATAAAGCTAAATTCATTACAAAATTACCTCGGCATCATCATCATGCTGTTGTGTTAATGTTCGCCACTGCATAAGCTAATACCCACCAAATGTAAGAAGTAGATTACGATCTTGATAGTCGGTCGTCGTTAAAGTTTGTCCCCATTACTCCTTGAGAAGTGTAAGCTAGTTGTGGCCCACCTCTCCATGAAATCGGGAAACATCCTCGGTTTTATAGTCCTAGGCCTTTCAGCTGTTACTCCTGTTTTTGCAAAATCAACTGTCATAGAGTGAAGGGTTGTCAAATTCAACATTTTTTACTCGTAGTCTTATCTAACTCAAGGTCTGCATGTACTAAAAATGCAGTAGAGATTGTACCCAAGGTATCATTGATCAGATAATTAATCAACAAAGAACCACAATATTTCCTGCAAACTCAGACTTATTGGGAAAAATATAAGAGACAAAGGAAGAGTTGCAAAAAATTCAATAATTTCCAATAAGTATTTCACTATACTGTACTTATTGGGAACTGTTGAATTTCATGAAACTCTCCCTTTGTCTCTCATATTTCATGCAAACCTTGAGTCAGATAAGACTATGAGTAAAAAATATCTCAGTTGACAACCCTTCACTCTATGGCAGTTAATTTTGCAACAACAGGAGTAACAGCTGAAAAGCCTAGGGCTTTAAAACCGAGGATATTTTTCGATTTCATGGAGAGGTGGGACAAACCATGTGACGAACAAGATTTTTATAATTTCATTTGAATATTTATTAAATTAAATAAATGTTTTTGATGATTTAATCAATGATTAATTGATGAAATTGTGGTAGATTAATTTAATTATATGTGTTACATTGATTAAATTAATGTGGTGAATTTTATATTCAATGATGTATTTAATTGAGATTATTTGATTTAATAAATTAATTAATAAGCATAATGTTATTCTAATTAATTTAATAATTAATTAGAGATTTAATGATTTAACATAATTAATAAATAAGAATTTTAATTATGTGACTATGTGATTTATTGTGGAATCATGCTATTTTATTTAATTAATTTAAATAAGATTAATTGATTAATTAGGAGTGTTACAATTAAATTATATAATAGTAAGTTATTAGATTAAATGGGAAATGGACTCTTTAGGCTAGCCAAACATGGCCTTATAGGAGGTTGGTCAGTTAACCCATAGTGGGAGTTAACTGACGACCAATGTATTCACGAATTCTTTTCACGTAAACATTATATACACTAGTTCTATTTGATATTCATATAAGAAGAAACAAACTTAGAAAAAGTTGAGAGAAAAATTGAGAGAACTTTGAGAAAGAGTTGAAGAGATCAAGGATTGTAGAAATCAAAAGAGAGTTCATCATCATCACAAACTAGCAAGGGTAATTACTTCATCTTTAAGTTTAATTCCATGTTTTTCCATTAACGTATCTTTGAGTTCTCTGTAAAAACAGAGTTTGTGATTACTACATAAAGTGATGATATAAGTGTTACTAATTAGACATAACATGTTTTCTATCGTATATTCATGTTTTAAAACAGTCAATTTCATATAAATATGTATTAATTGAATTCTTGTGAAGTTACAGAGTTATGTTTCCTTCATGAACATATATTCTGAGTTCTCTGTGTATGGAAAAAATTATAATTTTTGATTATATGTTTATATATGTGTTATTATATCATTATAACATATTTTATATTTGGTATGAATGAATTAAAATAATCGAATTCATGTAATTAGGCCTTAATTGGGTTTTCAAAATTTTACAGAGTTTTTTTCCATTTAAGTGCTTTAAAAATTCTCTGTGAATGAAAAAATTGATAATTGTTCATAATATGGCTATATGTGTGTTCATATGTGCTTATAACATATTATATGCCATATATGCATAACTTGCAGTGATCGAATTTTGTTTAAATTGGTTTTTCGAAAATTACAGTGTCGTATATATGGCCATACGGCCCTTACAGCCCTTACGTACAAATTTTATATCATGAATCGATGGTTTAACTTTGAATTAACATTTGCATATGATTGTACACGTTTATACGAACAAAACGGAAGTTAAACGAACGGATTCGGTGTTATAACGAATCTGTAACATTGAATTTCTTGATTTTCTTTCAAAACATGATAAAGTATGAAAACAGTGAAATTAGATGCCTTGGATTGTGTGATTACATGATTTTAATTGCCAAGATCATGCTAGAAATGTTGTATAGCGTTTCTGTGAAGTTTTTACATTATGGGTAGCCTTAAAATTCATTACGTTAGTTTAAGTTGGATTTATTTGGGCTACTCTGTGTATTCATCGCGAACTAGGGAGTGCACCAGCAGGGGGACCCGCCCCAGCGGGTGTTCATGGGCATTAGGACCCGCCCCAGCGAGTATAAGGGCTGTCCGGGAGCCTTTTTTTTGTTTTCGAGACTGTTTTGACCTCCTGTAGTAAAATAAGCATAACTTTTTCATAAGAACTCCGATTAAGGCGATTCAAGATGATTCGAAAAGATAACGGGTAGACCTACAACTTTCATTCTTTGAGTTTTTCAATTTGAAATCGTTAAAATGGGTAAAAATGGCCATCTTTGTGACTGATGCGTATTCAGAGGCAATCGGAGGGCTTCGGACATGCACGCACACAAGTGTAGTTTTCTCGATATTAAAAGATGTTGTTTTAAGTTACATACATGAATATTATATGATTTGAAGTTCATGATTAATAAATTAAGTTATTGACATGTATAATATAATGTGAAGGTTCAAGTTAACAAACTAAATGCGAACTTGAATATTGTAATTGTAAAACTTGATTATGATTGTTTAAAGGGCTATACATGTGTGATATACATGTTGTGAGTTTACATTCATGTTATGTGGTTAGCCATTGAGTAATATTATAAACCAAGTTGTAAGTCGAACTTAAGTGAATAGTTCAACAGTTAAATATGGTAGTTATGAAAACTAATCGATGTCGTATACATAATGTAATGTGTAGGACGTTGAGGAAGTGAATTGTAATTATATTTGTAGCTTGTTCAAGAGGCAAGTTTCCTATCCTTAAACTTGTTTAATATTTTGCAAGTTTTCTAAACTCAAACTTTACTTTTACATTGAGCAAGTATCCTATCTCTAACTTATTGTTAATAAGCAAGTTTCTTAACATTCTAAGTTATTCATTTATCAAGTCTTAGACTTGTGTTCTATATCGAGCGAGCTCTTGTTTTTAATTGTTCAAGTTCAAAGGTTTCATATTTGATGCTATAATTTTTTTAAGCATGATTCAGCTATACAATACTCATTCGATTGTATACTCTTGAGATTTACCATTCAACTTGAATATCGATGTTATTGTTGAACTTATAGGACTAGTGAACCCTTATTTATTCGACTAGTCCATAGTTGATGTACGTTCTAAATTCTAGAACACTTATTGAGTTTATCCAAACCAAACTTCCTTTGGTGCGGACTCTGATGTCAAAACTGAGATGAACAACCCTGTAAAGGGATTATTTACGCTTTAGCGTTGAGATATTGTGCACAGTATGGTACTAAGGGCTGATCCCCTTAAGTACGAGAAGTAGAGTCCATAGTCTTATGACTGTTAAAGGTTTAAAGCATACAAACTTTACAACCTAGGACATAGTTCAAGGTCTTATAACCCTCAGACGTTCTTTGATTCCTGTTATTCATTCTTGAGTCAAAAGTTGAGTTTCTTTATTCAGATGTCTTTGATTCACTCGCATGTTATTATATTGTTGTCATATTATTATACTTGTGGGCAATCGTGCTCACTCTTGCGTAATAATAACATTGCAGTTAAGAACGAAAGGTCCGACGAGCCTTCTACTAGCAAATGCAAGGGCAAGGTCAACAAGTGATGAAGTCTTGTTGTTTATTTTATGTGTTTATGTTTCAGACTTATATTAGAGTTGTGTAAGACTTATTTATTTGTTTATGTCCCGCACAGATGTTTAAGGTTAGTATGACCTGGGATTGTATTTATTATTCAAATGTTGTAACCTCATAAAGGGAGGATTTATTTCTATCTATTGCATGATTTGTTTTTATTATGGGTAGATAGATAAATGATATTTGTACAGTGAACACCAAGTCCCGTGGAAATTGAAGTACCCGAATTTGGGGGTGTCACAGGTTGGTATCAGAGCTGTAGGTTATGAACCTTAGGTGGGGGAAAACCTTAGGATAGTAGCCTTTTTAGAGATTGAGAACATAGTAATGATAACTCTTATCGAGTTCTAAGAAAGATGATAACTTACCTTATGTGCTATGTGCTTATACTTTTATATTCGAGTATCGATTAACATCACGTAATTATTAAAACTTAAAATTTTATTTGTCAGGATGACAGATGCTGGAGAACCTAGTCAGTCCAGGGACCTTATACCCCTAGAGGCTAGAGAGGAGGAGCCCCGAGATATCCACGTAGTCTAGGAGCAGTTAGTCCGACGAGAGCCATCACCCTTGATCATAGTCATTGGTCAGGAGTATGTGCCAGTGTCTGATTCAGAGGAGGACTCTGAGGAAGACCCTGAGGAGATTGAAGTTCAGGCTGAGATAGCTAAAAAGGAGGAGGAAGACCCTGAAGAGTTCCCGCCGAGCTCCATCAGTGCCGAGATGTATGACGAGCTGTATGACCATAACATAGAGTTACATGATACTGTTCAGGAGCTAAGGGAGACTATTCAGGAGTTGAGAGAGCGGTCGGTTACTCAATAGTCTACCATCGAGCTGAGGGATGGAGAGGTTGAGGCTCTTCACACACGTTTGGGAAATGTAGAGTGGAATTTGGTTCACGAGAAAGGCCAAATCGAGCAGAAGTCAGAGGAAATAGAGGAATTGAAGAATGAACTAAAAGAGAAATCAGCAAGGCTGGCCATAGAAGAGGAAGCCTGGGTAAGGGAATCACGATGAGCAGATCTCGCAGAAGACAATTGTTGGGCGAAGAAGGCCAAGCTTGAGGAGACGTACTCTACACTTCAGTATGCAATTGACGAGGCCCATGATCGGGTTATGAGGTACCCAATTCAGTTCGAAGGACTACCGTCGTACATGCTAGATCGCAGGACGATGTCCCGAATTATGGAAGAAGAGCGTGGCAAAGCTGTTCGTCGCCTTAATGGGCAGTGATAGGAACATTTGATTTTGTGAAACCTATCTGGTAGTTAATAATGTAAATTCCAATGTGTTTATAAACAGAGAAATATTTTATGTTTTAAATTCTGTAGATTCTTTATCTCGGGATAGTTGATGTAAATAGTAGTGATGCTATCGTATTATGTTAAAACTTTTGATTTAGTAATATATCAGAGTTTATTTGAGATAATGTGTTGACTGATTGTGTCTAAATGTTTAAGTTAAGCCTCAAATATTTAAAAGATTGAATAAAGTTCTAATAAGCGTATATCTTAACAGAAATATGCCGCCAAGGAGAAGACCAAACTGTCAACCGGCCCAGGAAAGGTCAACTAACAACAACAACGACGTCAATGCTAACCCCGTTCAGCAGTTGGCGAACTTACTTGTTGGAGCGCTTAACAACCAATCTCAAGCTCCACCAAACACAACGTTCAAGGACTTCAAGGCGGTGGGACCACCAAAGTTTAAAGGCACCATGAACCCGATAGAAGCTCAAACCTGGGTCATGGAGATGGAAAAAGTTTTCGACGTCGCCAGAGTCAGAGAAGACCAAAAAATCGCCTATGCAACGTTCATACTAAAATCTGAGGCCAGCTATTGGTGGCAAGCGAATAAGGTCCGGGGAGGTGAAGGTGTGATTACCTGGGAGAGGTTCAAAGAGATGTTCTTCGAGATGTACTTTCTGACCAGCTCGCAAAATCAAATGGAGATTCAGTTTCTAGAGCTGAAACAGGGGAATATGTCTGTACCGAAATATGTGACAAAATTCAATGAGTTGGCTAGGTTTGCCACGTATCAAGTGCACACCGATCAGAGGAAGGTAAGGAGGTTTGAGCAGGGCCTGAAGCCCTGGTTGTATAGAAAAGTGTCAATGTTCCAATTGAACACTTTTGCTGGGGTGTTGGAGAAGGCCATTCTCGCTGAAGGAGGGAGTGACGCTTTTACAAAGTATAACCAAGATCAGAAAAAGAAGAAGAATGAAGGTGAAGGAATCAACAAGGCTAGTGGTAGCAACACGGGAGGGAGTAATAATCAGAAGAGGAAGTGGAATGATAACTCATCAACTGGGAATCAGCAAGGAGGTCAGAAGAAGAGGATCGAAGCATGTCCGACCTGCGGGAAAGCTCACCTGGGGGTCTGTATGAAAGGAAAACGAGTATGCTACAATTGTGGTCAGGAAGGCCACATAGCACCTAATTGTCCGAACCCAAAGAAGGGCGCTTGCTTGTGGCTCAAAGGACCATCTGGCAAGGGACTGTCCCAAGAAGGGATCTAGAGGGGCAGGATCAGGAGGGAACAGGGGAAACAGCGGTGGAAGTGCTCTAACTATCACGGGACCAACCGCAACCAACCGACCAACCGCCAGGACCTTCAACATGACAGTGCAGGATGCTGTGCAGTCTCGCGATGTGGTGTCAGGTATCATTCCGATCAATAAAGTTAATGCTTATGTACTATTTGATTCGGGTGCTACTTGTTCATTTATATCCGATGACTTTGCTAAGAACTTAGAATTGCCTATGGATGAGTTAGACTACCCCATGAACATAGAAATTGCGAATAGAGAAGTAATCCCTGCTAAGTACGTACACAAGAACTGTAAGGTGGATATTAAAGGTAACATTATAAACGTAGATTTTATCCCGATTAGACTTGGGGAATTCGATGTTATTCTGGGAATGGACTGGCTAGTCAATTATGGGGCTGTAATTGATTGTCAGAGAAAGTGTATTAACCTTATGACCCCGTCAAAGGTTGTGTTTTATGGCAGTAAATTGCCTAGACAAACGAGTTGTCTGACGATGATGCAGGCCAGGAAGTTGTTAAGACAAGACGGTGTAGGATATTTAGTCTACATAGTTGATAGTCGTAAAGAAAACCCGAAAGTGGAAGATATACCAGTCGTGAGGGACTTCATTGACGTATTTTTGAATGATCTGCCAGGACTTCCGCCAGACAGAGATGCTGAGTTTGTGATCGATTTGACGCCAGGGACGGCCCCAATATCGAAGGCACCATACCGGATGGCTCCAGTAGAGATGAAGGAGTTAATGGTACAACTGCAAGAGTTACTGGACAAGAAGTACATCCAACTGAGCATATCGCCGTGGGGAGCGCCAGTGTTGTTTGTGAAAAAGAAGGACGGGACGATGCGGCTTTGCATCGACTACAGAGAATTGAATAAGGTCACAATTAAGAATAGATATCACTACTAGAAAACCAACCATGCGTGATGGATCTTGGTGACGATTTTCGAAAGCAATTACAATAGACAATATTTCGTGATGGATTATTTAAGTCATCACAAATAATAGTATATATATGATGGCTCTAGTGATGGTTAATTTTGCCATTGTGGATATATATATGTGATAGCTATTTCTATCACTAAATATTATCCAAAAATAATTGTTCGTTTTTGAGATGGCATGCAACCATCACCTATATATTTCTCCTTAACGTGATTGCATTTAAGCCATCACAAAGAAAAAAGTTCAAGAAATATTTGGTGACAGCCAAGACTATCACAAAAAGAAAACATATGTGATGGACATTTATGACGACATTAAAAGCAATCTAAAAAAATGATATTATATGATGGACATTTTTAACAATCACAAAATAATAATATAGATGACGACTCTTAGTAATAGTTAATTTTTTCATCACTATAAACTATTTGTGACGGTCAAGGCAATCACTAAAAAACAAGCATATATGACCAACAAATATATTTAATATTCTTTTTTGTCGGGCCTAAACAAGTTTTATCCAACATATCATCCGCACCCACTATATTTAATATCTTTATGAGTAATATTCTCTAACAAAAATAATATATCTTTTGTCTCCCAAAAAGTCTTCAAACATTAAAATAATTTATTCACTAAAACATGATATTAATTAATTAATAAAAAAATATGCCCACAAAAAATTAAATGTTAGTGATACAATGTCAAATATAAAATGTGGTACGTACAAATAGTATATTAAACCCTTAAAACTTTATTTACGCCTGGGTCTACTGGTTTTTTCAATTTTTCCTTTTTATTTCATATACTTGAGATGACTTAATCTGGTCCGAGTAAAACTGAAATTCATTTTATACTCTTTCCAAATTTTCACAATGTATTTCTATCAATATATCTTTTAAAGAAGTTTTTTTTCTTCTTTAAAGTAATGTTTTATATTAGAAATTAAATTATATAGTTGCAAGTAATAAACACTACAAAAAATTATGGATGTAGTAGTGTAGGAAATTTTGTGACACATGAGAAGTTTTCAAGTGAAGGAAAAAATGTAGTGACAATATAATTATTTCCGAAAGAAATATCATTCACAATTTATAAAAAAATTTCTTTCGCAAAATTGAGGTGGTTGAAAGATATTTGACTCCAATTTGTGAGAAAAAAAACTATTAATGAAGAAATTATTACTCAATATATGTTATTGTTATGAGTTTTTTTGCAAGAGATAAAATTGGTAACTGTTTTATTCTAAATAATTTTTTTAGAATTAATTGTGGTGAATATAAGTTGTAATATAAATACTTTTAATTTTTTACAACAACAAATTTATTTTTAATAATACTTTTAAATAACTTACAATATCGACTATTTCTTTAATCAAAGTAAATAAATTTACAATAATTTAGACTTTAAAATTTCATACATTGACCATGAAAGAAAAATGTATTGTAATTAAGTTTGAGTTTATTCTTAGTTAATTTATAGTATCCTACAACTCAAATCGTAATGTAATTAAGTTTTTAAAATAAAATTTTATTCTTAATAATTCTTTTTAAATAATTTATAATATTCAATATTTTATTCATTAAAATATTAAGTTAAAATAATTTAAATTTTAAAATATTTTAAATTGACAATAAAAAAATTATAATAATTAAGACTCTTTTTTAGAACAGATCACAAATATGTTAAATAATTACTATTCTGTTCTTCAAAAAAGTTATATTCCAGTTTGTTATTAACTAATTTATGATATTCTAAAATTTTAATTAATTTAATTTTTTAAAATAATAATTTTATTTAAAATATTACTTTTTAAAGAGTTTACAATATTTTTTTTTTTTATAAGTTTAAATCATTCTCTTTTTTTAGAACAAAGTCTGGAAAAGGGTGTTAGAGGTGAAACAGAGACCAATTTAGGTTTCTCCTCTCCAGCTTGAACCAAAATTCATATACAGATATTTGAACGGTCTGGCATGTAGGTGTTTCAATCAGAGAGGTGTGGGTTAGCTCTATCACTCTTATTTCACCAGTTGCAGAGAAAAGAAAGGAAAAAATTACTTGCCTGACGGATTTTTCCCCTCACTAGATCGGTCGCGGTACCCCTAGATCGGCGGCGTCTCAAGGTTGGCTGCACCTCTCTTTCCCCTCATACAGATCAACCCTCTCACACCTCTTTCCCCTCTCTCTCAACTCCCTCTAACCCTAGCAGTAATGGCGGCATAGTGGTGGTGCCGTGGTGGCATAGTGGTGGCGACCTGCTCTCTCCTTCTCCTTTAACATCTCCATTATTGTGCAATTGAAGGTTTTAATTTCCTCCCTTGTTAATTTCCCTAAAACTTAGGTTTTAATTTTTCTTGCTAATTTTTGTTATTTGAAGTCAATTTCCGTTGCAATTGGAATGATTGGTGAACAAATGGTTACTAGTTCTGAAGGCACAAGAGCTTTAGCTTTGGAGCTTTGCCGTGAATTTGAGGATATATTTCTGCAGCATATTACAACTGGTGAGGTGAGTATATAGAAGGAAAAATGTGTCTTATACATTCGTGTACTTTATACAGGATCATTCATACATATTATGTTATATTAAATTGTAGTTTGTTAAATCGAAAAAAGTTTATTGAAGTGTTTCATGAAAAGTACTGGGTAAGGGCATTTTGAAAGTGTTATTATTATTGGTTTAGTTTTTGAATGGGTACTGTTTGTAATGGTATTTCTAAAGTCTAGAAATATTTTCATAGATATCTTAATTTTTTTTTAATTAATCGCTACTTGATTAAATATATTTTCCAATTTTTTAAATGCTTTAGACCCATATAGCTATTTGGGCAACGATTATGTTGCTGGACAAAACAATCAATTCATTTTTATTGTTCAAGTATCCTGTTGTTTGGATGTTGGTATTTTCTTTGTTGAATAACAACAGGTGTTTTGATTTTATGGAATGACAATTGGGTGTAGCTTCATTAAATTGATTTAAAGTTCAATTTGTTATTATGAGTGATTTATTTGGATTTAAGTAATTGGATTAGGTGGTCACTGCTGAAAGATTTTAGTTATTCAGGTTTTGTCATTGTCTGGTCAATGGAAACTGGTCTGTCAAGGGTAGACAAAGTAATGGAGTTTCAGTGTGACAATTAAACTTGAATATAGATGTTGAGAAACAATATATAGTCTCAAAATTAACAGGACTATATTTTTTACCGAGTTTGATATATATGTTTGCTCTTACTTTGCATGGTGTTAAATTTGAAGATTGATATTCGATTTACATAGAGCTCAATCAATAAATTCTACTTTGTTTATTAGTGATACATGTTTTTGGATGGAATGCACAAGATAAAAAAATAGTGGATAATAAGGCAGCAATTAGATGTTTGATTTAGTATTTGCAAGTCCCCATTTCTACTCTTATTTGGATTAGTATATTCCATTATGGATTTTTAGGATGTGTCTGCTGCCACCAATTTGAAGTTTCCCTCTTTGCGCTTGACTGAAGATATTGTATTAAGGTCAATGGTGGTGTTAGATTTATGCCTTCTGTTGCAAAATGAGCCATGAATACGTACATATTGTTCATTGTACTCAAGTAGAAATATTTTTGAAAGGGGAAAGCTAACCTGACTTTTGACCCCTTTTTTCTTGAACAAAAATACAGGCCATTTCTTGTCTTCTAATGGACTATATTATGCATATGAGATGCAAATTAATCAATTGTACCTTTTCTCTTCAAGACGAAAAACAATGCATTTCTGATTATTTCTTTAGGTTGGGCTATTCTACCCCAATAAAGTTTGAGGCTAAATTTCTGCTTAGCTCGGGCACTTGTTTACAGAGAATGAATGAATATTTGGTTTGTGCAAGTCTTACAATTATTCCCTAATGAACGAATATTTGGTTTGCACTACTTATCATGGTAGTGCAGTTTGCCAAATTATCCTATGGTTTGGCCTGTTTTCTACATAGGGTGTGGCTTACCAAATTAAAAGATATATAGGTATTAGCTAGAATAGTTGGAATTTTTTATACTATTTTGCTACTTATTGGTTGACCCACCCTTGGTCATAAAGACAGAAGAATGAAGGCATAGGGAATCTCATATATGTAATTGCATGCATATCAGCATATGGCTCTTTCTGTTTATTTACTTATTATTTTTTCTAAAGTAATATTGTTGGTACTTCACTAAATGTCATTACATTCTTTTATGGATCATCATTTTTGTCTTGGCAATTGGAATGAAACTTACACATCCACATAGTACATCTGAGATTAACTTAAATTATCTTGCTTCTTGTTTGTAATTGCCTTACTCAGCCTCTTCAGCGAATGAGGGAAGAGCTGAAATCCTATGCACATAAACATGACCTTACTGAACTTGGAGAACTTGCAAAAGAATTATTTGAAAGCTACAATGTTGTAGAAAGCTTTAAGCAGATGCAGGTGTCTGAAACCATTTCCCATGTTCCTAGAGAGGGGACTCAATCATCTGATGATGACGTACATAGTTCTTCTACTATGGGAACTCGGAAACTGAAGCCAAATTCCTTGAACACTAGTGACACTTCCCCAGTCAAAGGATCAGTCAGGGGGAATCAAAGAAGATTAACCCTGCACCTGGCAGGAGCATTGCCACCTACACACATGGAGCAGGATATATGCCGAAATTAGAGCTCTCAGAATTGTTATGGCAATAGAAGCTCGAATAAGACAGAAGAAGCTAGAGAATTAATTTCATGTTCATATACACCCATAGACATGTAGCTACCTATTTAAGTAGATGATTATGAATTGATTTTTAATTAAATGGATCAGATTCTTCATTTTAATAATTTTGTATAATTTTACGTTTCAAATTTATTGAAATTTATGGTATTTACGGATTTAAAATATAAAATTGGCAATTGAATATATTTTAATATAAGAATTTTGTGATTGCTTTACTATTACTAAAAAGTATAAATAGGTTACAAAAATAGGGACAATTGTAATTACTTTAGTCATCACAAGAGACATGTGTGTATGACTGCTTTAGCCATCACAAATGTCTTTACATTTGGTGATTGTTTTAGCCATCATAAAAATCTTATCAATTTTGTGATGGTTGTGACCATCACAAAAGGATGTGATTGTTTCGGCCATCACAAATAATTAAAAAAAATCTAGGTGTTAATGTGACGGGTTTAGCCATCACAAAAGGATTGAATGTTTCGGTGATTGCCAACACCATCACGTAAAATTTTTCATGATGGGCATATACAAGACGGCCATCGTGATGCTTAAAGCCATCACGTAAAACTTTCGTGATGGTTTTTATAGTTTTTATGATGGATTTTGGCAATCACAAATGACCATTTTTTTAGTAGTGAATCCATTACCGAGGATCGACGATCTGTTTGACCAATTGAAGGGTGCAAAGTACTTTTCAAAGATAGACTTGAGGAGTGGCTATCATCAGCTGAAGGTGAGGCTAGAGGATGTTCTGAAGACAGTATTTAGGACTCGATATGGTCACTACGAATTTCTGGTAATGTCATTTGGTCTAACGAATGCTCCTGCAGCATTCATGGGCTTAATGAATGGAGTGTTCAAGCTGTTTTTAGACAAATTTATGGTGGTCTTTATCGATGACATTTTGGTATACTCGAAGACCAAGGAAGAACATTTAGAACATCTGAAGTTAACATTAGAGGCGTTGAGAAGAGAGAAGTTGTATGCCAAATTTTCAAAATGTGAATTCTGGATTGAAAGAGTGCAATTTCTTGGACATGTGATCGACAAGGACAGAATTTCGGTAGATCCCTCTAAAGTAGAAGCTGTGATGAATTGGGAACAGCCGAAAACACTGTCGAAAGTGAGGAGTTTTCTTGGATTGACGGGTTATTATAGAAGATTCATTCAGGACTTTTCCAAGATCGCAACTCCGCTGACGAATTTGACTAAAAAATCGGTGAAATTCATTTGGACGGAGAAATGTGAGAAAAGTTTCCAAGAGCTTAAGAGGAGGTTGAGTTCAGCACCTGTGTTATCCCTTCCGGACGACACAGGAAATTTTGTGGTTTATAGTGATGCGTCGCATAAAGGACTTGGCTGTGTGCTTATGCAAAATGGCAGGGTCATTGCGTATGCGTCACGATAATTGAAAGACTATGAAAAAAGGGTAGCCGACCCATGACTTGGAGTTAGCTGCAGTGGTATTTGCTTTGAAAATTTGGAGACACTATCTTTATGGGGAGAAGTGTGAAATATATACAGACCACAAGAGTCTGAAATATATTTTTTCACAAAAGGACTTGAATATGCGCCAGAGAAAGTGGCTGGAACTAATTAAGGACTATGACTGTGAAATCTTATATCATCCGGGTAAAACTAATTTGGTTGCCGACGCCTTAAGCAGAAAGGGTCGGGAGAAATTGATGATGTTGACTGCTCAGGAGGAGCTAATTTCAGCAATGGAAAAGCTGAAATTGGAAGTGAAGTATCTGATAGAGATCGACAAGAAGTTGTTTCATATGCAAGCTGGTACAACCCTATTGGATAAAGTTAAGGAAGCTCAACTTCAGGACGAAGAATGTGAGAAGGTTAAGAAAAAGATATCTGAAGGAACCGAACCGAGATTCAAGATAGACAGTGAGGGACTACTGAGATTTGAGAACAGAGTGTGGGTACCGTCAGTGCTAGAGATTAAGGAGGACATTTTGAGCGCGGCTCATAACTCACGGTATTCGATTCACCCCGGTAGTACCAAGATGTACCAGGATCTTCGACAGCACTTCTGGTGGCCGAATTTAAAATGAGATGTTGCTGAGTGTGTTGCAAAGTGTCTAACCTGTCAGAAAGTGAAAGCAGAACATCAGAGACCGAGTGGTTTGCTACAACACCTGGAAATCCCAGAATGAAAATGAAAACACATTATGATGGATTTCGTGGTTGGCCTTCCGACGACTCAGAAAGGCTACGACGTAGTATGGGTTATCGTTGACCGACTGACGAAATCAGCACACTTCCTTCAGATCAAAATCAGATTCAACTTAGACCAGTTGGCAAGGTTATATGTGAAAGATTATTTCGAGGCACGGAGTTCCGGTGTCAATTATTTTCGACAGAGATTCGCGCTTCACATCAAACTTCTGGAAGCGACTACAGGAATGCATGAGGACACAGTTGAGAATGAGTACGGCTTATCACTCACAGACAGACGGACAGAGCGAAAGAACGATCCAGACATTGGAAGATATGCTGAGATCATGCATTATGGATTTCAAAGGCAATTAGGATGATCACCTACCGCTTGTGAAATTCGATTACAACAACAGTTACCACGCTAGTATTGGCATGCCGCCTTAAGAAGCGTTGTACCAAAGAAAATGCAGAACTCCGCTATACTGGGATGAAGTTGGCGAGAGACAATTGCTAGGTCCAGTGTGACACCTCCAGAATAGGTCCATTCAACCCAACCCATTCTGAGTCGCCAAATACATGGTACAGAATTCAAATACAAACTTTATATCATACGGTCGTGCAAAATACGACCACACAACTGTGAGTCTCAATACAAATATGTAGAAAATATTAAGATTCAAACTAAGTCCTCATTACAATTATTATCACACTATTTATCAGAAATAGTGAGAACTACTACTGCTCTAACTCGGACCATCACTCTGTCCCCCGACTAGTCCCCGCAACATTCTCATTTCCTGAAGAGGACAACAGATGAAAAGGGTGAGCTCAACTAGCTCAGTAAAGAATATTATGACTAAGATAATGGGAAACAAATTATCGTTAGTCTTCAACAAATAAGATAAAATATAATGGACAACCAACTTTAGATCAATATTCGCAGCGAAAATAACAAATCATTAGAAGAGTTAAGCAGAGAATCAAGTCTACTATCTTCTATGATTTAAAAGTCCATCATCAATATTTTATCCCTGTAACATCAATCAATATACATCTCGAATCAATATTCATCTTTGCACTACAGGCCAAAGATATTCATTTGTATCATCAATGGTCATATTCATCTCAACACCTGTCATCTTTGCACTACAGGCCAAAGATATTCATCAGGTAATCATTCATCTTTGCTCTACAGGCCAAAGATATTCATCAAGTAATCATTCATCTTTGCTCTACAGGCCAAAGATATTCAGTTACATCACCTTTTAGGACTGAGGATGATGAAAAATATTTTAAACAAAACGAATCCAGTGAGATAAAAGACAAAGACTAAGGATTCGTATTTTAGTATATCCAATTCAAAAATAACTCGTAATAATCAATTATGGAGCAAAATTCAAGAATAGAGCTCAAAACTTGGATACAATCAAAGATAGTAACCTTAACAAGTAATTTGGACAAATAGAAGAAAATTTAATTTTTCCGTGAATAGTGCCGTATACGTGAATAGTGCCGTATACGTGAATAGTAACCCCGACGGAAAAAGTAAGAATTTCAATATAAAATCCATAACAATATTTCTGTATAATGATATTGAGAAGAATAACATCATTTACGAAAGAAATAACATCCCTTACCTCAAAAAGATAGTACCTCTGACTGGAATATCGGATATAATATTGACGGAAACTTGCGCTGAATACTAATACTCAAAGTATAGAAATACTCACAAAAATACACTCGATATTATAGAGAGAGAAAACTTCGAATTCTGGTGTGATTTTCAATTCTAACCTAAGCACCCTATTTATAGGAAAAGCTTAGGATGCCAAAGGATTTTTTATTCTTAGCCGCCGGCTGCTCCAAAAATTCTAATTTTTCAACAAACCAACAAAAGTGGGGCCCACCCTTTATAATATATATTTATTTTCCGAAACTTCAATAATTCATAACAAATAGCCCCTTCGTCAGAAAAATACAAATGATGTGTCCTTTCCATAGGAAATTTAATTCTCTACAACTTTGCAGAAGAAAATTTTTCCAAATTCCCAACATAAATTATCCGAAATCCACAAATAGATAATTTTTCACACCAAAATACTGATAAAAACACATCAGCACTAATTCCTCCTTTAATATCCACAAAATAAATATTTTCTTATCATATACATCAATAATTAATTATTCACAAATAATATTATAGAACTACAATATTAACAACCAGGTCGTTCCCAGGACAGAGGGGGCCTTCCGATAAGGACTTCTCCTTACTGGCGCGCAATTAAATAACCCCTCCTAGACAGAACTTCCTTAGACATTGTCAATAATGCTATCTAATAATATTATTCAAATAATATGAATTATTGAGTTGATAACGTGAAATACTGTGCAACGACAATTATTGAATCAATACTACAAAATATCAACTGTAGCCATTATTGAATCAATCATAAAAAAATAGCAACGTAGCAATTATTGAGTCAATAAAATATCAATGCAGCAATTATTGAGTCAATAATATAAAATATCAACGTAGCAATTATTGAGTCAATAATATAAAATATTGAACAGTAAATACTGTAACAATAATTGAGTAGGTTCCTTCTCACATAAGACTCAATAATTCGAAATACTGTGCAATACCGTGTGCTACTGCGCACCACCGCGTATTGTATTTTAACCACCGGGTATTTCAACAGTACTAACGGTAACAACTACGCCGTTATCTTGTAAAAAAGTTATTTCTGTCGCTTTCTATATCCGACAGTTATTCCGTTGTGGGGGCCCACAAATAGCTGCGCCGTCGTACGAATATTCCCCGACAACAAGAATATTCCACGACCAAACGAATATTCCCCGACAACAAGAATATTTTATAACCACTTGCTCATTTTAAAAATATTTGCACATTTCACCCATAACTTTCAGATTTATCAAATCAACACCTTACTATTTCGAAATAATATATAAAGAAAATTAAATCTTTATTCATAAAAGTTGGGGTCTTACATCCAGAGTTGATACAACAGACAGCAGAGATAGTCAAAGTGATCCGGACAAGACTGGTAGCTGCTCAGGATAGGCAGAAGAAATACGCCGATCCACACCGTAAGAACGTTGAGTTTGAATCGGGAAGCTATGTGTTCTTGAAAGTCTCTCCCTGGAAGGGGAAGATTAGATTCGGAAAGAAGGGAAAATTGAGCCCGAAGTTCATTGGACCCTTTGAGGTACTGCGAATGATTGGAGAAGTTGCGTATGAGGTAACCTTACCTCCGGCGCTAGGGAATATCCACAACGTCTTTCATGTTTCAGTTTTACGCCCCTACAAACCCGATTACAAGCATGTGATTGAATATGAACCCCTACATTTTGAAAAAGACTTATCCTATGAAGAAATTCTTGTTCAAATTGTTGACAGAAAAGAGCAAGTCCTCAGAAATAAAGTTATACCTTCTGTTAAAGTAATTTGGAGGAACCACGATGCTGAAGAAGCTACGTGAGAACTCGAAGAGCATATGATGAAGAATTACCCAGATTTATTTACTTAATTTTTTTGTATATGTGATTCTGGGGACAGAATCTTTGTAAGGAGAGAGAATGTAACGGGACAAATTTTTTTTTTTTTATTTTTAAACCGTGATTCTGGGGACAGAATCCTTTTAAGGGGGGAAAGATGTGACGAACAAGATTTTTATAATTTAATTTGAATATTTATTAAATTAAATAAATATTTTTGATGATTTAATTATTGAGTTAAATGATTAATTAATGAAATTATGGTAGATTAATTTAATTATATGTGTTACATTGATTAAATTAATGTGGTAAATTTTATATTCAATGATGTATTTAATTGAGCTTATTTGATTTAATAAATTAATTAATAAGCATAATGTTATTCTAATTAATTTAATAATTAATTAGAGATTTAATGATTTAACATAATTAATAAATAAGAATTTTAATTATGTGACTATGTGATTTATTGTGAAATCATACTATTTTATTTAATTGATTTAAATAAGATTAATTGATTAATTAGGAGTGTTACAATTAAATTATATAATAGTAAGTTATTAGATTAAATGGGAAATGGACTCTTTAGGCTAGCCAAACATGGCCTTATAGGAGGTTGGTCAGTTAACCCATAGTGGGAGTTAACTGACGACCCATGTATTCACGAATTCTTTTCACGTAAACATTATATACACTAGTTCTATTTGATATTCATATAAGAAGAAACAAACTTAGAAAAAGTTGAGAGAAAAATTGAGAGAACTTTGAGAAAGAGTTGAAGAGATCAAGGATTGTAGAAATCAAAAGAGAGTTCATCATCATCACAAACTAGCAAGGGTAATTACTTCATCTTTAAGTTTAATTCCATGTTTTTCCATTAACGTATCTTTGAGTTCTCTGTAAAAACAGAGTTTGTGATTACTACATAAAGTGATGATATAAGTGTTACTAATTAGACATAACATGTTTTCTATCGTATATTCATGTTTTAAAACAGTCAATTTCATATAAATATGTATTAATTGAATTCTTGTGAAGTTACAGAGTTATGTTTCCTTCATGAACATATATTCTGAGTTCTCTGTGTATGGAAAAAATTATAATTTTTGATTATATGTTTATATATGTGTTATTATATCATTATAACATATTTTATATTTGGTATGAATGAATTAAAATAATCGAATTCATGTAATTAGGCCTTAATTGGGTTTTCAAAATTTTACAGAGTTTTTTTCCATTTAAGTGCTTTAAAAATTCTCTGTGAATGAAAAAATTGATAATTGTTCATAATATGGCTATATGTGTGTTCATATGTGTTTATAACATATTATATGCCATATATGCATAACTTGCAGTGATCGAATTTTGTTTAAATTGGGTTTTCGAAAATTACAGAGTCGTATATATGGCCATACGGCCCTTACAGCCCTTACGTACAAATTTTATATCATGAATCGATGGTTTAACTTTGAATTAACATTTGCATATGATTGTACACGTTTATACGAACAAAACGGAAGTTAAACGAACGGATTCGGTGTTATAACGAATCTGTAACATTGAATTTCTTGATTTTCTTTCAAAACATGATAAAGTATGAAAACAGTGAAATTAGATGCCTTGGATTGTGTGATTACATGATTTTAATTGCCAAGATCATGCTAGAAATATTGTATAGCGTTTCTGTGAAGTTTTTACATTATGGGTAGCCTTAAAATTCATTACGTTAGTTTAAGTTGGATTTATTTGGGCTACTCTGTGTGTTCATCGCGAACTAGGGAGTGCACCAGCAGGGGGACCCGCCCCAGCGGGTGTTCATGGGCATTAGGACCCGCCCCAGCGAGTATAAGAGCTGTCCGGGAGCCTTTTTTTTTGTTTCCGAGACTGTTTTGACCTCCTGTAGTAAAATAAGCATAACTTTTTCATACGAACTCCGATTAAGGCGATTCAAGATGATTCAAAAAGATAACGGGTAGACCTACAACTTTCATTCTTTGAGTTTTTCAATTTGAAATCGTTAAAATGGGTAAAAAGGGCCATCTTTGTGACTGATGCGTATTCAGAGGCAATCGGAGGGCTTCGGACATGCACGCACACAAGTGTAGTGTTCTCGATATTAAAAGATGTTGTTTTAAGTTACATACATGAATATTATATGATTTGAAGTTCATGATTAATAAATTAAGTTATTGACATGTATAATATAATGTGAAGGTTCAAGTTAACAAACTAAATGCGAACTTGAATATTGTAATTGTAAAACTTGATTATGATTGTTTAAAGGGCTATACATGTGTGATATACATGTTGTGAGTTTACATTCATGTTATGTGGTTAGCCATTGAGTAATATTATAAACCAAGTTGTAAGTCGAACTTAAGTGAATAGTTCAACAGTTAAATATGGTAGTTATGAAAACTAATCGATGTCGTATACATAATGTAATGTGTAGGACGTTGAATAAGTGAATTGTAATTATATTTGTAGCTTGTTCAAGAGGCAAGTTTCCTATCCTTAAACTTGTTTAATATTTTGCAAGTTTTCTAAACTCAAACTTTACTTTTACATTGAGCAAGTATCCTATCTCTAACTTATTGTTAATAAGCAAGTTTCTTAACATTCTAAGTTATTCATTTATCAAGTCTTAGACTTGTGTTCTATATCGAGCGAGCTCTTGTTTTTAATTGTTCAAGTTCAAAGGTTTCATATTTGATGCTATAATTTTTTTAAGCATGATTCAGCTATACAATACTCATTCGATTGTATACTCTTGAGATTTACCATTCAACTTGAATATCGATGTTATTGTTGAACTTATAGGACTAGTGAACCCTTATTTATTCGACTAGTCCATAGTTGATGTACGTTCTAAATTCTAGAACACTTATTGAGTTTATCCAAACCAAACTTCCTTTGGTGCGGACTCTGATGTCAAAACTGAGATGAACAACCCTGTAAAGGGATTATTTACGCTTTAGCGTTGAGATATTGTGCACAGTATGGTACTAAGGGCTGATCCCCTTAAGTACGAGAAGTAGAGTCCATAGTCTTATGACTGTTAAAGGTTTAAAGCATACAAACTTTACAACCTAGGACATAGTTCAAGGTCTTATAACCCTCAGACGTTCTTTGATTCCTGTTATTCATTCTTGAGTCAAAAGTTGAGTTTCTTTATTCAGATGTCTTTGATTCACTCGCATGTTATTATATTGTTGTCATATTATTATACTTGTGGGCAATCGTGCTCACTCTTGCGTAATAATAACATTGCAGTTAAGAACGAAAGGTCCGACGAGCCTTCTACTAGCAAAGGCAAGGGCAAGGTCAACAAGTGATGAAGACTTGTTGTTTATTTTATGTGTTTCTGTTTCAGACTTATATTAGAGTTGTGTAAGACTTATTTATTTGTTTATGTTCCGCATAGATGTTTAAGGTTAGTATGACCTAGGATTGTATTTATTATTCAAATGTTGTAACCCCATAAGGGGAGAATTTATTTCTATCTATTGCATGATTTGTATTTATTATGGGTAGATAGATAGATGATATTTGTACAGTGAACACCAAGTCCCGTGAAAATTAAAGTACCCGAATTTGGGGGTGTCACAAACCAGCTTTTACACTTCTCAAGGAGTATTGGGGGGAAACTTTATCGTGCCAGGTGGTTATCCTATATGTATATATATAGGACAACTCTCTTTGCAAATGAAGCAAGTTATATAATACAAAACTCATCCTTCCATTTGTTTTAACTGCGGGCAAAGAAATCGTACTTTACTAGGGTTAGGGTTTCGTGTTGGCTGAGGAGGAGAGAAATCCACGAAGAGTACATAATTGATTGATTGATTGAAAAGTGGAGAAAAATAGGTGAGCAATTACTCCAATGACCCATGGCAGAACTCTTAGGATCCAAGAATCCTATTAGGATAGCAAGGATCTAAAGAGCCTTCTTGAGTGTCTGGGGTTGAGAGAGAATCTCCAAGTCTTCTAGTCTTCCAAGAGTCTAAAGGCCAAAAGTCCCCCCTCAATGGAATGGAAGAGATATTTATAGGGTTTCCTGGAAAGTGGTCACATGCCAGGCATGTGACTTTAGGGGAAATTCCAGAAATATCCTTAGTCACAAGAGTAATGCCCAGATCGTCCTGTCCTTCTAGCCACCAATCCAATCCCTCAATCAATTCCCAAAATGAGTCGCATCCATGTGTCTTTTGCCTCGGGACACGTCAGGTCTTACTTATTTCACTACAAGAAATAACCTTATTTTTGACGGACAATTCCGTCGGTATTAGCTCTATTCCGTCAGAAATAGGTTATTTACGAGGGAATATTCAGTCGCAAGTTCCGTCGTAAATACACGCGTCGAAAATAAGTCCATCATAAAGTCCGTCGTAATTCGGTATCTTCGACGGAATTAATTACGACGCAATTCTGTCGTCCATAGTATAAGTTCGAGGGAATATTAACGAGAGAATATTCCATGGGTGATAAGCCCTAATAAGTTCGATGAATTATTTACAACGGAACCGTTCAGTCGAACATAACAAGCACTAAGCCCGACGGAATTTTCGTCGTAAATAATATATATCCGACGAAATTTAATTTGCCAATTAAATCAGAAAAAAACTTAGTTTCGACCGAATTTTCGTCAGATTTACCTTATTCCGTCGAAAAAAACAAATATTTTTTAAAAATATTTATTTTAAAATTTCAGTTTCCAGGTGTTTAAACTCAATATTTTTGTACCTGCAACCTGTTTCAGCCCAATAACAGTACTATTTCCTGTCATTCAATATATTTTCCTGTCATTCAACATATATATTCGCCAAATATTTAAACTAAACTAACAATTGCTTATAATCTACTAACTCATCAACCAATTACTATGTACTAACCCATCAACATATTTCAAATATTAATGAATGTTCCAAAATGTATATACAATTTACAACACTTTCAGATACTACATAAAGTACAAATGAATGAATGACAAATGAGTCTATAAACTAGTATGATCATCGCCATCACCCTCGCCATCGCCATCGCCGATCTCAAAGATTACAATATTATCCTAACTACTTGATAAATATAAAACTAACCTAAATAACAATATTATGTTATTTCTCTAATACACCCCCACAAGCGAAACGTAGGTAACCGGAGCTTGAGCTTGACCATGGTGAAACACCCTCGGAGTTGTATAAGCAATAAAACAATAACCTTGTGATCAACTTAGAATACCCACAATCGCCAATGTATGTTGAAATGAAGAATAACTTCATGATAAGTACTACATATAACCAAGAAGACAAGAACGTGCTTGGTTGTTTGCACACTTGCAACATGTAGTAACTTTCTTGTACGTCTTGTATTAGATTTTCATGAACACTCTTAGAGAATTTCATTAATCCATCAAAATAGGAGATGTGAGTTGTATCAAGAGAAAACATTCGCTTATTTGAGGGATGAGGTAGAGATGATGAGCAAACTAAAAATGAATCCTTAAAGATGTTCAAGTGAGAATGAGAATAACCATTAATTGCGGAGAAAAATGAGGATAATAACTGGGATTTTGGAATTTGGCAATTTGCGGGAACTGCCAAATAATATTTATCAACGGGTAAAGGAGGAGAGGTGGATGGAGGTATAATGTGTGACGAAGAAATTACGTCAGAATGAGAAACACTAATACTAGAACTTGATGACGAGTTAATAGGAGTATCACCGTCAATGCTTTGATGTTCTTGTGGAAGTGTAGATGATGGACCGAGAGGATGGTTAGGCAACATATGAGAGCGGCTCTTGCAATTTTTCATAGCTATGAAGAAAGCTAGAAAACAAATCCAATGATAATAAGGGATTCAGTTCATAGTAGTCTTGAATAAAGCCACTGAAAGAATCATCATGACCATCAACGAGACAGTTAATGAGTTCGGTTTCAGGAATATATGGGTTCTCCGGCTCGATTAAGGGCGTATGCAAGAGATTTCGCCTCAGAGAGAGAGTTGTTTATAGATTGAGTTGGAACTTTTCGAAGAGAATAGAGTTGGTCGAGAAGATCCTCGACATACCAATTAGATCTGAAAAATGAGTCAGAATCGGTGACGATATCATCAGAAATATTTTCCAGTCTGATCAACTCATTTGGGTTGCAAATTGCATCAACATTTTGCTGAGGATTTAGCCACCATTTGGGGTCATACGATGAAGAGTAGAATTCTGGAAGAGGGTATGAAGTGGTATGAATCATGTTAAAGCAATTGGATGGAGAATTGGCTGTTTTTTTTGAAGTGGTGATGGTACTTGATTTGATTGGAGAGAAGCAATGGGTTAATGAGTTGCTGATTTGATATGGGGGAGGCAAAGGATTATAGGAAGAAGAAGAAGAAATCAGGGACAATTGCTGGAATGCAGACAGGTGATCAGGGTGTCTGGATTGGAACGCAGACTGTCTGGATAGAGAGGAATAACAGGAGAAGAATGAATTATAAGCCGTTAGGCATTGTAGCTTTGATACCAAGTTAAAACTAATGGAATGATGGGTTTTGTATTATATAACTGGTTTTATTTACAAAGAGAGTTGTCCTATATATATACATATAGGATAACCACCTAAGCTAGAATCAAGTGATTTACAAAATCACTTATGCTAAAATCAAGGATTACGTAATCAAAGATTCCCTAGAGATAATTATGATAATTCAAAAATAATATCCTAACTATTTGATAAATATAAAACTATCCTAAATAACAATATTATGTTATTTCTCTAATACCCACAATTAATAAAGATAGAGAGCTCAGTTTTGAAATAGGGGATTAATTGTTTCCCAGAGCTGCGGTGGTGTGTCGGTGGTCACGGTGGTTGGCTTCTCTTCCCTCTCTCTCTCTCTTCCTTAATTTCTCCGTTTTTAAAAAAAAAATTTCTTTCTGTTTGTTGTTGGCTCCTGGTGTTGTTTAAAACTTAGCTGGCAAACGGAAATCATATGAAATGGAAGAGAGTAAACAACAATGTCGAACCAGGTAAGTTAACAATATATGTTAGATCGGCAGAAATAAGCTTTGAATTGTAGAGGACAATCTCAGAGAAGTGAAAATGTCATCCTGAACTTTATTACTCAACTCAAAACTAGAAAAAACAACGAGTCTGCTTAATTAGAAAGCTATCTGATAATCCTAACTGTAGTAACAATTAACTCTAGTTATACAATTGTAACTTACTGTTAACAGTTAGTTTCATGAGCACTGCTATGGCGTAGTGACACTCCATGATGTAGCACTATGTCCAGCTATCACGTTAAGTGCTCTAGCCATCTTGTGACCAAGTATTGGCACGGTCTGTATTGCTGATGCACCCTTGCTGACATCACGTGTGATTCGGTCTGCTCATGCACCCTTGCTGACATCATGCGTGCTATGTCCTGCTAGTGCTGTACTGCTACTGTGTTGTGGCTTTGTAATACTACTGTAGCAGGATTTATGTAAAATACTTAAATATTTCCACCGCATTTTCCCTTTTCACTTATCCCTGATTCCTTACTTACTCGAGTCTATCAAGCAATGCCAGTATGGCTCGCTGCATGTATATGAGAGTGACATTAAGAGAGAGAGAGAGGCAGGGAACTAGTTTTAATTAGTCAAAGAAAACAAAATGTGACAATAAAAGTAGACAGGGAACTAGTTTTAATTGTATTTTGGTGTGTTTATAATATCACAAAAATACAAGTTAAAACTAGTTCCCTGTCTAATTAAAACTCTAAGCGTGACGTTAGTGTTCGAAATGGTATTTAAATACAAGTTCCAATAAAAGCACACACAAATGGATATATAGAAAAAGTTAGTCCCTAGCTCTGATCCATACAAAAAGAGCTCCATTTGAATTTTTTCTCCTCTTAAATTTGTAAAATACTAAAATTTCAAACTTGAAGACAATTTATTTGATTTTAATTATTACTGTAGTTAATATCGTTCACTACTAAAGAGTATTACTAAGTACAAAATTATTATTTCAAAAAGTTAAAATAAATTTTAAGATTTCGTAAAATTAACTAATTGTATGATTAACGGCAAATAAGGTAATTTTGATGGGATGGAGGGAGTATATTCTCTTTCATCCGAAGGAGATGATTTCTAGGAACCTTAGTTCAGAAGAAAGAAACCAACACACAAGTACTAGCGATCAATGAAAATTATTCGAAATTAAAAGGCGAATATATACTCCTATAAATACATGAATCAACTTCCATTTGATCATTCACCGAACACAAAACAATTGTAAAAGAGGGAGAGAAGCAAAGAGAAAGAGATGGCGGATAAAATAGTGAAGGGAGATGCGGGCAAAGGAGAGACCAAATCTAAAAGTGGTGGGAGCTTGCTACCTGCAAAGAAGAAGCATGTGTCGACAATGATGGGGGAGTGCTTAGTTCAGTCTGTTTTTTCCTGCATTGAAAAAACCAAGAACAAGAACAAGGCCAATCCAGGTGATGGTCATGCTGCAGCATCATGCTAGCTAGCTAATATTTCTGCACTAGGTTTTCTGCTGGTAAAGTTTTAGAAATATATTAGTGGAGTTGACAATGCTATATAGAGCAAACAGTATTCTGTCAGAGTAATGTACAATACTATTTAATACATAGTTTATAATCTCTATGTTCCTTAAAGAGTGCAGTTTTAACAAAAAACACACAAACCAATAAGTGAGATAAAATGACAAAGCTAGCCTTATGTGTTCATTAATTATGTGAAGAGAAAAATTGTTGGTGAGCGTAATAATTCTTTGCTGCAATAAATTAAAACAAAGACATATTTGGAAAAACATACAAAAACTATATTGGGTTCCTAAAACTGCATTATTTAAGGAATAATTTTTTATTATCTAGAACTGCAGTCTTTAAGGAACGGAGGGAGTAATATGCATAATGGTACTACATGTATTAAAAATTGTACATTACTCTAACATTAATATTTTTGCTCTGGTATTATCAACCGCCTTTGTGTTAAGTATAGAGTATAGAGTTTGATTTTCAATACTTTGAAGCAAAAGTGTGATAGTCAAGTGTGTGATAGTCAAGTATTATCTCCTGCATTATTTTCACCATAAAATGAATTCTGTCAGTGACATTTGTAGCAGGACGGATGGGTTTTATTTTGATAATCTCACATGAGATTAGTTGACAAATGCTACACACACACACACACACACACATATATATATATATATATATATATATATATATATATATTTAATACTAATTAATTAATTCAGTCATTATGTGTTAATTAAGCGCATTGCCGCTGGTGTCCTAATCCCTCTTGCATCACTGTTGAATTTATAAATTAACCGTCAATTACCGGGTATATTTCTGGGAAAAAATCCAGGTGAAATTGCGTGGATATGTAAAAAATAGCAGTATTCCTTTTCTAGTAATGAGTTTTAAAGGTATCAGGAAATAAGTGACGTCATTTAATTGGTGAAATATGACGCCATATTTGTCTCAAAGCTAGCTGTACAAAATAGGCATAAAATTAGATCAACTAACGTTTGTCCTATAAACCAATATAATATTGAGATAACATTTCTCTCTCCAATAATTTATATCGAATCTTGCTCTCCAATCCAATGAATGAGGTCAAGGTATTTCACAGTATAACTTTAATTTGAGCATATAGAATTAAAATAATGTTACTATCACATAAATAATCTCACATAATACTCACATAAATACATATAGATACTGCGAGACTCATATGTTAAGCGAGGGCCCACAATGTTAAGGAAATGTATACTTGACAATCATATTGGGACAACTTGAATTGCACCACACCCATTTGACTACACAAGTGGATAAGTTGTTAGCAGTTTGAATTATTGTTGTAATCTAAATATAGTTCTTATCATTTTTGATATAGTTTGTTAGACTGCAAGCTAGATTTTATTTGTTTGTTCTTCAAATTTTAAACTCTTGTATTATCTGTAATGTTCAATATATATATGAGAACCCACAACCAGATTGTGGTGAAAAAAACCAAAATCAATCCAATTCAATATTGTGTTTTTATCTTGGTATCAGAGCTTTACTATGGCTTCTGCTGTCTCCTCTCCTTCATCCAACCTTGTAGCACAATCACTCTCTCCTAACCCAAACATAACTCCAGGTGCTCATCATTTTCTCCACCTCAAATTAAAGCCAACCAATTACTTATCATGGCGTCCTCAAATTCTTCCCCTCCTTCGTTCCCAGTCACTACTCAAATTTGTTGATGGTAGTGAGAATCCTCCTCCATCTAAACTTCCCTTTGTCAATAGTCAACCAGGCCAAAATAACCCTGAATATCAAATTTGGTTTTAGCAAGATTAGTACCTTTTTAGTTTGCTTATTGCTTCACTAACGGAGGACATCATTCCCATGATTCATGATTCCGCTACCTCACGTGAGCTTTAGGTCGTTTTGGAGACTGCGTTTGCATCTCCGTCTACTACTAGAATGTTAAATCTACATTTGAGTCTTCATAATCTTAAGCAAGGTGATTTGTCCGTCACAGATTATTTATACAAAGCTAAGTCATATGCAAATGAATTAGCAGCAGCAGGCCGCCCTGTTTCACCGGCCGACTTCAATGCTTTGTTTTTAAGGGATTATACGCACTGAGTTTGAGTCTATGATCACCACCATAGCAGCTAGACCTACACTAGTTTCCTTTACGGAACTTCATAGCATGCTTTTTAGTCACGACCTCCTTCATGGCAATTTTTCTGATAAATCAAATAACACTGTTTCTTTTGTTGGTGAACCGAATTTATCTTCGTCAGCTCATTTATGATATCCAACGCAGCAATTCAAATTTAAACAATCATAGGTCTCAGTGTGGCAACAGTAATAATAATGGCTCAAACCGTGGGAGTTATAGTGGGTTTGCTCAAATCGCCATAATGGTACCGTAACAATAATGGCTCCTATCGTGGAAATAATTCATATCGAGGGAATAGAAATCAGTTCAATAATGGAAATCCGTATCGAAATCGAAATCATCTCTTCAACAATTCTTTTGAAAATAGAGTTCAATGTCAAATATGCAATGGTCACAATCACACAGCTATGAATTGCAGCCAACGATTTAATCATGCCATCTTTCCTACTGCCACTATGGTGTCTTTTAATCAGCCTCATCAATTCATGTCACAATATTCTTGGTTTCCTGATACAGGGGCTACGCATTATGCAACGCTAGATCTCTCAGCCTTAGGCAATTCTGCGGATTATCATGGTACTGAGAAGCTTTATGTTGGTAATGGTAACAGTCTCTTTATTGCTAATACTGGTTCTATAACAATATCTACTCCTTCTCGTTCTTTTAAAATTAATAATGTTCTTCATGTTCTTGATTTAACTAAGCCACTTCTTTCCGTGCAAAAATTCACATATGATAATAACGTTTATTTTGAATTTCATCCTCATGTCTTTCATGTGAAGGATCACATCTCGGGGAAAATACTTCTGTTCGGATCGAGTGATAAAGGTCTTTATTCTCTTTCGAGTTGACATATGTCTTCACCAGCTTCTCCGTCTACTCTACTTGGTGAAAAAGTCTCTTCTACAGATTGGCATAGTCATCTTGGTCATCCGCATCCTCGCCTTTTTTATCAAATTATTCGCAATAATAATTTGCCAGTTTCACAAAATAACTTCAACTCTATTTGTCATGCATGTCAACTAGGAAAGTCGTCAAGGCTTCATTTGCCTTTGACAAATCATAAATCTAAATCTGTTCTTGAATTAGTTTTTAGTGATGTATGGGGACCTTCCCATACTCTTTCAATGGAAGGACATCATTTTTTTGTTATCTTTGTTGATGTTTATTCAAAATTCATTTGGTTTTATCCCATGAAAAATAAGTCTGATGTCTTTCCTATATTCAAAAAGTTTCAGTTGTTTGTTGAAAGACAATTTAACTGTAAAATAAAATCAATTCAAACAGATTGGGGTGGTGAATACCGTAAATTGAATCAATATTTTGAGAATTTGGGTATTAATCACAGACTAGCCTGTCTACACACACATGAACAAAATGACATAGTTGAACGGCGTAATCGCCACATTGTTGAAACTGGTCTTGCCTTACTTGCTCATTCAACTGTTCCATTTAAGTTCTGGCATTTTGCATTTGATACTGCTGTTTATTTAATCAATCGTATGCCTTCTAGTGTTTCGCATAATAAGTCTCCTTTTGCATGTATCATGGGTCATCCACCAGATTATAAGTACTTAAAAAACTTTTGGATGCCTATGTTACCCATTCATTCGTCCATATAATCGACACAAAATTGACTTTCGGTCTACTGCTTATATTTTTCTTGGGTATAGCTATGCACATATGGGATATCGTTGCCTTGATTTGCAGACACAAAAATTCTATATAGCTCGACATGTGCGTTTTGATGAAACTTCCTTCTTGTTTGAGAAAAAATCTATTTTTGGAGCTTATTCTCATTCCTCAAGTTGCCCATTCCCACCATGGGGTCAACTAAAGTCACCACCATATTCTGTTCCACCTTCTCCCAAGCTCTCCCCTTCTTCATCTCCTATTTCTACTCAGTCACCTTCCTCACCCATCTCAGTGTCAACTTCTCCTTATACTAATACGGATGGACTAGATCTTGTAGTAGATTTGGGAGGTTTTTCTCCCATTGCACAACCAGTGTGTCCTCCTCCTTCCTCTCGTTATATAGTCACAAGGAGCATGTCGAAAGCTGCTCGTCTTAATCCCTCAGCCTCTCTTATAGAGAAAACTATTCTGCCTGAACCAACATGTTTCTCTCAAGCTCACAATTTTTCTGAATGGCGGCAGGCTATGAGTTCTGAAATTGATGCTTTGCTTTCTCAAGGAACATGGATATTAGTACCACAATCACCTACTATGAACATTGTGGGATGCAAATGGGTATTTAAGGTTAAACGAAAATCTGATGGTTCGTTGGAACGCTATAAAGCCCGGTTGGTTGCTAAAGGGTTTCATCAAGAACATGATTTGGATTACGAAGAGACTTTTAGCCCAGTTGTAAAACCTACTACAATCCGGATTGTTCTATCAATGGTTGTCTCTCTTTCATGGTGTATTCGCCAGCTTGATGTGAATAATGCTTTTCTTAATGGCATTCTAGACGAACCTGTACACATGTCCCAGCCACCAGGTTTTACTGACAACTCTCATCCTGATTATGTATGTAAACTCAATAAATCTCTCTATGGACTTAAACAAGCTCCACGAGCTTGGTGTCATAGGTTGTCTACTTTCTTGGTTGGACTGGGTTTCCGTATCTCAAAGTCTGATTCCTCTCTCTTTCTTTATCATATTCACAATGTTTATATCATAATGTTAGTTTATGTGGATGACATATTACTTACCGGAAATAATGATAAGGCCATAAATGATTTGATTAAAACTGTTAGTTGTGAGTTTGCCTTGAAGGACTTGGGGATTCTTAATTACTTTCTAGGAGTGGAAGTTAAAACTACACCTTCTGGTCTGTTTTTATCTCAACAGAAGTATATTTTGGATATTATTCAGCGAGTAGGAATGGCATCATCAAGACCTCTTAGCACTCCATCCTCTTCAACAGCAATCATGACTTCTCATGATGGTGACAATTTTTCTGATCCGACTAAGTTTCGACAAATTGTTGGTACATTACAATATGTAACTCTTACTCGACCGGACCTTGCATATGCTGTGAATAAAGTGTGTCAATTTATGCATGACCCACGCATGTCTCACTGGATTGCCGTCAAACGTATTTTGCGATATCTTCAAGCAACAACTTCGTTTGGTTTATGGTTTAAAAAGTCTCTCCAGCCATTCAATCTACAAGCCTTCACAGATTCTGATTGGGCTGGAAATATTGATGATCGACGCTCTACTGGAGGGTATGCAATTTACATGGGGCATAACCTTGTCTGCTGGTCATCCAAAAAGCAACGTACCGTTGCTCGATCTTCTACCAAAGCCGAATACAAGTCTGTAGCTGACACAACAGCTGAAATCACATGGCTTCAATCTCTCTTTTGTGAGCTTGGAATTTTCCTCAAAGAACCTCCTCTGTTGTGGTGTGATAACATCGGCGCGACATATTTGGCTGTTAATCCAATGTTTCATGCTCGGACAAAACATATTGAGATTGATTATCATTTTGTGCGAGAAAAAGTGGCGAAAGGAAACCTTCAAGTTCGTTACATCTCTACAAAAGATCAAATTGCAGATGTCTTAACAAAGTCCCTCTCTACTGCTCGATTTCGGTTTCTAAGAGACAAGCTAACGGTGTCAAAACCACCAATAGCTTGAGGGGGGTTGTTAAGGAAATGTATACTTGACAATCAAATTGGGACAACTTGAATTGCACCACACCCGTTTGACTACACAAGTGGATAAGTTGTTAGCAGTTTGAATTATTGTTGTAATCTAAATATAGTTCTTATCATTTTTGATATAGTTTGTTAGACTGCAAGCTAGATTTTATTTGTTTGTTCTTCAAATTTTAAACTCTTGTATTATCTGTAATGTTCAAAATATATATGAGAACCCACAACCAGATTGTGGTGAAAAAAACCAAAATCAATCTAATTTATTATTTTATGTTTTATCTCACAATATGCATGTGCGTGTATGTAAGCATTATGTGAGATTTTTTTAGGCTGATTGGCACTTCTGTCCCTCCAAGTTGTCACTCACTTTCAAAGTCGTCCCTAAAGTACCATTTTCGTCAGTTAGGTCCTTAAAGTGGCATTTATTGGCGTTTCTGTTCCTTCAACCCATTTTAATCTAAACCCGACCCATTTTGACCAAATTTAACCCAACCCGACCCAATTTGACTCAACCCAAATTTTGGCTGATTGGCACTTCTGTCCCTCCAAGTTGTCATCCACTTTCAAAGTCGTCCCTAAAGTACCATTTTCGTCAGTTAGGTCCTTAAAGTGACATTTTATTGGCATTTCTGTTCCTTCAACCCATTTTAACCTAAACCCGACCCATTTTAACCAAGTTTAACCAAACCCGACCCAGTTTGACCCAACCAAAAATTTTAATATTTTAAAATATAATAGTATTTTTTAAATAAGTTTAAAATAATAATTATATTTAACATTTAAAAAAAATTTAATTATTTAAAATAAATTATTATTATTAAAATAATAATTATTTTAATATCTTAAAATAAAATATTTATTTAAAAAATAGTTATTTTTAATATTTAAAAATCAAATATTACTCCCTCCGTCTCAAAATAATTGCTCAATTTTGACTTTTTTTAGTCAAATTGACTATTTTTAAAATTAATAATTAAGCATGTATAAATATATATTTAACATTATAAAAAATGGTATTAGTAATAAATTGTATATACTTTTTTTTTGTTATAACCTCTTCACCTATATTCTGTAAAAAATGGTACAAAAAATAGCTTTAAAAAATAGTCAATTTGACTTTAAAAAGTTAAAACTAAGCAGTTATTTTGGGACGGAGGGAGTAGTTTTTTTATAAAAAAAATTAATAATTATATTTAATATTCTAAAATAAATATTTTTTAAATAATTTTTTTTTAATATTTTAAAAGTAAAAAATATTTTTCTAAATATTATTTTTATTTTAGAATATTAACTTTTAAAATATTAAAAATAATTTTTATTTTAGAATATTAAAAATAATAATTATTTTAGAATATTAAATATAATATTTATTTTAGAATATTAAAAATAATATTTATTCTAGAATATTAAAAATAATTAATATTTTAGTTTTTTTATAAATTTTTTTTTAAAACAATTATTATATTTATATTTATATTTATTTTAATTTTTTAATATTTATTTTTAATATTCAAAAATAAATATTATTTTTAATATTTTAAAATAAATAATTTTAATAATTATTGTTTTATAATAAAAAATAATATTTAATATTCTGAAATAATTATTAAAAAAAATTTAAAAATTATGTTTTAATAATTATTAAAAAAAATTAAAATAATCTTAATAATTATTATTTTAAATTTTATTATTTTAAAAATTAAAATAATCTTAATAATTATTATTTTAAAATTTTAAATAATCTTAATAATTATTATTATTAAATAATAATTTTTTTAATTTTTTTAATAAGTATTTCAGAATATTAAATATTGTTTTTCCTTCAAAAACAATAATTATTAAAAATATTTATTTTAGAATATTAAAAATAATAATTATTTTATAATATTAAAAAATTAAAATTAAAATAAATATAAATATAAATATAATATTTATTCAAAAAAATTAAAAATTTATTATTTTTAATTTTCTAAAATAAATATTATTTTAAATATTCTAAAATAAATATTATTTTATAATATGATAATATATTTTAAAATAAATATTATTTTAAAATATAAATATTATTATATTTTAAAATATTATTTTAAACTTATTGTTAGTATTTTTTTAGTGTAAGGATACTCAGAGTTTTGCTAAAGTCAGTAAAAGTGCAAGAATTGCTCAAGTTAATCTCATACATAACAGACTGTATCTAGTTTCATACTAAGGTAAGTGATATTATTTTCTTTTATACTCCTAAATTTATGGTAAGGAATTACTATTTGTTTCTACAGCCTTATTATTAAATGATTAAAATTCCTGAAATGATTTGAATATCCTTAATGTAGTTTGTGTTTCATTTAATATCTTCTTACCTGAATCTTCTTATTAAATTTTAATCGTTATATTTAAACTGTGAACCTTATTTTTTCTTAAACTTTATATTTTATCAATAACTTTAATCAATTTTTTGGATATCATGGTGACAATTTGGACATTATTGAATTCTAGACAAATTAAAAATCACTAATGTTCATTCTGTATTTTATTATTTTGATTATTTTTGTCATTCATTCATATTAGGGTTAATTGCATATTATACCCCAAATGATATACCCTTTTACCATTCGTACCCTAATGTTTAAACGCTCTCATCTCGCTACCCAAAGTACCGTTAAGTAAGCATAACCAACCCTTTTAAAAATTTTGGCCAATTAAATTATGACACGTGGCCATTTTTCGGCGAACAAATTGACCAAAAGGATAAGTTATGCTTACTTAACTGTACTTTGGGTTGCGGCATAAGAGCGTTTAAATATTGGGATACGAATAGTAAAAGAGTGTATACTTCAAAGTGTAATATGCAATTAACCATTTATTGTTATTTTAATATTCTAAAATAAAAATAATATTTACAAAAATATTTTTTACTTTTAAAATATTAAAAATAAAAAATATTTATTTTAGAATATTAAATATAATTATTAATTTTTTTATAAAAAAAATTACTCCCTCCGTCCCAAAATAACTGCTTAGTTTTGACTTTTTAAAGTCAAATTGACTATTTTTAAAGCTATTTTTTGTACCATTTTTTACAGAATATAGGTGAAGAGGTTATAACAAAAAAAAAGTATATACAATTTATTACTAATACCAATTTTTATAATGTTAAAAATATATTTATACATGCTTAATTATTAATTTTAAAAATAGTCAATTTGACTAAAAAAAGTCAAAATTGAGCAGTTATTTTGGGACGGAGGGAGTAATATTTGATTTTTAAATATTAAAAATAACTATTTTTTAAATAATTATTTTATTTTAAGATATTAAAATAATTATTATTTTAATAATAATAATTTATTTTAAATAATTAAATTTTTTTAAAATGTTAAATATAATTATTATTTTAAACTTATTTAAAAAATACTATTATATTTTAAAATATTAAAATTTTGGGTTGGGTCAAACTGAGTCGGGTTTGGTTAAACTTGGTCAAAATGGGTCGAGTTTAGGTTAAAATGGGTTGAAGGAACAGAAACGCCAATAAAATGTCACTTTAAGGACCTAACTGACGAAAATTGTACTTTAGGGACGACTTTGAAAGTGGATGACAACTTGGAGGGACAGAAGTGCCAATCAGCCAAAATTTGGGTTGGTTCAAACTGGGTCGGGTTGGGTTAAATTTGGTCAAAATGGGTCGGATTTAGGTTAAAATGGGTTGAAGGAACAGAAACGCCAATAAATGCCACTTTAAGGACCTAACTGACGAAAATGGTACTTTAGGGACGACTTTGAAAGTGAGTGGCAACTTGGAGGGACAGAAGTGCCAATCAACCAATTTTTTTATGTGATAGTAGCATTATTGATAGAATTAATATTGATCTCTTAAAGGACGGCTATGTTTTGATTTAATTTTGAACTTTTCTGTACCAAGTATGAAGAAGAAGATCCAACAACGCAAGTACTATTAGACATTGATCTTTGGTACCACCACATCAATGAATGGGTAGTTAAAAATTTTGTGAAAATTTTAGTGTTTAAATCATATTACTCCTGTTTTAATCAAGTAACAAGATTTTTTTTGAATGTTTGTCAAAAAAATAATTGAGATGGTACATTTTATTTTCTCGCTAAAAGTATAAGGTATAGTTAATTTAAAATAAAGTTTATGATGCGAATTGATTTCAGGTCTGGCCGGCATGCTTAACCAGACCACAACTTAGCGACCAAGGCCTGACCTGACTTAGCCTGACAAGCCTAAGTCAACGGTCTGACCTGACCTGATCAAAGTCTAAGGTTTGGCCAGATCTGACCTGTTAGGCCTAACCATGCCGACATGTTGCGGATGTTTAATGCTGTGTATATTGCACACGCAATGCTATTTATACCATTTTTTTCTTTGTTTGTGTTTATTAGTTTTTGATAAACCCTCTTATGTAACAATACTAGGAAGATTATTCCATTCAATTAGTAAAATATGAATTATAGGTATGATAGCGTTGAAGAGAGATTTATCTTACTCAAAAATAAAAATATAAACTACAAACGTTTATCTAACTAGAAAAACAAAATAATTAAAAAATACTCTTGAAGACATGTTACATCCTGTAACGAATATAACTTTTTCGTCAGTGGTGAATCTGTTTCAAAGGCAGCATAAGCAGCTGGCCCTTTTATTATCACATACCCTTGGAACTTGAAGCAAAAATAATAACAGCAGAGCCACCGCCAGCACCTATCCTAAGTTACTTTTGTGTTCACTTCCAAAATAAGGAATATTGTTCAATTCCCTCTTCGGTGAAAAAGTTTTTATATGATAATGGTTTGTCTAATGATTTGTTTATGTTTTTGTTATTGGTTGAGCCATCTTTAGTCATTCATCACGGAATGGTGGAAATATTATCAAAAATATATAATTTATACCAGCGTGTCCATATGTGTTTGTAAGATGATTTTTGAATTTCTCGTGTATTGAAAAATGAGTATAACAATTAACACCTCAATTTTGTTGATGTAGAGAATAGTCCAGTCAAGGAAGCAAATGCTATTACTGTTTTGGCTAAGTCGACTGTTAATTTGTCAAAAAGGCTTAACTCAGATTGAAAATATATTACCTCATAAAAATTTGCCCCTTGCTGAAAAAAATTCTTGAATCCGGCCCTGTTCATCGCATAGAGAGAATCTAAACTGTCAAAAGAAGAAAAATGACTATCGAAAGTGAAGAAAAAACTTGAGATTTAACTCCTAAATTAGGAGAAAACAAAATCTCACAACAGAAAAAAATAACCATCAAATATAAGATTAATAATAACAAAAAGATATATAAAAAAGTCTTCAAAAAAGAAAAGAGACCCTCTCCAAATCTATTTATGAAATTTTAAAGGTTAGGATTTTTGGTTAGAGAAAAAATATTTACATCCTTATACTTTATATATTTATACATGTATGCACTTTTTGTTTTATAAACGATATATGTGACGCCCCCAAATTCAGGTACTTGAAACCCGAACTTGGTGCTACACGATATCATTTCTTTGACCGGAATAATTATAATATAAATAAACAAACTTAATTTACATATCAGAGTTGTCTAATCCCAGGTACACGACCTTTAAACATTCATTACATGATAGATAATAAATAATATTGTCTTAATAAAGTCTAACTATTACACACAATACCATAAAACTTATTCTTGCAGCTTTCCTTTCCCTTTGTTTTTGCCAGAGCCTTCTGGTTGATCACGCTTAGCTGAAAATATTTAATTTAAAGCAAGAATGAGCATTCAATTGCTCAGCAAGTAATAGCAGTTAATAAACTTTAGTTGAAAGAAGTAAATGTCTTCTTTGAGGTATACTTCTACAACGAATCAATAGTTGTGAAGTCTTTCGAAACATATCTTAATAACATATCAAATCGTTTAAAATTTTGAAACGACGTAGTGACTATAAATACTGAGCGGTCAATGGACCATGAACTTTTATTTTTTTTTATTTTCAAAAAGGTTAAACAGAAATTCATCTGTAAACCGCTCTGGTCTTATGGACATGTAGGGTGATCAGCCCCGTTATGTCCTGTATTGATCAATACTATCTATTTGAATGATAAATTCATTCACTCTGTTCGCCTTGGGCACATAAACAATTTCCCCATTAAGGGTTGTTCATACTCAGTCTGGAGTCCTAACTAAACAATTCAGTTGGACGACTTTATCATAACCAATACTATCTAACAATGAAATTCAAACTATGTCTAGCCGAGTCAAATAGCTTAGACAGTCTTTAAATCATGAACGCATACCAAAATTTTATAGTGTGTAACAGGATTTGTCATATCAAAGAATTTCTAGTTCCAGAGTTCTTTATGAGTACAACAGTTCATACAAGTGGGGACACTTGTATGATAACAGCCAATAATGAGATATTAATAAATAATAACTGAATTGAATAAAATTCCACAATATAAGAATAAGTTCATAAGTGAATCATGGATATCATTACAGATATGAATAATTGACAATAATTATTCATGAATATGCTTTTAACTTACTGGGATCCATCGCATAGAATAACTGCGAGGAGTAGAGATACTTGATCAATATAACATTTGAGTAAGGTTAGAGAACTTGCCTTGATAGTTGATTACCGCTACGTAGTATAGCTTAAGCTGTTATCTTTAATACAAAGTCCTATCATCAATAGAATTATTCTTTTAATTAGAATAACATAACTTAACACATAATACTGCTTTAAACATGTTGTCACATAGTCATATCAGTCATTAAAACACATAAGAACGTATACCTAGTCAAACTATGTCAATTTGGTTTGAGTTTGATATAGTTTCGGCATCCCGAGTGCATTATCGGATAATTAATGACTTTATTTTTAATGAAACTTTGTTCAAGAACTTAAATATTATATTAGATAATTTAATTATCATTTATAATATTTTTCCAAACATTAAAATTATTTATTATAATTTTTCAAACACTAATATCATTTTTTAATGATTTAATTGTCAAATAATATCATTATCATTAATATTTAAATAATTTAAAATAGTAATGATATTCATGTCAACACTTTAAAAGTTATTTATTATAACTTGAAAATATTTTTAAAACCTTAATATTACCTTTAAATAATTTTTTTAAGATATTAAAATTATTTTTAAATAATTATCATTAATATTAAAATATTAATATATTTCATTTCCAAATATTAAAAGTTATTTATTATAACTTAAAACATTTTTAAAACCTTAATATCAATTTCAAATGATTTTTATAGTATTAAAATCATTTTTAAATAATTACTATGAATATTAAAATATTAATGTTATTCATATCAAAATATTAAAAGTTATTTATTATAACTTAAAATATTTTTATTACATTTATTTCACCTTTAAATGATTTATAAAACATTTAAATCATTTTTAAATAATTTATTTAATATAATTATTAAATAAATTTATTATCATTAATATTAATATAGTAATGAAATTCTTATCAAAATATTATAAGTTATTTATTATAACTTAAAATACTTTTTAAAACCTTAATATCATTTTTAAAATATTAAAACCATTTTTAACTAATTTATTTAATAAAATTATTAAATAAATTTATTATCATTAATATTAATTAATGAAATTTAACTCAAAATATTAAAAGTCATTTATTATAACTTAAAATATTTTTTAATACTTTAATATAATTTTAAATGATTTTTAAAATATTAAAATCATTTTTAAGTAATTTATTTAATATAATTATTAAATAAATTTAATATTATTAATATTTAAATAAATTAAATTATTAATGAAATATATCTCAAATTATTAAAAGTTAATTTTTATAACTTAAAATAATTTTTAAAATTATTTTATGAATTTTTAATAATTAATTTCTATTTATTTTAATTAATATAATTAATTTTAATTTAAAACCGTCGCTAAAGGGCTATCGCGACGGAAAGTGTCGCCTTAGGTGTTCTTGAGCCTCATGAACATTCAAACTCAGTGTTCAAGGTATCTACTTTGACCACTTATAATTCTTTGATTTTGATGTTTTCTGGGTTGGTAATTTGGTTAGTGTTATAGTATTGATGTAATACTACAACCAAAACCACGTTTCATGGCCATCCTACATCACAACTAGAAATTATAAGCAATCAAAGTAGCTGTCAGAGGCTGTTCTTCATTTTCTGGGCAGCCCAGAAACGTGAAGTCATGGCCGGTCAACGTACTTTGACCTTAAATAACTTTGATTATGTTGTTAATCTAGGTGTTCTAAAGGCATTATTGTGTAGTATATATGTCAGACTACAAATAAAAAACACTAAAATGGTCCAAAACATTAACAATATCAAGATCAGAGGTTTACAAAATGGTTGTCAGAAACTGTTCAACACTTGGAAAATTTCTGGGTTTTCCAGAAATTAAAAATCTGATCGGTCAACCATGTTTGACCACTTATATCTTGAGATCTAGACATGGTATGGACTTGATTCCACTTCCAGTCTACTCTCCTCATGGCAGAGAACAATTTTATAACATCAAACACACATAAAATCTAACACACAAAGATATATGAGCTCTGACATATGGCTGTCAGACAACATTTTAAAAATTTTCCAGATTTTTGAAATCTTCAATTTCGTGCATCTAGATGTTATGGATCTATCAAATACCAACCCAGATGATCAATAGACATAACATACCACATATTTTAACACTTAATCACAATATTCAACTTAGCATACAAGATCAAATTTTTAGGTTAGGGTTTTATACCTTTCTTGAATGATTTTTGATTTTCACCTTCTGATCTTGATGTTGGATTGCTATGGAATGATATTGAATGATATTTGGGACAAGTTAGAGAGAGAATTTCGTGGGTCTTAGAGAGAGAAAGTCTTGGCTTGAGTGTTTGAGAAAATAATGAAAGTGTTCTTTTTCTTTTCTTTAAATTCCCATCTTTGATTCAATGAATCTAATTTTGCTAGGTGGCATGATTTGGCTGATGAGATGAGAGATTTGGCCATGTGCTAATATCTAAACATATATCTTATAAAGATTTGCAAGCAAGCTCAATTAAATAATTCCAAAAATATTATTTTTGTAAATAATAAATTCCTTTAAGGGTATTCTTGACCATGACACATACTTCTAGGGTTTAACCCTTAGGGTTTGCTAAATAATTTCTAAGGTTTAGAAAATTAAATTTAAAGCTTAATAAAATTTTAATTAAAACACACTAATTAAAATTAGGGTTTTTAATAGAAATTTTAGGTTTTTTTTTTCTTCTAAAATTAGGTTTTTTTTATAATTAAGGTTTTCAAATTATAAATTAGGGTTTTGATCTATAATGACACTTTACCTTATATTCTATTATTAATTAAGTTAAAATAAATAACTTAATTAATCTTGATTAATTCATATAATAAAATAATTATTATAATAATTCTAGAAATCATTTCATATATTATTTAAATAATATATTAATCATATTTTCTTGGAAAATAACTAATAAAATATTTTGATTTTCAAAATTAGTTTATTATAAGAATATAATTTATAGTAATCTACAATTCCTTTATCAAAAAATTTATTTAAAATTATTCATGCAATAAATAAATATATATGTATCACATAAATACATATTCTTTTCCTTGCACATATACCCACATATTATTTTGATAAAAATAATATATAAAAAAAAAAATTATACTCAAAATTTCTTATTTAATTATATAAAATATTGGGTTATTACATTCACCCTCCCTTATAAGGATTCCGTCCCCGGAATTACCGTTTCAAAACTTATACACACAAGGATAAATAATATACACAATCACTGCAAATAGAACTCGATCAGATTCGATCGAACTGATCTTTAACTATTCAGCATAAACCTTGTTTATCTGATTAAACGAAATCTGATTTCTAATAGAACTCAAATTCCTCCTTCAAAATTCCTTAATAAAACGATTTATTATATATAAAAAAAATCATATATACGAAAATAAAAATGTATTCGAACAATACCTGAAATTCCATCCCCGGCTGCTACCGTATCTTGAACCGTCATATTGAAAGACCTTGCAGTTGGTTTGTTTGTCGTAGTTGGATACGTGATCGCCAGCTTTCCGCTGCTTTTCCCGGCATTCACGTTTCCCCCATCGGCATTCCTTTTTGGACAATCCCTTGCCATATGATCAGTTGATCCGCAGATGAAACAACCACTATTCTTCCTTGAATTGGGACAATTAGGAGAGATGTGTCCCTCCTGCCCGCACTTGTAGCACACAAACTTTCCTTTGAGACACTCACCTGAGTGACTCTTCCCACAATTTCCACATGGTTCCACCTTCTTCCTTATTCCTTCTTGACTATTTTCAGTATTTTCCAAATTTGTCCACTTTCTTTTTCCACTTGCACTTCCACTATTTCCTTCCACCTTAACTTTTCCTTCAATCCTACCCTTATTCTTCCTTTCCTTGTTATAGAGAGTCATGGCCTCACTTGCTCCTTCAGCAATAATAGCCTTTTCTAGTAGCGTTCCAAACGAGTTAATCTGCAGCACTGCAACCTTGTTGTAGATCCAGGGCTTTAGACCATGTTCGAACCTTCGTGTTAGGCCTAACCATGCCGACATGTTGCGGATGTTTAATGCTGTGTATATTGCACACGCAATGCTATTTATACCATTTTTTCTTTGTTTGTGTTTATTAGTTTTTGATAAACCCTCTTATGTAACAATACTAGGAAGATTATTCCATTCAATTAGTAAAATATGAATTATAGGTATGAAAGCGTTGAAGAGAGATTTATCTTATTCAAAAATAAAAATATAAACTACAAACGTTTATCTAAGTAGAAAAACAAAATAATTAAAAAATACTCTTGAAGACATGTTACATCCCGTAACGAATATAACTTTTTCGTCAGTGGTGAATCTGTTTCAAAGGCAGCATAAGCAGCTGGCCCTTTTATTATCACATACCCTTGGAACTTGAAGCAAAAATAATAACAGCAGAGCCACCGCCAGCACCTATCCTAAGTTACTTTTGTGTTCACTTCCAAAATAAGGAATATTGTTCAATTCCCTCTTCGGTGAAAAAGTGTTTATATGATAATGGTTTGTCTAATGATTTGTTTATGTTTTTGTTATTGGTTGAGCCATCTTTAGTCATTCATCACGGAATGGTGGAAATATTATCAAAAATATATAATTTATACCAGCGTGTCCATATGTGTTTGTAAGATGATTTTTGAATTTCTCGTGTATTGAAAAATGAGTATAACAATTAACACCTCAATTTTGTTGATGTAGAGAATAGTCCAGTCAAGGAAGCAAATGCTATTACTGTTTTGGCTAAGTCGACTGTTAATTTGTCAAAAAGGCTTAACTCAGATTGAAAATATATTACCTCATAAAAATTTGCCCCCTGCTGAAAAAAATTCTTGAATCCGGCCCTGTTCATCGCATAGAGAGAATCTAAACTGTCAAAAGAAGAAAAATGACTATCGAAAGTGAAGAAAAAACTTGAGATTTAACTCCTAAATTAGGAGAAAACAAAATCTCACAACAGAAAAAAATAACCATCAAATATAAGATTAATAATAACAAAAAGATATATAAAAAAGTCTTCAAAAAAGAAAAGAGACCCTCTCCAAATCTATTTATGAAATTTTAAAGGTTAGGATTTTTGGTTAGAGAAAAAATATTTACATCCTTATACTTTATATATTTATACATGTATGCACTTTTTGTTTTATAAACGATATATGTATTAAATATATATTAATACATGCAGAGAAGAAAATATAAATAAGTATACATTTTATTTACAATGAACCACACATAAATAAATAGGCGATTTTTATTTCTCCCGAAAATTAATACTTACATATATTTGAAGGTAAAATAAACTTTATATATTATTTTATATTTAAAATATGTACTTCAAACAATTTTTATGAGATAATTTTTTTAATTTTCGTTCAGCTTTGGGAATTACATCCAGCAGTGGTTGGAACTATGTGAATTTGATCAACGACAATGATAAAAGGGAAATATCATGCGGAAGTATTAAATGTAAGACGGTAAAATAAATCAAACAGTTCGGACTCGATTTGTACTCGCTCGATTAAAAGTTTGATTCGAGCTCGACTCAAAATATAAATGATTCAAATATGAGCAAATTTTAAAGTTCGATAAATTATTCGACCTCTTCAAATTACAATTTTCTATTGATACTCGGATCATATTACCTTGAAAAGTTTAAATTGCTCAGGCTTGATTTGAGATCTTGCTCAGTAGCTAAACAAGGCTCAATCAAACCTTATTTCAAATTCGATAAATTTTGTGAACCAAATCTAAGTAACTCAATACTCACTTGACTCGACTTGACTCGATTCGGTTCATTTACACGCCTAATTAAATGTTAATTTCCCATTCCTATTTGCTTTTGTTTTGACGATAAGAAAAATTATGCTACCATATATTGGAAGTAATATTCTTTATAAATATACAGATGCGTAAACAGGAGTATAATCCCCATTCGGCTCCCATGGATGCTTTATAATATGGATACCGGATTAATTAAATTAATTATTCTGCAAACTTCACTGTAAACTGGAAAAAATCAGCTTCCAAATGTATATTCCCTCTCACGTGCATGGTTGTGTTTTTACCTAAAGAGCATTCAACTTCTAGCTTATATGGCCGACAATTAAATGCAATATGTACATTTTAATTAAAAAGCAACTTCTCTTTAAGCTATGTTTATTTGCAAGGATTACCTTTGGGATATGACTATTAATCACAAATGTCTTGTTTGTTTTTAAATTTAAGCTTGGGACTATTAGTTCATTATAAAATAGCTTAAGATGAGAGATTATTTAATACTATGTTCTACCTGGTATTATAATCCCTACCATTTGGGATTAAAAATTATTAGACAAAATTAACCTTAATCTTTTTCTAAAATGACCATCATATACTATAATCTCCGTTATTAATAAATCGCAACTTAAAACTTACGGGTACAAAGACAATGTACCAGTAATTTAATACACGTAATTTAATTATTTAATATGTGTAATTTAAAGCTTACAGTTATAATAGACCTGGCAATTTAGACACTGTCCAACCCCCCAACCATGCCCCCCACCCGCCCCCCCGCCCCCTGCCCCCTGCCTCCCCGCCTCACCCCCACCCCCACCCCCACCCCCCACCCTGACCCCCATCCCTTCAAAAAAAATAATATTTACTGATTATGTATACACCCCACCTCACCCCGCCCACCACGCCCACCCCCATCCCCTCTGCCCACCCCAACCCCCACCCCCACCCCACTCCCCACCCCACCCCCACCCCCACCCCTACTCAAAAAAAATAATATTTACTGATTATGTATACACCCCTACCCCCTCCCCCGCCCCCACCCCCCCACCCCTAACAAAAAAAATATAATATTTACTGATTATGTATACACTCCCACCCGCCCCACCCACCCACGCACCCATTCATCTTAAAAAATATTTACTGATTATGTATCACCTCCACCCCCACCCATAAAAAAAATATTTACTGATTAGGTATACACCCACACTCCACCCACCCTCACCCCCCCTCCCTTAAAAAAAATAATATTCACTAAATAATATAACCACTTATTTAAAATTTTTTAATTAATTGTTCATTATTTTTTTATGTATAAATAAGTTTAAATTATAGTTTAAAATATATTATTATTGGTTAGGGTATAATAGTCCAAATGATATTTTGTAATTCATTCCTTTAATTAATCCTGGAAAAAATAAACATAACATGGGATTATTTTAAGTTATCCCATGAATAATCCCATAAAAAACAAACAGATGACTAAGACTATTTAATCCTAGGATTAATAGTCTTGAGATTATAATCCCATGGATTATAATCCCGGGATTATAATCCTTGCAAACAAACATGGCTTTAGTTACTTTATAAATATATATATATATATATATATATATATATATATATATATATATATATATATGTTAGAATCGGATTACACACGCACACGACAGTAAAGAATCAACATAAAAATTTGCGTAGTTTCCCAAACTCGGGTACGTCCACGGGAGCGACGAGAGAAGCTATTTTTATTTATGATCTCAGTACATAAGATTTTTACAATAGAGAGTATATATAGCCGCTACTTCTATCTCAACCCTAATTCACATTATAGAGTTCCTCTCCGCTCCGTTCGGTCGCTTTGCTTCTCTCACTCCGCTCCGTACTGGCCTTTTTCAGGAACTTCTCAGTTATGAGCCATAAGTTCCAACAATCTCCACCTTGACGAATAACCTCTCCCATTCAGAAGATAAACCACTTGTTGCAGTCGGTTTGGGGGGGGGGGGGGAATCCTTCTTTCTAGCATTTGGAGACATTAACCAAGTCCAAGAAATGCTTGAGAACTTGTCCACGGTCACAGTTTTTGTCAACATATCATTTGCATTCTCAGAAGTGTGCACCTTTTCCAATATCACATCACCCATAGCAATTAACTCTCTTACATTGTGAAACCTTACGTCAATATGCTTGGTTTTTGCATGACACCTGATGCTTTGCCAAATAAATGACACTCTGATTATTTTAATACAGATGCACTCCACTTTGATCTATGCCCAACTCCTTCACAAAACCCTTTAACCACCATTACTAGAATACTGAGCATCTGAAACCAATTTTTAGAGACGGACTTAGAAATCAAAATTTTGTTAGGTATTGACATGTTTTGGAGGTAAAAAATCGAGACGGATTTTGAAACTGCCAGCATCGTCTCAAATTCTAGAGACGGAATTAGCCGTCTCAAAAATTTATTATTAAAAAAATTTAAACACGTTTTTGAAACAAATTTGAGACCAACTGTGCTCATTTCAGATTAATAATAATAAAAAGAAATAAATATCTATGTTTGAAATAGATTAGAGACCAAAATATCCGTCTCAGAGTTTTATTTTCCCTCAATATATTAGTATCCAATTCTCTCCTTATTTTAGAAACAGAATTAGAGACGGATATAGCCGTCTCAAAATTGATTATTTTTTAAAGATTTTAACCGCATTTTGGAGACGGATTCCATCTCAATTTTTTTGTTTCCCTCCAACTATATCAACCAAAAAAAGAAATTAGACTAAAATAGCCTTAAACAAATAAATAAGGATTGACTGCTTACTCTTTGCTACTGTTCCGTATCGTTTCTCTTTTCAATTGAAAATTCTTAATGGCCGAAGATTGATCTTCTCTCTTTTTAATTGAAAATCCCTAGCTGCCATGGGTGATGACTTCTCTTCTAAATTGCAACCATGAACTCCCGATTTTGCTTCTCAATCCCCATCCTAAACTCGTTTTCGCCTTTTGTATTTGCAATTTTTATCACCAAAACTCATTATGCACATTATGGGAATAAACTCGATGAGCCTTTTTCGTGTAATTTCTTTTTCCAGTGTTGTTGAGTTTTTGGAAGCATTATGCACACTATGGGAATAAACTCGATGAGCCAGACTTAACATGTGTCTGAATGCAATAATATTTTGCCAAAATAATACTTCTATAATTAGACATTAAAGTCACTTACTTGTTTTACATTAGAAAAAATGGTGATTTTGCAACAAACAGTTGTTGCTAAAGGTGCTAAATTTCGTTGCCAAATGCCATTTGAAACGATTTTTCGATCATTGGACCTTTCGTTGCGTAATGAGCGTTCTAATTGTCTAGCAATGAAATTTTTTTTCATTATAAAAAGAAAGATATTTCGCAACGAAATTTTGTTTTCGTGTAAAATCATAGATCATTTAGTAACGAAATGTTTTGTAGCAAGTTTATTAAGAAATTATTGCTAAAAAACAACTTTCGTTGCAAAATTCACCTGATTGGAACAAAAAATAATCTCTTTTTTTTTGCCAACGAAGATAAAATTCGTTGCATTTGATACACATTTGCCAACGATGTTTGACGCTGCTTAACGATATAGAAATTATTGCCTTAATTGGATTTCATTGCTAATTGTATACTTTTTCGTAACGATGTTTGTTGCTAAATGTACAAAATAAATCGGTTATATATTAATTTGCAACGAAATTTTTCATTGTCGTTGGTTTTGTTATAAATAATTATGATCAATTAGCAACGATACTATTTGAAGCTGATTGTTTTTCGAGAGCAACGAAAGTTGTTGTTAATTAGCAACGACACTATACGTTATCGTTTGCTTTTTCTGTGCAACGAAAGTTGTTGTGATTTGCAACGATATAAATGTTGCACAAAAACTATATTTTAATGTCATTACCAACAAAAACTTGTTCCTGAAATTAGAAAAAGTTATTGCTAAATCTTTTATTGTATTTTTCTTTGGTAATGAAATAATTTTTCAGTGTATCATTGTCAAATTTATTTTAATAACAAAACATCATATGAAGCAAAAGTAGAAGCAAGTACTTTGATTCATTCTTAAATAAGATATCTTAGAATTGTGAAATTCATAAATACCCGCTAATTCAGAATTAAAATCAGCATATTAATATTTTAAGTTTTATAAAAATAAGATATCTGAAAATTGTGATGCAATCTCAACAGAACTCCTAATTACTCATTATGTATGAAAAGTTGTATACATGACTTAATATGGAACATGATATGTGTAAACGTTAACCCTAACCACCCATCTTCTTTACAAATATAAGGATATCTTCAAAATTCGACAGACATTTCCAAGTATCACAAAACTCTATGAACAATCAATCACTATAAAACACAATATTTAAGTTGCTTCAATCGCTTAGACTCTCGACAGGTTAACAATAAATCTTTAGTTGAGCCTAGAACAATAGCATTGATTGAGCAAATAAAAGGTGGAAGGGTTTTAACTTTTAAATAATAAAAGCTACAATAACAAAGTAGAATTAGAATAAACTGCAGAAGACGGAAGTTTGGATCAACCTGTTAACACCGGTTGACATGGTGGACATGGTCAAAGTTGTATTATAGATGCTTTTCCTGTCTTCAAGTATGTGTCCAGAATCTTGTAAACCAGACAATTCGTAAACAAAACTTTGTCCTTTCATTTTAACAGTAACCAAGCCACTGGCCTCTTCAATAGCTTCAACTTTGTACAAATCAAAAGGAATTTTCTTTTGTCTTTTAATGCAATCAACAAGACAATTCTCCCTAACGATAGGTAATTTCATCCTCTTACCAAGATTAAGCATTTCCAAGTTAAGGAACTGAATTTATAAAAAAATAAGCAAAAAATATTTCGCCAGCACTATGGCAGCATTGCCTTGCCTATTGTGACGCCCCCAAAATAGGTCCACACAACCCATTCTGAGTTGCCAAATACATGGTACAGAATTCAAATACAAATCTTCCTATTCCAACTATTAAACTGTCGTGTAAAATATGATCACACAAACTATGAGCTTTAATACAGATATTAAGTCGTATATAATACGAAAATATCAACTCTCAAATAAGTCCTCATTATAATTATTATCACACTATTTTACAAAATAGTGATGACTACTATAGCACTATCTCGGACCATCACTCCATTCCCCGACTAGTCCTAACTATATTCTCATTTCCTGAAGAGAACAATGAAAGAAAAGGGTGAGCTCAACTAGCCAGTAAAGAATATTATGACTAAGATAATGAAGAATAAATTATCGTTAACCTTCAATAAATCAGATAAAATATTACGGACAACAAATTTTAGATCAACAACTGCAGCGAAAATAGCAATCCATTAGAAGAGTCAAATAGAGCATGATGTCTACTATCTTCTATGATTTAAAAGTCCATCATCAATATTTTATCCTTGTAACATCAATCAATAAATATTTCAAATCAATAATTTATCTTTGCACTACGGGCCAAAGATATTCATTTGTATCACTAGTGGTCATGATCATGCCAAGCACCTGTTCATCTTTGCACTACGGGCCAAAGATATTCATCAATCAACAGTTCATCTTTGCACTACGGACCAAAAATATTCGTCAATCAATAGTTCATCTTTGCACTACGGGCCAAAGATAACTTTCACCACAATTTAAGTTTAAGGATTATGACAATGATATAAAGAATGAATCCAAAGATATCAAGGATAAATATTAGAGATTTATAATTTAATTTATCCCGAGTTCAAGAATGTCCAAATTGTCAACATGAAGATCAAAACATAGATCCAATTTCAAGAATAAGATTCATAAAAGATAAATTGGACAAAGAAAAGAAAGTTTAATTTCGTTGTGAATAGTACTCATGAATAGTACCATATAAATAGTACCCCGACATGAAAAGATTAAAATTTCATAATGTGACGCCCCCAAATCCAGGTACTTAAAACCCGAACTTGGTGCTACACGATATCATTTCTTTGAGCGGAATAATTATAACAAACTTAATTTACATATCAGAGTTGTCTAATCCCAGGTACACGACCTTTAAACATTCATTACATGATAGATAATAAATAATATTGTCTTAATAAAGTCTAACTATTACACACAATACCATAAAACTTATTCTTGCAGCTTTCCTTTCCCTTTGTTTTTGCCAGAGCCTTCTGGTTGATCACGCTTAGCTGAAAATATTTAATTTAAAGCAAGAATGAGCATTCAATTGCTCAGCAAGTAATAGCAGTTAATAAACTTTAGTTGAAAGAAGTAAATGTCTTCTTTGAGGTATACTTCTACAACGAATCAATAGTTGTGAAGTCTTTCGAAACATATCTTAATAACATATCAAATCGTTTAAAATTTTGAAACGACGTAGTGACTATAAATACTGAGCGGTCAATGGACCATGAACTTTTATTTTTTTTTTATTTTCAAAAAGGTTAAACAGAAATTCATCTGTAAACCGCTCTGGTCTTACGGACATGTAGGGTGATCAGCCCCGTTATGTCCTGTATTGATCAATACTATCTATTTGAATGATAAATTCATTCACTCTGTTCGCCTTGGGCACATAAACAATTTCCCCATTAAGGGTTGTTCATACTCAGTCTGGAGTCCTAACTAAACAATTCAGTTGGACGACTTTATCATAACCAATACTATCTAACAATGAAATTCAAACTATGTCTAGCCGAGTCAAATAGCTTAAACAATCTTTAAATCATGAACGCATACCAAAATTTTATAGTGTGTAACAGGATTTGTCATATCAAAGAATTTCTAGTTCCAGAGTTCTTTATGAGTACAACAGTTCATACAAGTGGGGACACTTGTATGATAACAGCCAATAATGAGATATTAATAAATAATAACTGAATTGAATAAAATTCCACAATATAAGAATAAGTTCATAAGTGAATCATGAATATCATTACAGATATGAATAATTGACAATAATTATTCATGAATATGCTTTTAACTTACTGGGATCCATCGCATAGAATAACTGCGAGGAGTAGAGATACTTGATCAATATAACATTTGAGTAAGGTTAGAGAACTTGCCTTGATAGTTGATTACTGCTACGTAGTATAGCTTAAGCTGTTATCTTTAATACAAAGTCCTATCATCAATAGAATTATTCTTTTAATTAGAATAATATAGCTTAACACATAATACTGCTTTAAACATGTTGTCACATAGTCATATCAGTCATTAAAACACATAAGAACGTATACCTAGTCAAACTATGTCAATTTGGTTTGAGTTTGATATAGTTTCGGCATCCCGAGTGCATTATCGGATAATTAATGACTTTATTTTTAATGAAACTTTGTTCAAGAACTTAAATATTATATTAGATAATTTAATTATCATTTATAATATTTTTCCAAACATTAAAATTATTTATTATAATTTTTCAAACACTAATATCATTTTTTAATGATTTAATTGTCAAATAATATCATTATCATTAATATTTAAATAATTTAAAATAGTAATGATATTCATGTCAACACTTTAAAAGTTATTTATTATAACTTGAAAATATTTTTAAAACCTTAATATTACCTTTAAATGATTTTTTTAAGATATTAAAATCATTTTTAAATAATTATCATTAATATTAAAATATTAATGTATTTCATTTTCAAATATTAAAAGTTATTTATTATAACTTAAAATATTTTTAAAACCTTAATATCAATTTCAAATGATTTTTATAGTATTAAAATCATTTTTAAATAATTACTATGAATATTAAAATATTAATGTTATTCATATCAAAATATTAAAAGTTATTTATTATAACTTAAAATATTTTTATTACATTTATTTCACCTTTAAATGATTTATAAAACATTTAAATCATTTTTAAATAATTTATTTAATATAATTATTAAATAAATTTATTATCATTAATTTTAATATAGTAATGAAATTCTTATCAAAATATTATAAGTTATTTATTATAACTTAAAATACTTTTTAAAACCTTAATATCATTTTTAAAATATTAAAACCATTTTTAACTAATTTATTTAATAAAATTATTAAATAAACTTATTATCATTAATATTAATTAATGAAATTTAACTCAAAATATTAAAAGTCATTTATTATAACTTAAAATATTTTTTAATACTTTAATATAATTTTAAATGATTTTTAAAATATTAAAATCATTTTTAAGTAATTTATTTAATATAATTATTAAATAAATTTAATATTATTAATATTTAAATAAATTTAATTATTAATGAAATATATCTCAAATTATTAAAAGTTAATTTTTATAACTTAAAATAATTTTTAAAATAATTTTATGAATTTTTAATAATTAATTTCTATTTATTTTAATTAATATAATTAATTTTAATTTAAAACCGTCGCTAAAGGGCTATCGCGACGGAAAGTGTCGCCTTAGGTGTTCTTGAGCCTCATGAACATTCAAACTCAGTGTTCAAGGTAACTACTTTGACCACTTATAATTCTTTGATTTTGAAATTTTCTGGGTTGGTAATTTGGTTAGTGTTATAGTATTGATGTAATACTACAACCACAACCACTTTTCATGGCCATCCTACATCACAACTAAAAATTATAAGCAATCAAAGTAGCTGTCAGAGGCTGTTCTTCATTTTCTGGGCAGCCCAGAAACGTGAAGTCATGGCCGGTCAACGTACTTTGACCTTAAATAACTTTGATTCTGTTGTTAATCTAGGTGTTATAAAGGCATGATTGTGTAGTCCGTATGTCAGAATATAAATAACAAACACTAAAATGCTCCAAAACATTATTAATAGCAAGATCCGAGGTTTGCAAATTGGTTGTCAGAAACTGTTCAACACTTAGAAAATTTCTGGGTTTTCCAGAAATTAAAAATCTGATCGGTCAACCATGTTTGACCACTTATATCTTGAGATCTAGACATGGTATGGACTTGATTCCACTTCCAGTCTACTCTCCTGATGGCATAGAACAATTTTATAACATAAAACACACATAAAATCTAACAAACAAAGATCTATGAGCTCTGACATATGGCTGTCAGACAACATTTTAAAATTTTTCCAGATTTTTGAAATCTTCAATTTCGTGCATCTAGATGTTATGGATCTATCAAATACCAACCCAGATGATCAATAGACATAACATACCACATATTTTAACACTTAATCACAATATTCAACTTAGCATACAAGATCAAATTTTTAGGTTTGGGTTTTATACCTTTCTTGAATGATTTTTGATTTTCACCTTCTGATCTTGATGTTGGATTGCTATGGAATGCTATTGAATGATATTTGGGACAAGTTAGAGAGAGAATTTCGTGGGTCTTAGAGAGAGAAAGTCTTGGCTTGAGTGTTTGAGAAAATAATGAAAGTGTTCTTTTTCTTTTCTTTAAATTCCTATCTTTGATTCAATGAATCTAATTTTGCTAGGTGGCATGATTTGGCTGATGAGATGAGAGATTTGGCCATGTGCTAATATCTAAACATATATCTTGTAAAGATTTGCAAGCAAGCTCAATTAAATAATTCCAAAAATATTATTTTTTGTAAATAATAAATTCCTTTAAGGGTATTCTTGACCATGACACATACTTCTAGGGTTTAACCCTTAGGGTTTGCTAAATAATTTCTAAGGTTTAGAAAATTAAATTTAAAGCTTAATAAAATTTTAATTAAAACACACTAATTAAAATTAGGGTTTTTAATAGAAATTTTAGGGTTTTTTTTCTTTCTAAAATTAGGTTGTTTTTTTTTATAATTAAGGTTTTCAAATTATAAATTAGGGTTCCCTAATTATTACCCTTACTCACATAATATCCACACTTGCATTTAAATACAAACATATCAATTACTATGTTTAATATTTAAACCAAATAAATAAATTTATAACATATATTCATATAATTATGTTAATTATCATAATTATATATATAATTCATAATCACATCTTGTATTAACATACTTACATATATACAGAGACAAATATAATTATTAATTATATTTAATATCCAAATTTCTTAAAAAATAAATTCTCATTATATATAACATAAATACACTTTCCTTTTAAATACAATTATACAATAATTGTTTTAATCCATGAAATTTCATGACCAAAATTAGGGTTTTGATCTATAATGACACTTTACCTTATATTCTATTATTAATTAAGTTAAAATAAATAACTTAATTAATCTTGATTAATTCATATAATAAAATAATTATTATAATAATTCTAGAAATCATTTCATATATTATTTAAATAATATATTAATCATATTTTCTTGGAAAATAACTAATAAAATATTTTGATTATCAAAATTAGTTTATTATAAGAATATAATTTATAGTAATCTACAATTCCTTTATCAAAAAATTTATTTAAAATTATTCATGCAATAAATAAATATATATGTATCACATAAATACATATTCTTTTCCTTGCACATATACCCACATATTATTTTGATAAAAATAATATATATATAAAAAAAATTATACGCAAAATTCCTTATTTAATTATATAAAATATTGGGTTATTACACATAAGAAAGTTCAGACCAATATTCTAGTGAAATGATATTAGATGAAGCGCAAGCCTTAAAGAATTTTTACTCTTTTCAAGAATTATAGAAGCAATACTTATCATAGTAAGTTTAAATTTAGGAATATGAAATGAAATAATATCACTTACATAATATGGAGTATGAAAGAAAATGATATCCCTTACGAGTATAAAATAATATCATTTACGAATATTGAAAGAAAATAACATCCTTTACGAAAAAAATAATATCCTTTACCTTAATAGGAAAGTAGTTTTGATTAGAATAACGGAGATTATGTTGAGAAAATCTTGCACTGTTATCCACACTCAAAGTATTCTTATACTCAAAAGAAATACACTCAATATTATAGAGAAAGAATTTTTTGATTCTGGTATGATTTTCATTTCTTAACTAACCAACCTATTTATAGGAAAGTGGTAGCACACCACCTTTGACAAAATGTACCTACTGATGATTTGCAGAATACCACTTTTGAAAAGAAGGAAATCAAAACCAAACATCCCACCTCCACCATTTACTCACATGTTTTAAATTTATTAAAAATATTTATAATTGTTAAAAAGAATTCAAATTCAATTTGATCTCTTCCACCTCATTTTATTCTTATGTCATAAATTTATTATAATAATATTACCATATAAAATTATAAAATTATACTATTATATTATCACAGTATTCTATTATAATGTAATATTATAATAATATATTTGAATAAATTATTTTATCGGATAAGATAAAAGTCAACTTTCAACAAATGTCTTATGCTAAAAATTCCTTCATTTATATCAAAATTGAACAAATATTTACTTATCATATTTATCAACAATTTTTATTCATCAATTATTATTCACAATTAATATTACAGAATCACAATATTGACAACCAGGTCGTTCCCAGGAAAGAGGTGGCTTTCCGATAAGGATTTATCCTTATTGGCGCGAAATTATATAACATAACCCCTTTCATCGAAACAATTTTTTAGATATTGCCAATAATGTTATTTAATACTATCATTTAAATAATATGAGTTACTGTGTTGTGATAATTATTGATTTAATAATGTGAAATACTGTGCAGTGGTTACTGTGACAATTATTGAATCAATAATATAAAATACTATGCAATTATCAATGTAGTAATTATTGAATCAATAATATAAGATACTGAACAGTAATTACTGTGACAATTATTGAATGAGTGACTTCTTACGTAAGAATCAATAATTAGAAATAATGTGCAATACCGTGTGGTACTGTGCAACAACGCGTATTATTGTACTTTTATCACCTGGTATTTCAACAGTTAACGATAAAAATTTTGCCGTTATTTTATAAAAAGGTTATTCTTGTCGCTTTCTATATCCGACAGTTATTCCGTTATGGGACTCACCAATGATTGCGCCGTCGTACGATTATTCTCCGACAAAACGAATATTCCCCGACCAAACGAATATTTTATGACAACTTGCTTACTACGTAAAATTTGCACATATCACCCATAACTATCACATTTTTCAAATCAACACCTTACTATATAAAATAATATATAGAAAAAATTAAATCTTATTCATAAAAAATTGGGATCTTACACCTATAATATGAAGTACATGAATAGCGGTCGTTACGTACCAACATTAACACCACCACCAACATTAACACCACCACCAGCCCATTTCAAGTTCAACCATAGATGTGGGCAATGCTTAATTAAGATTCAGTCAGTTGTCCAGCTCAGCTCTATTATGATCTACTATTTCAAATCACGCACTTTTCGGTTGTACTCGCGTTTGTTTTCACTGAACATGCGAGCTACTTCGGGGTGGGGGTGGGGGTGGGGGTGGGGGGGGGGGGGTTTGGATCACAAAGCAATGACTGATAAAACATAAGAACTACATGTCATTAGAATTGTAAGGACTTAAACGAGAGCAGAACGTAAAAAATAATTGCGAATTCAAATCAAACGCAAATTTGATTGATCTTCTAGGCTACATGCAACTTAGTTCAAAACTATACAAAAGCGTGAACCACTTCTATGCAACTTCTCATTCTTCTTTGGTATCTTCCTCTGCTAGCATCCAGTGCTTTTTAGGCCCCTGAATGCCATAAAAATCAAATATCATAAGTACTATTTAAACTATATATATTTTCACAGTGGTTTGATTTTCTTCCACACATGTTTGCACTTCTGGATCATGAAATCTTTCTTCATTCCATTAATTTTTTTAATATATTAAAATTTTCTATTTTGTCATGTTGCAGCTTCATCTAACCTAACACTTTCCAGCGTAGTTTTCATATCTATCCCTATATCTATAATTTTACTTGGGAGCCAATAACTTCTGAAGAGCAGGAAACCTTTAATTTTGTGGGATAGAAAAGAAGCATGAATTTATACCATTTGCCATTTCAAACATGTAAAAGGAGTTCGAATTCATTTTTTTAATGATCGTTGCTACAAAAACATTCAAATCACTCCTGCACTTAATAATTCTCATCATCTTCAAGCAGCCATATAAAACTTTCCCAGATATGAATGACAACTCGTGTTGTTAGAAAAACTACCAATTAACATGCTATCGAAGGAGATTTTGATACACTTTAACTTATAAAAGCAATATCATGTAGTCCTTTCCAATGACATATTTTGTGACCTTTGAAGAGTGTTGATGCTTTTTTCGTAAAAGCAATCAATTAACAATTCTTAATATCAGAATTTCTACTTTACTCAAGTTATAAACATGTAATGTAAAAATCTGGTTACCTTCCCCTGCCGTATAATTCTTGGAAGACTTGTAGTTATGTCAACTACAGTGGATGGCTCGGCCACTATAACACCAGCGTCAATAACAAAATCAAAACCCTAAAAATATAATTGAGAGAAAATCAAGAACTAAAATCAGGAATTTAACTTTTCAAATTACAGCATATTCAGATCAGAACCAAGTGTTCTTCGATCTTCTGGAAACATCATGAAGTTAAGTGCATGATTAATATTTAGAAGGGAAAGAATAAGCAAACAATTGTCTCCATGTACTGGAGTTTTGAGTATCCTATGCACTAAATTGTTAGAATTTAAGATCGAATAATATTGTAATCACACAGATATTATATGAAAGATAGGAAAAATAAGGACACACGATATACCCAGGTTCATCAATTTGGCTAGTCTTGTTTGTCTGATGTATTCATTAGATGCCTCACATACTCTACAATGATTCACACATCAAACAATATTTTTATAGTAACTAGAAAAAACCCTAACAGCTATAACATGAGCTCAAACACATAAAGCCGAATATATTAGTAAAACCCAAGACCGGGATACTAATAAATTCCCAAGCTCAATTGCACTTTGCGCTTGGCTTCTAGGGGGCGCTGCCCCCTTGCAACCCCCGCTAGCTCACTGGCGAGCTGGGCAGCCGCTCGCTCACCGGTGAGCGAGACCCCCGACTGGGTAGTCGTAGTGGCCATTCTTCGAACCCGCAGAAGTATGAGTCAATCCCAACATAAATCATTCCCACAAGTTCCTATATCAACTTAAGCATAGTACTTAAACGTGTTAGAGTAACTCATCAGAAGAAATAAATACTATTAAACATAAATTATTTTATTCAAAAAAAAAAAGAAAATTTATTTTTTCTCTTCTTCCTTTGCGAGCAAGAGGAGGAGAGAAAGAGGAAAGGGGGGAGGGGGGATGGGGGAGGGGGGGGGGGGGGGGGGGGGGGGGGAACACACCAAAATAGCTTAGAAGAAAAGTGGTTTGATTTTATCAGTCATTTAATCTATTACGTCTCGTTGCCAATTGGATGTAATAGCCCAAACGAGTTCAATTCATGTAAAAGTCTCACCAAACTTAGGAGGAAGAACTGTATTACCACTGTTCCATATACATCATCTATTACAACCGGAACTATGATCCATTTATTTTCCTTCGTAGACCTGACACTAAAGCAAGGAATATAGAGTCAGCGCAAGTCAAATGTGTAAGCGAACACATTCAAAGACGCTTGCACAAGGTAGAGATGTGATGCTATAATATTGCTCGAACGCAGGGAGGGGCAGAATATGCATTCTAATCACATGGCAAGCCAAAAGACAAGCAACAATATTTCATCACTAGGTTTGTATATGTGAGAATGTAATCCGTGACTTTCTCATTAGCATTGGTCAAAGATATATACAATGCATATGCCATATTCTAGGCAATATTCTAGGCTATAATACAAGAAGATTCTAGGCAATAATTTAGGCAATATTCTAGGCTACAATACAGGAAGATATATATACACAAAGATTACTTCACATAATCTAACACACCCCCGCAGTCGAAGCGGGAGGTTGTTGGACGTTTAGACTGTCCCGAAAATCATCAAAAAGTACTTGCGGAAGCCCTTTAGTGAAGATGTCTGCAATCTGATAACGGGACGGAACATGAAGGACACGAACTTCTCCACGAGAAACTTTCTCACGAACAAAGTGAATGTCCATTTCAATATGTTTAGTGCGCTGATGTTGAACAGGATTACCTGAGAGATATATCACACTAACATTATCACAATAGACCAATGTGGCCTTGTTGACCGGACAATGAAGCTCCAATAAAAGATTTCGGATCCAACAAGACTCGGAGACAACATTAGCAACTCCCCTGTATTCTGCTTCAGCACTAGATCGAGACAAAGTAGGCTGTCTCTTAGAGGACCAGGAAATTAGGTTGTCGCCGATAAACATACAGTAGCCGGAGGTGGAACGTCTTGTGTTTGGGCATCCACCCCAATCTGTATCTGTGTATGAGACAAGTGTGGTGATAGAAGATTTATAGAGATGCAAGACAAAGTCACGGGTACCTTGTATGTAGCGTACAATGCGCTTAAGAGCATTCATGTGCTCCTCCTTCGGGTCATGCATATGCAGACAAACCTGTTGCACGGCATAGGAAATGTCAGGTCTGGTGAATGTGAGATATTTAAGTGCACCAGCTAGACTCCGATAATGAGAGGGATCCTCGTAGGAAGGACCCGCAATTGCCCCTAACTTTTGCTTAGTGTCCACTGGTGTGGGACAAGGCTTGCATGAAGACATACCAGCTCGATTAATAATCTCCTCTGCATACTTTCTTTGAGAAAGGAAAAGACAATCTGTATGACGAGTGACTGCAAGTCCCAAAAAATAGCTCAGAGAACCTAAGTTCTTCATAGCAAACTCAGAGGCAAGGAGAGACATAATAGACTTTCTAAGAGCATCTGAAGAGGCAGTAAGTATAATGTCATCAACATAGAGTAAAATATATGCAATGTCGTTGCCATGATGATAAATGAAGAGAGAATGATCACATTTGCTGTGATAAAAACCAATAGTGGCAACATAATCTGTAAACCGCTGGTACCAAGTAGCTTAGAAGAAAAGTGGTTTGATTTTATCAGTCATTTAATCTATTACGTCTCGTTGCCAATTGGATGTAATAGCCCAAACGAGTTCAATTCATGTAAAAGTCTCACCAAACTTAGGAGGAAGAACTGTATTACCACTGCTCCATATACATCATCTATTACAACCGGAACTATGATCCATTTATTTTCCTTCGTAGACCTGACACTAAAGCAAGGAATATAGAGTCAGCGCAAGTCAAATGTGTAAGCGAACACATTCAAAGACGCTTGCACAAGGTAGAGATGTGATGCTATAATATTGCTCGAACGCAGGGAGGGGCAGAATAGGCATTCTAATCACATGGCAAACCAAAAGACAAGCAACAATATTTCATCACTAGGTTTGTATATGTGAGAATGTAATCCGTGACTTTCTCATTAGCATTGGTCAAAGATATATACAATGCATATGCCATATTCTAGGCAATATTCTAGGCTATAATACAAGAAGATTCTAGGCAATAATTTAGGCAATATTCTAGGCTACAATACAGGAAGATATATATACACAAAGATTACTTCACATAATCTAACACACCCACGCAGTCGAAGCGGGAGGTTGTCGGACGTTTAGACTGTCCCGAAAATCATCAAAAAGTACTTGCGGAAGCCCTTTAGTGAAGATGTCTGCAATCTGATAACGGGACGGAACATGAAGGACACGAACTTCTCCACGAGAAACTTTCTCACGAACAAAGTGAATGTCCATTTCAATATGTTTAGTGCGCTGATGTTGAACAGGATTACCTGAGAGATATATCACACTAACATTATCACAATAGACCAATGTGGCCTTGTTGACCGGACAATGAAGCTCCAATAAAAGATTTCGGATCCAACAAGACTCGGAGACAACATTAGCAACTCCCCTGTATTCTGCTTCAGCACTAGATCGAGACAAAGTAGGCTGTCTCTTAGAGGACCAGGAAATTAGGTTGTCGCCGATAAACATACAGTAGCCGGAGGTGGAACGTCTTGTGTTTGGGCATCCACCCCAATCTGTATCTGTGTATGAGACAAGTGTGGTGATAGAAGATTTATAGAGATGCAAGACAAAGTCACGGGTACCTTGTATGTAGCGTACAATGCGCTTAAGAGCATTCATGTGCTCCTCCTTCGGGTCATGCATATGCAGACAAACCTGTTGCACGGCATAGGAAATGTCAGGTCTGGTGAATGTGAGATATTTAAGTGCACCAGCTAGACTCCGATAATGAGAGGGATCCTCGTAGGAAGGACCCGCAATTGCCCCTAACTTTTGCTTAGTGTCCACTGGTGTGGGACAAGGCTTGCATGAAGACATACCAGCTCGATTAATAATCTCCTCTGCATACTTTCTTTGAGAAAGGAAAAGACAATCTGTATGACGAGTGACTGCAAGTCCCAAAAAATAGCTCAGAGAACCTAAGTTCTTCATAGCAAACTCAGAGGCAAGGAGAGACATAATAGACTTTCTAAGAGCATCTGAAGAGGCAGTAAGTATAATGTCATCAACATAGAGTAAAATATATGCAATGTCGTTGCCATGATGATAAATGAAGAGAGAATGATCACATTTGCTGTGATAAAAACCAATAGTGGCAACATAATCTGTAAACCGCTGGTACCAAGTAGCTTAGAAGAAAAGTGGTTTGATTTTATCAGTCATTTAATCTATTACGTCTCGTTGCCAATTGGATGTAATAGCCCAAACGAGTTCAATTCATGTAAAAGTCTCACCAAACTTAGGAGGAAGAACTGTATTACCACTGCTCCATATACATCATCTATTACAACCGGAACTATGATCCATTTATTTTCCTTCGTAGACCTGACACTAAAGCAAGGAATATAGAGTCAGCGCAAGTCAAATGTGTAAGCGAACACATTCAAAGACGCTTGCACAAGGTAGAGATGTGATGCTATAATATTGCTCGAACGCAGGGAGGGGCAGAATAGGCATTCTAATCACATGGCAAACCAAAAGACAAGCAACAATATTTCATCACTAGGTTTGTATATGTGAGAATGTAATCCGTGACTTTCTCATTAGCATTGGTCAAAGATATATACAATGCATATGCCATATTCTAGGCAATATTCTAGGCTATAATACAAGAAGATTCTAGGCAATAATTTAGGCAATATTCTAGGCTACAATACAGGAAGATATATACACAAAGATTACTTCACATAATCTAACACACCCCCGCAGTCGAAGCGGGAGGTTGTCGGACGTTTAGACTGTCCCGAAAATCATCAAAAAGTACTTGCGGAAGCCCTTTAGTGAAGATGTCTGCAATCTGATAACGGGACGGAACATGAAGGACACGAACTTCTCCACGAGAAACTTTCTCACGAACAAAGTGAATGTCCATTTCAATATGTTTAGTGCGCTGATGTTGAACAGGATTACCTGAGAGATATATCACACTAACATTATCACAATAGACCAATGTGGCCTTGTTGACCGGACAATGAAGCTCCAATAAAAGATTTCGGATCCAACAAGACTCGGAGACAACATTAGCAACTCCCCTGTATTCTGCTTCAGCACTAGATCGAGACAAAGTAGGCTGTCTCTTAGAGGACCAGGAAATTAGGTTGTCGCCGATAAACATACAGTAGCCGGAGGTGGAACGTCTTGTGTTTGGGCATCCACCCCAATCTGTATCTGTGTATGAGACAAGTGTGGTGATAGAAGATTTATAGAGATGCAAGACAAAGTCACGGGTACCTTGTATGTAGCGTACAATGCGCTTAAGAGCATTCATGTGCTCCTCCTTCGGGTCATGCATATGCAGACAAACCTGTTGCACGGCATAGGAAATGTCAGGTCTGGTGAATGTGAGATATTTAAGTGCACCAGCTAGACTCCGATAATGAGAGGGATCCTCGTAGGAAGGACCCGCAATTGCCCCTAACTTTTGCTTAGTGTCCACTGGTGTGGGACAAGGCTTGCATGAAGACATACCAGCTCGATTAATAATCTCCTCTGCATACTTTCTTTGAGAAAGGAAAAGACAATCTGTATGACGAGTGACTGCAAGTCCCAAAAAATAGCTCAGAGAACCTAAGTTCTTCATAGCAAACTCAGAGGCAAGGAGAGACATAATAGACTTTCTAAGAGCATCTGAAGAGGCAGTAAGTATAATGTCATCAACATAGAGTAAAATATATGCAATGTCGTTGCCATGATGATAAATGAAGAGAGAATGATCACATTTGCTGTGATAAAAACCAATAGTGGCAACATAATCTGTAAACCGCTGGTACCAAGTAGCTTAGAAGAAAAGTGGTTTGATTTTATCAGTCATTTAATCTATTACGTCTCGTTGCCAATTGGATGTAATAGCCCAAACGAGTTCAATTCATGTAAAAGTCTCACCAAACTTAGGAGGAAGAACTGTATTACCACTGCTCCATATACATCATCTATTACAACCGGAACTATGATCCATTTATTTTCCTTCGTAGACCTGACACTAAAGCAAGGAATATAGAGTCAGCGCAAGTCAAATGTGTAAGCGAACACATTCAAAGACGCTTGCACAAGGTAGAGATGTGATGCTATAATATTGCTCGAACGCAGGGAGGGGCAGAATAGGCATTCTAATCACATGGCAAACCAAAAGACAAGCAACAATATTTCATCACTAGGTTTGTATATGTGAGAATGTAATCCGTGACTTTCTCATTAGCATTGGTCAAAGATATATACAATGCATATGCCATATTCTAGGCAATATTCTAGGCTATAATACAAGAAGATTCTAGGCAATAATTTAGGCAATATTCTAGGCTACAATACAGGAAGATATATATACACAAAGATTACTTCACATAATCTAACACACCCCCGCAGTCGAAGCGGGAGGTTGTTGGACGCTTAGACTGTCCCGAAAATCATCAAAAAGTACTTGCGGAAGCCCTTTAGTGAAGATGTCTGCAATCTGATAACGGGACGGAACATGAAGGACACAAACTTCTCCACGAGAAACTTTCTCACGAACAAAGTGAATGTCCATTTCAATATGTTTAGTGCGCTGATGTTGAACAGGATTACCTGAGAGATATATCACACTAACATTATCACAATAGACCAATGTGGCCTTGTTGACCGGACAATGAAGCTCCAATAAAAGATTTCGGATCCAACAAGACTCGGAGACAACATTAGCAACTCCCCTGTATTCTGCTTCAGCACTAGATCGAGACAAAGTAGGCTGTCTCTTAGAGGACCAGGAAATTAGGTTGTCGCCGATAAACATACAGTAGCCGGAGGTGGAACGTCTTGTGTTTGGGCATCCACCCCAATCTGTATCTGTGTATGAGACAAGTGTGGTGATAGAAGATTTATAGAGATGCAAGACAAAGTCACGGGTACCTTGTATGTAGCGTACAATGCGCTTAAGAGCATTCATGTGCTCCTCCTTCGGGTCATGCATATGCAGACAAACCTGTTGCACGGCATAGGAAATGTCAGGTCTGGTGAATGTGAGATATTTAAGTGCACCAGCTAGACTCCGATAATGAGAGGGATCCTCGTAGGAAGGACCCGCAATTGCCCCTAACTTTTGCTTAGTGTCCACTGGTGTGGGACAAGGCTTGCATGAAGACATACCAGCTCGATTAATAATCTCCTCTGCATACTTTCTTTGAGAAAGGAAAAGACAATCTGTATGACGAGTGACTGCAAGTCCCAAAAAATAGCTCAGAGAACCTAAGTTCTTCATAGCAAACTCAGAGGCAAGGAGAGACATAATAGACTTTCTAAGAGCATCTGAAGAGGCAGTAAGTATAATGTCATCAACATAGAGTAAAATATATGCAATGTCGTTGCCATGATGATAAATGAAGAGAGAATGATCACATTTGCTGTGATAAAAACCAATAGTGGCAACATAATCTGTAAACCGCTGGTACCAAGTAGCTTAGAAGAAAAGTGGTTTGATTTTATCAGTCATTTAATCTATTACGTCTCGTTGCCAATTGGATGTAATAGCCCAAACGAGTTCAATTCATGTAAAAGTCTCACCAAACTTAGGAGGAAGAACTGTATTACCACTGCTCCATATACATCATCTATTACAACCGGAACTATGATCCATTTATTTTCCTTCGTAGACCTGACACTAAAGCAAGGAATATAGAGTCAGCGCAAGTCAAATGTGTAAGCGAACACATTCAAAGACGCTTGCACAAGGTAGAGATGTGATGCTATAATATTGCTCGAACGCAGGGAGGGGCAGAATAGGCATTCTAATCACATGGCAAACCAAAAGACAAGCAACAATATTTCATCACTAGGTTTGTATATGTGAGAATGTAATCCGTGACTTTCTCATTAGCATTGGTCAAAGATATATACAATGCATATGCCATATTCTAGGCAATATTCTAGGCTATAATACAAGAAGATTCTAGGCAATAATTTAGGCAATATTCTAGGCTACAATACAGGAAGATATATATACACAAAGATTACTTCACATAATCTAACACACCCCCGCAGTCGAAGCGGGAGGTTGTTGGACGCTTAGACTGTCCCGAAAATCATCAAAAAGTACTTGCGGAAGCCCTTTAGTGAAGATGTCTGCAATCTGATAACGAGACGGAACATGAACGACACGAACTTCTCCACGAGAAACTTTCTCACGAACAAAGTGAATGTCCATTTCAATATGTTTAGTGCGCTGATGTTGAACAGGATTACCTGAGAGATATATCACACTAACATTATCACAATAGACCAATGTGGCCTTGTTGACCGGACAATGAAGCTCCAATAAAAGATTTCGGATCCAACAAGACTCGGAGACAACATTAGCAACTCCCCTGTATTCTGCTTCAGCACTAGATCGAGACAAAGTGGGCTGTCTCTTAGAGGACCAGGAAATTAGGTTGTCGCCGATAAACATACAGTAGCCGGAGGTGGAACGTCTTGTGTTTGGGCATCCACCCCAATCTGCATCTGTGTATGAGACAAGTGTGGTGATAGAAGATTTATAGAGATGCAAGACAAAGTCACGGGTACCTTGTATGTAGCGTACAATGCGCTTAAGAGCATTCATGTGCTCCTCCTTCGGGTCATGTATATGCAGACAAACCTGTTGCACGGCATAGGAAATGTCAGGTCTGGTGAATGTGAGATATTGAAGTGCACCAGCTAGACTCCGATAATGAGAGGGATCCTCGTAGGAAGGACCCGCAATTGCCCCTAACTTTTGCTTAGTGTCCACTGGTGTGGGACAAGGCTTGCATGAAGACATACCAGCTCGATTAATAATCTCCTCTGCATACTTTCTTTGAGAAAGGAAAAGACAATCTGTATGACGAGTGACTGCAAGTCCCAAAAAATAGCTCAGAGAACCTAAGTTCTTCATAGCAAACTCAGAGGCAAGGAGAGACATAATAGACTTTCTAAGAGCATCTGAAGAGGCAGTAAGTATAATGTCATCAACATAGAGTAAAATATATGCAATGTCGTTGCCATGATGATAAATGAAGAGAGAATGATCACATTTGCTGTGATAAAAACCAATAGTGGCAACATAATCTGTAAACCGCTGGTACCAAGTAGCTTAGAAGAAAAGTGGTTTGATTTTATCAGTCATTTAATCTATTACGTCTCGTTGCCAATTGGATGTAATAGCCCAAACGAGTTCAATTCATGTAAAAGTCTCACCAAACTTAGGAGGAAGAACTGTATTACCACTGCTCCATATACATCATCTATTACAACCGGAACTATGATCCATTTATTTTCCTTCGTAGACCTGACACTAAAGCAAGGAATATAGAGTCAGCGCAAGTCAAATGTGTAAGCGAACACATTCAAAGACGCTTGCACAAGGTAGAGATGTGATGCTATAATATTGCTCGAACGCAGGGAGGGGCAGAATAGGCATTCTAATCACATGGCAAACCAAAAGACAAGCAACAATATTTCATCACTAGGTTTGTATATGTGAGAATGTAATCCGTGACTTTCTCATTAGCATTGGTCAAAGATATATACAATGCATATGCCATATTCTAGGCAATATTCTAGGCTATAATACAAGAAGATTCTAGGCAATAATTTAGGCAATATTCTAGGCTACAATACAGGAAGATATATATACACAAAGATTACTTCACATAATCTAACACACCCCCGCAGTCGAAGCGGGAGGTTGTTGGACGCTTAGACTGTCCCGAAAATCATCAAAAAGTACTTGCGGAAGCCCTTTAGTGAAGATGTCTGCAATCTGATAACGGGACGGAACATGAAGGACACAAACTTCTCCACGAGAAACTTTCTCACGAACAAAGTGAATGTCCATTTCAATATGTTTAGTGCGCTGATGTTGAACAGGATTACCTGAGAGATATATCACACTAACATTATCACAATAGACCAATGTGGCCTTGTTGACCGGACAATGAAGCTCCAATAAAAGATTTCGGATCCAACAAGACTCGGAGACAACATTAGCAACTCCCCTGTATTCTGCTTCAGCACTAGATCGAGACAAAGTGGGCTGTCTCTTAGAGGACCAGGAAATTAGGTTGTCGCCGATAAACATACAGTAGCCGGAGGTGGAACGTCTTGTGTTTGGGCATCCACCCCAATCTGCATCTGTGTATGAGACAAGTGTGGTGATAGAAGATTTATAGAGATGCAAGACAAAGTCACGGGTACCTTGTATGTAGCGTACAATGCGCTTAAGAGCATTCATGTGCTCCTCCTTCGGGTCATGTATATGCAGACAAACCTGTTGCACGGCATAGGAAATGTCAGGTCTGGTGAATGTGAGATATTGAAGTGCACCAGCTAGACTCCGATAATGAGAGGGATCCTCGTAGGAAGGACCCGCAATTGCCCCTAACTTTTGCTTAGTGTCCACTGGTGTGGGACAAGGCTTGCATGAAGACATACCAGCTCGATTAATAATCTCCTCTGCATACTTTCTTTGAGAAAGGAAAAGACAATCTGTATGACGAGTGACTGCAAGTCCCAAAAAATAGCTCAGAGAACCTAAGTTCTTCATAGCAAACTCAGAGGCAAGGAGAGACATAATAGACTTTCTAAGAGCATCTGAAGAGGCAGTAAGTATAATGTCATCAACATAGAGTAAAATATATGCAATGTCGTTGCCATGATGATAAATGAAGAGAGAATGATCACATTTGCTGTGATAAAAACCAATAGTGGCAACATAATCTGTAAACCGCTGGTACCAAGTAGCTTAGAAGAAAAGTGGTTTGATTTTATCAGTCATTTAATCTATTACGTCTCGTTGCCAATTGGATGTAATAGCCCAAACGAGTTCAATTCATGTAAAAGTCTCACCAAACTTAGGAGGAAGAACTGTATTACCACTGCTCCATATACATCATCTATTACAACCGGAACTATGATCCATTTATTTTCCTTCGTAGACCTGACACTAAAGCAAGGAATATAGAGTCAGCGCAAGTCAAATGTGTAAGCGAACACATTCAAAGACGCTTGCACAAGGTAGAGATGTGATGCTATAATATTGCTCGAACGCAGGGAGGGGCAGAATAGGCATTCTAATCACATGGCAAACCAAAAGACAAGCAACAATATTTCATCACTAGGTTTGTATATGTGAGAATGTAATCCGTGACTTTCTCATTAGCATTGGTCAAAGATATATACAATGCATATGCCATATTCTAGGCAATATTCTAGGCTATAATACAAGAAGATTCTAGGCAATAATTTAGGCAATATTCTAGGCTACAATACAGGAAGATATATATACACAAAGATTACTTCACATAATCTAACACACCCCCGCAGTCGAAGCGGGAGGTTGTTGGACGCTTAGACTGTCCCGAAAATCATCAAAAAGTACTTGCGGAAGCCCTTTAGTGAAGATGTCTGCAATCTGATAACGGGACGGAACATGAAGGACACAAACTTCTCCACGAGAAACTTTCTCACGAACAAAGTGAATGTCCATTTCAATATGTTTAGTGCGCTGATGTTGAACAGGATTACCTGAGAGATATATCACACTAACATTATCACAATAGACCAATGTGGCCTTGTTGACCGGACAATGAAGCTCCAATAAAAGATTTCGGATCCAACAAGACTCGGAGACAACATTAGCAACTCCCCTGTATTCTGCTTCAGCACTAGATCGAGACAAAGTGGGCTGTCTCTTAGAGGACCAGGAAATTAGGTTGTCGCCGATAAACATACAGTAGCCGGAGGTGGAACGTCTTGTGTTTGGGCATCCACCCCAATCTGCATCTGTGTATGAGACAAGTGTGGTGATAGAAGATTTATAGAGATGCAAGACAAAGTCACGGGTACCTTGTATGTAGCGTACAATGCGCTTAAGAGCATTCATGTGCTCCTCCTTCGGGTCATGTATATGCAGACAAACCTGTTGCACGGCATAGGAAATGTCAGGTCTGGTGAATGTGAGATATTGAAGTGCACCAGCTAGACTCCGATAATGAGAGGGATCCTCGTAGGAAGGACCCGCAATTGCCCCTAACTTTTGCTTAGTGTCCACTGGTGTGGGACAAGGCTTGCATGAAGACATACCAGCTCGATTAATAATCTCCTCTGCATACTTTCTTTGAGAAAGGAAAAGACAATCTGCATGACGAGTGACTGCAAGTCCCAAAAAATAGCTCAGAGAACCTAAGTTCTTCATAGCAAACTCAGAGGCAAGGAGAGACATAATAGACTTTCTAAGAGCATCTGAAGAGGCAGTAAGTATAATGTCATCAACATAGAGTAAAATATATGCAATGTCGTTGCCATGATGATAAATGAAGAGAGAATGATCACATTTGCTGTGATAAAAACCAATAGTGGCAACATAATCTGTAAACCGCTGGTACCAAGTAGCTTAGAAGAAAAGTGGTTTGATTTTATCAGTCATTTAATCTATTACGTCTCGTTGCCAATTGGATGTAATAGCCCAAACGAGTTCAATTCATGTAAAAGTCTCACCAAACTTAGGAGGAAGAACTGTATTACCACTGCTCCATATACATCATCTATTACAACCGGAACTATGATCCATTTATTTTCCTTCGTAGACCTGACACTAAAGCAAGGAATATAGAGTCAGCGCAAGTCAAATGTGTAAGCGAACACATTCAAAGACGCTTGCACAAGGTAGAGATGTGATGCTATAATATTGCTCGAACGCAGGGAGGGGCAGAATAGGCATTCTAATCACATGGCAAACCAAAAGACAAGCAACAATATTTCATCACTAGGTTTGTATATGTGAGAATGTAATCCGTGACTTTCTCATTAGCATTGGTCAAAGATATATACAATGCATATGCCATATTCTAGGCAATATTCTAGGCTATAATACAAGAAGATTCTAGGCAATAATTTAGGCAATATTCTAGGCTACAATACAGGAAGATATATATACACAAAGATTACTTCACATAATCTAACACACCCCCGCAGTCGAAGCGGGAGGTTGTTGGACGCTTAGACTGTCCCGAAAATCATCAAAAAGTACTTGCGGAAGCCCTTTAGTGAAGATGTCTGCAATCTGATAACGGGACGGAACATGAAGGACACAAACTTCTCCACGAGAAACTTTCTCACGAACAAAGTGAATGTCCATTTCAATATGTTTAGTGCGCTGATGTTGAACAGGATTACCTGAGAGATATATCACACTAACATTATCACAATAGACCAATGTGGCCTTGTTGACCGGACAATGAAGCTCCAATAAAAGATTTCGGATCCAACAAGACTCGGAGACAACATTAGCAACTCCCCTGTATTCTGCTTCAGCACTAGATCGAGACAAAGTGGGCTGTCTCTTAGAGGACCAGGAAATTAGGTTGTCGCCGATAAACATACAGTAGCCGGAGGTGGAACGTCTTGTGTTTGGGCATCCACCCCAATCTGCATCTGTGTATGAGACAAGTGTGGTGATAGAAGATTTATAGAGATGCAAGACAAAGTCACGGGTACCTTGTATGTAGCGTACAATGCGCTTAAGAGCATTCATGTGCTCCTCCTTCGGGTCATGTATATGCAGACAAACCTGTTGCACGGCATAGGAAATGTCAGGTCTGGTGAATGTGAGATATTGAAGTGCACCAGCTAGACTCCGATAATGAGAGGGATCCTCGTAGGAAGGACCCGCAATTGCCCCTAACTTTTGCTTAGTGTCCACTGGTGTGGGACAAGGCTTGCATGAAGACATACCAGCTCGATTAATAATCTCCTCTGCATACTTTCTTTGAGAAAGGAAAAGACAATCTGCTATGACGAGTGACTGCAAGTCCCAAAAAATAGCTCAGAGAACCTAAGTTCTTCATAGCAAACTCAGAGGCAAGGAGAGACATAATAGACTTTCTAAGAGCATCTGAAGAGGCAGTAAGTATAATGTCATCAACATAGAGTAAAATATATGCAATGTCGTTGCCATGATGATAAATGAAGAGAGAATGATCACATTTGCTGTGATAAAAACCAATAGTGGCAACATAATCTGTAAACCGCTGGTACCAAGTAGCTTAGAAGAAAAGTGGTTTGATTTTATCAGTCATTTAATCTATTACGTCTCGTTGCCAATTGGATGTAATAGCCCAAACGAGTTCAATTCATGTAAAAGTCTCACCAAACTTAGGAGGAAGAACTGTATTACCACTGCTCCATATACATCATCTATTACAACCGGAACTATGATCCATTTATTTTCCTTCGTAGACCTGACACTAAAGCAAGGAATATAGAGTCAGCGCAAGTCAAATGTGTAAGCGAACACATTCAAAGACGCTTGCACAAGGTAGAGATGTGATGCTATAATATTGCTCGAACGCAGGGAGGGGCAGAATAGGCATTCTAATCACATGGCAAACCAAAAGACAAGCAACAATATTTCATCACTAGGTTTGTATATGTGAGAATGTAATCCGTGACTTTCTCATTAGCATTGGTCAAAGATATATACAATGCATATGCCATATTCTAGGCAATATTCTAGGCTATAATACAAGAAGATTCTAGGCAATAATTTAGGCAATATTCTAGGCTACAATACAGGAAGATATATATACACAAAGATTACTTCACATAATCTAACACACCCCCGCAGTCGAAGCGGGAGGTTGTTGGACGCTTAGACTGTCCCGAAAATCATCAAAAAGTACTTGCGGAAGCCCTTTAGTGAAGATGTCTGCAATCTGATAACGGGACGGAACATGAAGGACACAAACTTCTCCACGAGAAACTTTCTCACGAACAAAGTGAATGTCCATTTCAATATGTTTAGTGCGCTGATGTTGAACAGGATTACCTGAGAGATATATCACACTAACATTATCACAATAGACCAATGTGGCCTTGTTGACCGGACAATGAAGCTCCAATAAAAGATTTCGGATCCAACAAGACTCGGAGACAACATTAGCAACTCCCCTGTATTCTGCTTCAGCACTAGATCGAGACAAAGTGGGCTGTCTCTTAGAGGACCAGGAAATTAGGTTGTCGCCGATAAACATACAGTAGCCGGAGGTGGAACGTCTTGTGTTTGGGCATCCACCCCAATCTGCATCTGTGTATGAGACAAGTGTGGTGATAGAAGATTTATAGAGATGCAAGACAAAGTCACGGGTACCTTGTATGTAGCGTACAATGCGCTTAAGAGCATTCATGTGCTCCTCCTTCGGGTCATGTATATGCAGACAAACCTGTTGCACGGCATAGGAAATGTCAGGTCTGGTGAATGTGAGATATTGAAGTGCACCAGCTAGACTCCGATAATGAGAGGGATCCTCGTAGGAAGGACCCGCAATTGCCCCTAACTTTTGCTTAGTGTCCACTGGTGTGGGACAAGGCTTGCATGAAGACATACCAGCTCGATTAATAATCTCCTCTGCATACTTTCTTTGAGAAAGGAAAAGACAATCTGTATGACGAGTGACTGCAAGTCCCAAAAAATAGCTCAGAGAACCTAAGTTCTTCATAGCAAACTCAGAGGCAAGGAGAGACATAATAGACTTTCTAAGAGCATCTGAAGAGGCAGTAAGTATAATGTCATCAACATAGAGTAAAATATATGCAATGTCGTTGCCATGATGATAAATGAAGAGAGAATGATCACATTTGCTGTGATAAAAACCAATAGTGGCAACATAATCTGTAAACCGCTGGTACCAAGTAGCTTAGAAGAAAAGTGGTTTGATTTTATCAGTCATTTAATCTATTACGTCTCGTTGCCAATTGGATGTAATAGCCCAAACGAGTTCAATTCATGTAAAAGTCTCACCAAACTTAGGAGGAAGAACTGTATTACCACTGCTCCATATACATCATCTATTACAACCGGAACTATGATCCATTTATTTTCCTTCGTAGACCTGACACTAAAGCAAGGAATATAGAGTCAGCGCAAGTCAAATGTGTAAGCGAACACATTCAAAGACGCTTGCACAAGGTAGAGATGTGATGCTATAATATTGCTCGAACGCAGGGAGGGGCAGAATAGGCATTCTAATCACATGGCAAACCAAAAGACAAGCAACAATATTTCATCACTAGGTTTGTATATGTGAGAATGTAATCCGTGACTTTCTCATTAGCATTGGTCAAAGATATATACAATGCATATGCCATATTCTAGGCAATATTCTAGGCTATAATACAAGAAGATTCTAGGCAATAATTTAGGCAATATTCTAGGCTACAATACAGGAAGATATATATACACAAAGATTACTTCACATAATCTAACACACCCCCGCAGTCGAAGCGGGAGGTTGTTGGACGCTTAGACTGTCCCGAAAATCATCAAAAAGTACTTGCGGAAGCCCTTTAGTGAAGATGTCTGCAATCTGATAACGGGACGGAACATGAAGGACACAAACTTCTCCACGAGAAACTTTCTCACGAACAAAGTGAATGTCCATTTCAATATGTTTAGTGCGCTGATGTTGAACAGGATTACCTGAGAGATATATCACACTAACATTATCACAATAGACCAATGTGGCCTTGTTGACCGGACAATGAAGCTCCAATAAAAGATTTCGGATCCAACAAGACTCGGAGACAACATTAGCAACTCCCCTGTATTCTGCTTCAGCACTAGATCGAGACAAAGTGGGCTGTCTCTTAGAGGACCAGGAAATTAGGTTGTCGCCGATAAACATATAGTAGCCGGAGGTGGAACGTCTTGTGTTTGGGCATCCACCCCAATCTGCATCTGTGTATGAGACAAGTGTGGTGATAGAAGATTTATAGAGATGCAAGACAAAGTCACGGGTACCTTGTATGTAGCGTACAATGCGCTTAAGAGCATTCATGTGCTCCTCCTTCGGGTCATGTATATGCAGACAAACCTGTTGCACGGCATAGGAAATGTCAGGTCTGGTGAATGTGAGATATTGAAGTGCACCAGCTAGACTCCGATAATGAGAGGGATCCTCGTAGGAAGGACCCGCAATTGCCCCTAACTTTTGCTTAGTGTCCACTGGTGTGGGACAAGGCTTGCATGAAGACATACCAGCTCGATTAATAATCTCCTCTGCATACTTTCTTTGAGAAAGGAAAAGACAATCTGTATGACGAGTGACTGCAAGTCCCAAAAAATAGCTCAGAGAACCTAAGTTCTTCATAGCAAACTCAGAGGCAAGGAGAGACATAATAGACTTTCTAAGAGCATCTGAAGAGGCAGTAAGTATAATGTCATCAACATAGAGTAAAATATATGCAATGTCGTTGCCATGATGATAAATGAAGAGAGAATGATCACATTTGCTGTGATAAAAACCAATAGTGGCAACATAATCTGTAAACCGCTGGTACCAAGTAGCTTAGAAGAAAAGTGGTTTGATTTTATCAGTCATTTAATCTATTACGTCTCGTTGCCAATTGGATGTAATAGCCCAAACGAGTTCAATTCATGTAAAAGTCTCACCAAACTTAGGAGGAAGAACTGTATTACCACTGCTCCATATACATCATCTATTACAACCGGAACTATGATCCATTTATTTTCCTTCGTAGACCTGACACTAAAGCAAGGAATATAGAGTCAGCGCAAGTCAAATGTGTAAGCGAACACATTCAAAGACGCTTGCACAAGGTAGAGATGTGATGCTATAATATTGCTCGAACGCAGGGAGGGGCAGAATAGGCATTCTAATCACATGGCAAACCAAAAGACAAGCAACAATATTTCATCACTAGGTTTGTATATGTGAGAATGTAATCCGTGACTTTCTCATTAGCATTGGTCAAAGATATATACAATGCATATGCCATATTCTAGGCAATATTCTAGGCTATAATACAAGAAGATTCTAGGCAATAATTTAGGCAATATTCTAGGCTACAATACAGGAAGATATATATACACAAAGATTACTTCACATAATCTAACACACCCCCGCAGTCGAAGCGGGAGGTTGTTGGACGCTTAGACTGTCCCGAAAATCATCAAAAAGTACTTGCGGAAGCCCTTTAGTGAAGATGTCTGCAATCTGATAACGGGACGGAACATGAAGGACACAAACTTCTCCACGAGAAACTTTCTCACGAACAAAGTGAATGTCCATTTCAATATGTTTAGTGCGCTGATGTTGAACAGGATTACCTGAGAGATATATCACACTAACATTATCACAATAGACCAATGTGGCCTTGTTGACCGGACAATGAAGCTCCAATAAAAGATTTCGGATCCAACAAGACTCGGAGACAACATTAGCAACTCCCCTGTATTCTGCTTCAGCACTAGATCGAGACAAAGTGGGCTGTCTCTTAGAGGACCAGGAAATTAGGTTGTCGCCGATAAACATACAGTAGCCGGAGGTGGAACGTCTTGTGTTTGGGCATCCACCCCAATCTGCATCTGTGTATGAGACAAGTGTGGTGATAGAAGATTTATAGAGATGCAAGACAAAGTCACGGGTACCTTGTATGTAGCGTACAATGCGCTTAAGAGCATTCATGTGCTCCTCCTTCGGGTCATGTATATGCAGACAAACCTGTTGCACGGCATAGGAAATGTCAGGTCTGGTGAATGTGAGATATTGAAGTGCACCAGCTAGACTCCGATAATGAGAGGGATCCTCGTAGGAAGGACCCGCAATTGCCCCTAACTTTTGCTTAGTGTCCACTGGTGTGGGACAAGGCTTGCATGAAGACATACCAGCTCGATTAATAATCTCCTCTGCATACTTTCTTTGAGAAAGGAAAAGACAATCTGTATGACGAGTGACTGCAAGTCCCAAAAAATAGCTCAGAGAACCTAAGTTCTTCATAGCAAACTCAGAGGCAAGGAGAGACATAATAGACTTTCTAAGAGCATCTGAAGAGGCAGTAAGTATAATGTCATCAACATAGAGTAAAATATATGCAATGTCGTTGCCATGATGATAAATGAAGAGAGAATGATCACATTTGCTGTGATAAAAACCAATAGTGGCAACATAATCTGTAAACCGCTGGTACCAAGTAGCTTAGAAGAAAAGTGGTTTGATTTTATCAGTCATTTAATCTATTACGTCTCGTTGCCAATTGGATGTAATAGCCCAAACGAGTTCAATTCATGTAAAAGTCTCACCAAACTTAGGAGGAAGAACTGTATTACCACTGCTCCATATACATCATCTATTACAACCGGAACTATGATCCATTTATTTTCCTTCGTAGACCTGACACTAAAGCAAGGAATATAGAGTCAGCGCAAGTCAAATGTGTAAGCGAACACATTCAAAGACGCTTGCACAAGGTAGAGATGTGATGCTATAATATTGCTCGAACGCAGGGAGGGGCAGAATAGGCATTCTAATCACATGGCAAACCAAAAGACAAGCAACAATATTTCATCACTAGGTTTGTATATGTGAGAATGTAATCCGTGACTTTCTCATTAGCATTGGTCAAAGATATATACAATGCATATGCCATATTCTAGGCAATATTCTAGGCTATAATACAAGAAGATTCTAGGCAATAATTTAGGCAATATTCTAGGCTACAATACAGGAAGATATATATACACAAAGATTACTTCACATAATCTAACACACCCCCGCAGTCGAAGCGGGAGGTTGTTGGACGCTTAGACTGTCCCGAAAATCATCAAAAAGTACTTGCGGAAGCCCTTTAGTGAAGATGTCTGCAATCTGATAACGGGACGGAACATGAAGGACACAAACTTCTCCACGAGAAACTTTCTCACGAACAAAGTGAATGTCCATTTCAATATGTTTAGTGCGCTGATGTTGAACAGGATTACCTGAGAGATATATCACACTAACATTATCACAATAGACCAATGTGGCCTTGTTGACCGGACAATGAAGCTCCAATAAAAGATTTCGGATCCAACAAGACTCGGAGACAACATTAGCAACTCCCCTGTATTCTGCTTCAGCACTAGATCGAGACAAAGTGGGCTGTCTCTTAGAGGACCAGGAAATTAGGTTGTCGCCGATAAACATATAGTAGCCGGAGGTGGAACGTCTTGTGTTTGGGCATCCACCCCAATCTGCATCTGTGTATGAGACAAGTGTGGTGATAGAAGATTTATAGAGATGCAAGACAAAGTCACGGGTACCTTGTATGTAGCGTACAATGCGCTTAAGAGCATTCATGTGCTCCTCCTTCGGGTCATGTATATGCAGACAAACCTGTTGCACGGCATAGGAAATGTCAGGTCTGGTGAATGTGAGATATTGAAGTGCACCAGCTAGACTCCGATAATGAGAGGGATCCTCGTAGGAAGGACCCGCAATTGCCCCTAACTTTTGCTTAGTGTCCACTGGTGTGGGACAAGGCTTGCATGAAGACATACCAGCTCGATTAATAATCTCCTCTGCATACTTTCTTTGAGAAAGGAAAAGACAATCTGTATGACGAGTGACTGCAAGTCCCAAAAAATAGCTCAGAGAACCTAAGTTCTTCATAGCAAACTCAGAGGCAAGGAGAGACATAATAGACTTTCTAAGAGCATCTGAAGAGGCAGTAAGTATAATGTCATCAACATAGAGTAAAATATATGCAATGTCGTTGCCATGATGATAAATGAAGAGAGAATGATCACATTTGCTGTGATAAAAACCAATAGTGGCAACATAATCTGTAAACCGCTGGTACCAAGTAGCTTAGAAGAAAAGTGGTTTGATTTTATCAGTCATTTAATCTATTACGTCTCGTTGCCAATTGGATGTAATAGCCCAAACGAGTTCAATTCATGTAAAAGTCTCACCAAACTTAGGAGGAAGAACTGTATTACCACTGCTCCATATACATCATCTATTACAACCGGAACTATGATCCATTTATTTTCCTTCGTAGACCTGACACTAAAGCAAGGAATATAGAGTCAGCGCAAGTCAAATGTGTAAGCGAACACATTCAAAGACGCTTGCACAAGGTAGAGATGTGATGCTATAATATTGCTCGAACGCAGGGAGGGGCAGAATAGGCATTCTAATCACATGGCAAACCAAAAGACAAGCAACAATATTTCATCACTAGGTTTGTATATGTGAGAATGTAATCCGTGACTTTCTCATTAGCATTGGTCAAAGATATATACAATGCATATGCCATATTCTAGGCAATATTCTAGGCTATAATACAAGAAGATTCTAGGCAATAATTTAGGCAATATTCTAGGCTACAATACAGGAAGATATATATACACAAAGATTACTTCACATAATCTAACACACCCCCGCAGTCGAAGCGGGAGGTTGTTGGACGCTTAGACTGTCCCGAAAATCATCAAAAAGTACTTGCGGAAGCCCTTTAGTGAAGATGTCTGCAATCTGATAACGGGACGGAACATGAAGGACACAAACTTCTCCACGAGAAACTTTCTCACGAACAAAGTGAATGTCCATTTCAATATGTTTAGTGCGCTGATGTTGAACAGGATTACCTGAGAGATATATCACACTAACATTATCACAATAGACCAATGTGGCCTTGTTGACCGGACAATGAAGCTCCAATAAAAGATTTCGGATCCAACAAGACTCGGAGACAACATTAGCAACTCCCCTGTATTCTGCTTCAGCACTAGATCGAGACAAAGTGGGCTGTCTCTTAGAGGACCAGGAAATTAGGTTGTCGCCGATAAACATACAGTAGCCGGAGGTGGAACGTCTTGTGTTTGGGCATCCACCCCAATCTGCATCTGTGTATGAGACAAGTGTGGTGATAGAAGATTTATAGAGATGCAAGACAAAGTCACGGGTACCTTGTATGTAGCGTACAATGCGCTTAAGAGCATTCATGTGCTCCTCCTTCGGGTCATGTATATGCAGACAAACCTGTTGCACGGCATAGGAAATGTCAGGTCTGGTGAATGTGAGATATTGAAGTGCACCAGCTAGACTCCGATAATGAGAGGGATCCTCGTAGGAAGGACCCGCAATTGCCCCTAACTTTTGCTTAGTGTCCACTGGTGTGGGACAAGGCTTGCATGAAGACATACCAGCTCGATTAATAATCTCCTCTGCATACTTTCTTTGAGAAAGGAAAAGACAATCTGTATGACGAGTGACTGCAAGTCCCAAAAAATAGCTCAGAGAACCTAAGTTCTTCATAGCAAACTCAGAGGCAAGGAGAGACATAATAGACTTTCTAAGAGCATCTGAAGAGGCAGTAAGTATAATGTCATCAACATAGAGTAAAATATATGCAATGTCGTTGCCATGATGATAAATGAAGAGAGAATGATCACATTTGCTGTGATAAAAACCAATAGTGGCAACATAATCTGTAAACCGCTGGTACCAAGTAGCTTAGAAGAAAAGTGGTTTGATTTTATCAGTCATTTAATCTATTACGTCTCGTTGCCAATTGGATGTAATAGCCCAAACGAGTTCAATTCATGTAAAAGTCTCACCAAACTTAGGAGGAAGAACTGTATTACCACTGCTCCATATACATCATCTATTACAACCGGAACTATGATCCATTTATTTTCCTTCGTAGACCTGACACTAAAGCAAGGAATATAGAGTCAGCGCAAGTCAAATGTGTAAGCGAACACATTCAAAGACGCTTGCACAAGGTAGAGATGTGATGCTATAATATTGCTCGAACGCAGGGAGGGGCAGAATAGGCATTCTAATCACATGGCAAACCAAAAGACAAGCAACAATATTTCATCACTAGGTTTGTATATGTGAGAATGTAATCCGTGACTTTCTCATTAGCATTGGTCAAAGATATATACAATGCATATGCCATATTCTAGGCAATATTCTAGGCTATAATACAAGAAGATTCTAGGCAATAATTTAGGCAATATTCTAGGCTACAATACAGGAAGATATATATACACAAAGATTACTTCACATAATCTAACACACCCCCGCAGTCGAAGCGGGAGGTTGTTGGACGCTTAGACTGTCCCGAAAATCATCAAAAAGTACTTGCGGAAGCCCTTTAGTGAAGATGTCTGCAATCTGATAACGGGACGGAACATGAAGGACACAAACTTCTCCACGAGAAACTTTCTCACGAACAAAGTGAATGTCCATTTCAATATGTTTAGTGCGCTGATGTTGAACAGGATTACCTGAGAGATATATCACACTAACATTATCACAATAGACCAATGTGGCCTTGTTGACCGGACAATGAAGCTCCAATAAAAGATTTCGGATCCAACAAGACTCGGAGACAACATTAGCAACTCCCCTGTATTCTGCTTCAGCACTAGATCGAGACAAAGTGGGCTGTCTCTTAGAGGACCAGGAAATTAGGTTGTCGCCGATAAACATATAGTAGCCGGAGGTGGAACGTCTTGTGTTTGGGCATCCACCCCAATCTGCATCTGTGTATGAGACAAGTGTGGTGATAGAAGATTTATAGAGATGCAAGACAAAGTCACGGGTACCTTGTATGTAGCGTACAATGCGCTTAAGAGCATTCATGTGCTCCTCCTTCGGGTCATGTATATGCAGACAAACCTGTTGCACGGCATAGGAAATGTCAGGTCTGGTGAATGTGAGATATTGAAGTGCACCAGCTAGACTCCGATAATGAGAGGGATCCTCGTAGGAAGGACCCGCAATTGCCCCTAACTTTTGCTTAGTGTCCACTGGTGTGGGACAAGGCTTGCATGAAGACATACCAGCTCGATTAATAATCTCCTCTGCATACTTTCTTTGAGAAAGGAAAAGACAATCTGTATGACGAGTGACTGCAAGTCCCAAAAAATAGCTCAGAGAACCTAAGTTCTTCATAGCAAACTCAGAGGCAAGGAGAGACATAATAGACTTTCTAAGAGCATCTGAAGAGGCAGTAAGTATAATGTCATCAACATAGAGTAAAATATATGCAATGTCGTTGCCATGATGATAAATGAAGAGAGAATGATCACATTTGCTGTGATAAAAACCAATAGTGGCAACATAATCTGTAAACCGCTGGTACCAAGTAGCTTAGAAGAAAAGTGGTTTGATTTTATCAGTCATTTAATCTATTACGTCTCGTTGCCAATTGGATGTAATAGCCCAAACGAGTTCAATTCATGTAAAAGTCTCACCAAACTTAGGAGGAAGAACTGTATTCACTGCTCCATATACATCATCTATTACAACCGGAACTATGATCCATTTATTTTCCTTCGTAGACCTGACACTAAAGCAAGGAATATAGAGTCAGCGCAAGTCAAATGTGTAAGCGAACACATTCAAAGACGCTTGCACAAGGTAGAGATGTGATGCTATAATATTGCTCGAACGCAGGGAGGGGCAGAATAGGCATTCTAATCACATGGCAAACCAAAAGACAAGCAACAATATTTCATCACTAGGTTTGTATATGTGAGAATGTAATCCGTGACTTTCTCATTAGCATTGGTCAAAGATATATACAATGCATATGCCATATTCTAGGCAATATTCTAGGCTATAATACAAGAAGATTCTAGGCAATAATTTAGGCAATATTCTAGGCTACAATACAGGAAGATATATATACACAAAGATTACTTCACATAATCTAACACACCCCCGCAGTCGAAGCGGGAGGTTGTTGGACGCTTAGACTGTCCCGAAAATCATCAAAAAGTACTTGCGGAAGCCCTTTAGTGAAGATGTCTGCAATCTGATAACGGGACGGAACATGAAGGACACAAACTTCTCCACGAGAAACTTTCTCACGAACAAAGTGAATGTCCATTTCAATATGTTTAGTGCGCTGATGTTGAACAGGATTACCTGAGAGATATATCACACTAACATTATCACAATAGACCAATGTGGCCTTGTTGACCGGACAATGAAGCTCCAATAAAAGATTTCGGATCCAACAAGACTCGGAGACAACATTAGCAACTCCCCTGTATTCTGCTTCAGCACTAGATCGAGACAAAGTGGGCTGTCTCTTAGAGGACCAGGAAATTAGGTTGTCGCCGATAAACATACTAGTAGCCGGAGGTGGAACGTCTTGTGTTTGGGCATCCACCCCAATCTGCATCTGTGTATGAGACAAGTGTGGTGATAGAAGATTTATAGAGATGCAAGACAAAGTCACGGGTACCTTGTATGTAGCGTACAATGCGCTTAAGAGCATTCATGTTCTCCTCCTTCGGGTCATGTATATGCAGACAAACCTGTTGCACGGCATAGGAAATGTCAGGTCTGGTGAATGTGAGATATTGAAGTGCACCAGCTAGACTCCGATAATGAGAGGGATCCTCGTAGGAAGGACCCGCAATTGCCCCTAACTTTTGCTTAGTGTCCACTGGTGTGGGACAAGGCTTGCATGAAGACATACCAGCTCGATTAATAATCTCCTCTGCATACTTTCTTTGAGAAAGGAAAAGACAATCTGTATGACGAGTGACTGCAAGTCCCAAAAAATAGCTCAGAGAACCTAAGTTCTTCATAGCAAACTCAGAGGCAAGGAGAGACATAATAGACTTTCTAAGAGCATCTGAAGAGGCAGTAAGTATAATGTCATCAACATAGAGTAAAATATATGCAATGTCGTTGCCATGATGATAAATGAAGAGAGAATGATCACATTTGCTGTGATAAAAACCAATAGTGGCAACATAATCTGTAAACCGCTGGTACCAAGTAGCTTAGAAGAAAAGTGGTTTGATTTTATCAGTCATTTAATCTATTACGTCTCGTTGCCAATTGGATGTAATAGCCCAAACGAGTTCAATTCATGTAAAAGTCTCACCAAACTTAGGAGGAAGAACTGTATTACCACTGCTCCATATACATCATCTATTTACAACCGGAACTATGATCCATTTATTTTCCTTCGTAGACCTGACACTAAAGCAAGGAATATAGAGTCAGCGCAAGTCAAATGTGTAAGCGAACACATTCAAAGACGCTTGCACAAGGTAGAGATGTGATGCTATAATATTGCTCGAACGCAGGGAGGGGCAGAATAGGCATTCTAATCACATGGCAAACCAAAAGACAAGCAACAATATTTCATCACTAGGTTTGTATATGTGAGAATGTAATCCGTGACTTTCTCATTAGCATTGGTCAAAGATATATACAATGCATATGCCATATTCTAGGCAATATTCTAGGCTATAATACAAGAAGATTCTAGGCAATAATTTAGGCAATATTCTAGGCTACAATACAGGAAGATATATATACACAAAGATTACTTCACATAATCTAACACACCCCCGCAGTCGAAGCGGGAGGTTGTTGGACGCTTAGACTGTCCCGAAAATCATCAAAAAGTACTTGCGGAAGCCCTTTAGTGAAGATGTCTGCAATCTGATAACGGGACGGAACATGAAGGACACAAACTTCTCCACGAGAAACTTTCTCACGAACAAAGTGAATGTCCATTTCAATATGTTTAGTGCGCTGATGTTGAACAGGATTACCTGAGAGATATATCACACTAACATTATCACAATAGACCAATGTGGCCTTGTTGACCGGACAATGAAGCTCCAATAAAAGATTTCGGATCCAACAAGACTCGGAGACAACATTAGCAACTCCCCTGTATTCTGCTTCAGCACTAGATCGAGACAAAGTGGGCTGTCTCTTAGAGGACCAGGAAATTAGGTTGTCGCCGATAAACATACAGTAGCCGGAGGTGGAACGTCTTGTGTTTGGGCATCCACCCCAATCTGCATCTGTGTATGAGACAAGTGTGGTGATAGAAGATTTATAGAGATGCAAGACAAAGTCACGGGTACCTTGTATGTAGCGTACAATGCGCTTAAGAGCATTCATGTGCTCCTCCTTCGGGTCATGTATATGCAGACAAACCTGTTGCACGGCATAGGAAATGTCAGGTCTGGTGAATGTGAGATATTGAAGTGCACCAGCTAGACTCCGATAATGAGAGGGATCCTCGTAGGAAGGACCCGCAATTGCCCCTAACTTTTGCTTAGTGTCCACTGGTGTGGGACAAGGCTTGCATGAAGACATACCAGCTCGATTAATAATCTCCTCTGCATACTTTCTTTGAGAAAGGAAAAGACAATCTGTATGACGAGTGACTGCAAGTCCCAAAAAATAGCTCAGAGAACCTAAGTTCTTCATAGCAAACTCAGAGGCAAGGAGAGACATAATAGACTTTCTAAGAGCATCTGAAGAGGCAGTAAGTATAATGTCATCAACATAGAGTAAAATATATGCAATGTCGTTGCCATGATGATAAATGAAGAGAGAATGATCACATTTGCTGTGATAAAAACCAATAGTGGCAACATAATCTGTAAACCGCTGGTACCAAGTAGCTTAGAAGAAAAGTGGTTTGATTTTATCAGTCATTTAATCTATTACGTCTCGTTGCCAATTGGATGTAATAGCCCAAACGAGTTCAATTCATGTAAAAGTCTCACCAAACTTAGGAGGAAGAACTGTATTACCACTGCTCCATATACATCATCTATTACAACCGGAACTATGATCCATTTATTTTCCTTCGTAGACCTGACACTAAAGCAAGGAATATAGAGTCAGCGCAAGTCAAATGTGTAAGCGAACACATTCAAAGACGCTTGCACAAGGTAGAGATGTGATGCTATAATATTGCTCGAACGCAGGGAGGGGCAGAATAGGCATTCTAATCACATGGCAAACCAAAAGACAAGCAACAATATTTCATCACTAGGTTTGTATATGTGAGAATGTAATCCGTGACTTTCTCATTAGCATTGGTCAAAGATATATACAATGCATATGCCATATTCTAGGCAATATTCTAGGCTATAATACAAGAAGATTCTAGGCAATAATTTAGGCAATATTCTAGGCTACAATACAGGAAGATATATATACACAAAGATTACTTCACATAATCTAACACACCCCCGCAGTCGAAGCGGGAGGTTGTTGGACGCTTAGACTGTCCCGAAAATCATCAAAAAGTACTTGCGGAAGCCCTTTAGTGAAGATGTCTGCAATCTGATAACGGGACGGAACATGAAGGACACAAACTTCTCCACGAGAAACTTTCTCACGAACAAAGTGAATGTCCATTTCAATATGTTTAGTGCGCTGATGTTGAACAGGATTACCTGAGAGATATATCACACTAACATTATCACAATAGACCAATGTGGCCTTGTTGACCGGACAATGAAGCTCCAATAAAAGATTTCGGATCCAACAAGACTCGGAGACAACATTAGCAACTCCCCTGTATTCTGCTTCAGCACTAGATCGAGACAAAGTGGGCTGTCTCTTAGAGGACCAGGAAATTAGGTTGTCGCCGATAAACATATAGTAGCCGGAGGTGGAACGTCTTGTGTTTGGGCATCCACCCCAATCTGCATCTGTGTATGAGACAAGTGTGGTGATAGAAGATTTATAGAGATGCAAGACAAAGTCACGGGTACCTTGTATGTAGTGTACAATGCGCTTAAGAGCATTCATGTGCTCCTCTTTCGGGTCATGTATATGCAGACAAACCTGTTGCACGGCATAGGAAATGTCAGGTCTGGTGATTGTGAGATATTGAAGTGCACCAGCTAGACTCCGATAATGAGAGGGATCCTCGTAGGAAGGACCCGCAATTGCCCCTAACTTTTGCTTAGTGTCCACTGGTGTGGGACAAGGCTTGCATGAAGACATACCAGCTCGATTAATAATCTCCTCTGCATACTTTCTTTAAGAAATGAAAAGACAATCTGTATGACGAGTGACTGCAAGTCCCAAAAAATAGCTCAGAGAACCTAAGTTCTTCATAGCAAACTCAGAGGCAAGGAGAGACATAATAGACTTTCTAAGAGCATCTAAAGAGGCAGTAAGTATAATGTCATCAACATAGAGTAAAATATATGCAATGTCGTTGCCATGATGATAAATGAAGAGAGAATGATCACATTTGCTGTGATAAAAACCAATAGTGGCAACATAATCTGTAAACCGCTGGTACCAAGTAGCTTAGAAGAAAAGTGGTTTGATTTTATCAGTCATTTAATCTATTACGTCTCGTTGCCAATTGGATGTAATAGCCCAAACGAGTTCAATTCATGTAAAAGTCTCACCAAACTTAGGAGGAAGAACTGTATTACCACTGCTCCATATACATCATCTATTTACAACCGGAACTATGATCCATTTATTTTCCTTCGTAGACCTGACACTAAAGCAAGGAATATAGAGTCAGCGCAAGTCAAATGTGTAAGCGAACACATTCAAAGACGCTTGCACAAGGTAGAGATGTGATGCTATAATATTGCTCGAACGCAGGGAGGGGCAGAATAGGCATTCTAATCACATGGCAAACCAAAAGACAAGCAACAATATTTCATCACTAGGTTTGTATATGTGAGAATGTAATCCGTGACTTTCTCATTAGCATTGGTCAAAGATATATACAATGCATATGCCATATTCTAGGCAATATTCTAGGCTATAATACAAGAAGATTCTAGGCAATAATTTAGGCAATATTCTAGGCTACAATACAGGAAGATATATATACACAAAGATTACTTCACATAATCTAACACACCCCCGCAGTCAAAGCGGGAGGTTGTTGGACGCTTAGACTGTCCCGAAAATCATCAAAAAGTACTTGCGGAAGCCCTTTAGTGAAGATGTCTGCAATCTGATAACGGGACGGAACATGAAGGACACAAACTTCTCCACGAGAAACTTTCTCACGAACAAAGTGAATGTCCATTTCAATATGTTTAGTGCGCTGATGTTGAACAGGATTACCTGAGAGATATATCACACTAACATTATCACAATAGACCAATGTGGCCCTGTTGACCGGACAATGAAGCTCCAATAAAAGATTTCGGATCCAACAAGACTCGGAGACAACATTAGCAACTCCCCTGTATTCTGCTTCAGCACTAGATCGAGACAAAGTGGGCTGTCTCTTAGAGGACCAGGAAATTAGGTTGTCGCCGATAAACATATAGTAGCCGGAGGTGGAACGTCTTGTGTTTGGGCATCCACCCCAATCTGCATCTGTGTATGAGACAAGTGTGGTGATAGAAGATTTATAGAGATGCAAGACAAAGTCACGGGTACCTTGTATGTAGTGTACAATGCGCTTAAGAGCATTCATGTGCTCCTCTTTCGGGTCATGTATATGCAGACAAACCTGTTGCACGGCATAGGAAATGTCAGGTCTGGTGATTGTGAGATATTGAAGTGCACCAGCTAGACTCCGATAATGAGAGGGATCCTCGTAGGAAGGACCCGCAATTGCCCCTAACTTTTGCTTAGTGTCCACTGGTGTGGGACAAGGCTTGCAATGAAGACATACCAGCTCGATTAATAATCTCCTCTGCATACTTTCTTTAAGAAATGAAAAGACAATCTGTATGACGAGTGACTGCAAGTCCCAAAAAATAGCTCAGAGAACCTAAGTTCTTCATAGCAAACTCAGAGGCAAGGAGAGACATAATAGACTTTCTAAGAGCATCTAAAGAGGCAGTAAGTATAATGTCATCAACATAGAGTAAAATATATGCAATGTCGTTGCCATGATGATAAATGAAGAGAGAATGATCACATTTGCTGTGATAAAAACCAATAGTGGCAACATAATCTGTAAACCGCTGGTACCAAGTAGCTTAGAAGAAAAGTGGTTTGATTTTATCAGTCATTTAATCTATTACGTCTCGTTGCCAATTGGATGTAATAGCCCAAACGAGTTCAATTCATGTAAAAGTCTCACCAAACTTAGGAGGAAGAACTGTATTACCACTGCTCCATATACATCATCTATTACAACTGTAACTATGATCCATTTATTTTCCTTCGTAGACCTGACACTAAAGCAAGGAATATAGAGTCAGCGCAAGTCAAATGTGTAAGCGAACACATTCAAAGACGCTTGCACAAGGTAGAGATGTGATGCAATAATATTGCTCGAACGCAGGGAGGGGCAGAATATGCATTCTAATCACATGGCAAACCAAAAGACAAGCAACAATATTTCATCACTAGGTTTGTATATGTGAGAATGTAATCTGTGACTTTCTCATTAGCATTGGTCAAAGATATATACAATGCATATGCCATATTCTAGGCAATATTCTAGGCTATAATACAAGAAGATTCTAGGAAATTATTTAGGCAATATTCTAGGCTACAATACAGGAAGATATATATACACAAAGATTACTTCACATAATCTAACACACCCCCGCAGTCGAAGCGGGAGGTTGTTGGACGGTTAGAATTTCCCGAAAATCATCAAAAAGTACTTGCGGAAGCCCTTTAGTGAAGATGTCTGCAATCTGATAACGGGACGGAACATGAACGACACGAACTTCTCCACGAGAAACTTTCTCACGAACAAAGTGAATGTCCATTTCAATATGTTTAGTGCGCTGATGTTGAACAGGATTACCTGAGAGATATATCACACTAACATTATCACAATAGACCAATGTGGCCTTGTTGACCGGACAATGAAGCTCCAATAAAAGATTTCGGATCCAACAAGACTCGGAGACAACATTAGCAACTCCCCTGTATTCTGCTTCAGCACTAGATCGAGACAAAGTGGGCTGTCTCTTAGAGGACCAGGAAATTAGGTTGTCGCCGATAAACATACAGTAGCCGGAGGTGGAACGTCTTGTGTTTGGGCATCCACCCCAATCTGCATCTGTGTATGAACAAGTGTGGTGATAGAAGATTTATAGAGATGCAAGACAAAGTCACGGGTACCTTGTATGTAGCGTACAATGCGCTTAAGAGCATTCATGTGCTCCTCCTTCGGGTCATGTATATGCAGACAAACCTGTTGCACGGCATAGGAAATGTCAGGTCTGGTGAATGTGAGATATTGAAGTGCACCAGCTAGACTCCGATAATGAGAGGGATCCTCGTAGGAAGGACCCGCAATTGCCCCTAACTTTTGCTTAGTGTCCACTGGTGTGGGACAAGGCTTGCATGAAGACATACCAGCTCGATTAATAATCTCCTCTGCATACTTTCTTTGAGAAATGAAAAGACAATCTGTATGACGAGTGACTGCAAGTCCCAAAAAATAGCTCAGAGAACCTAAGTTCTTCATAGCAAACTCAGAGGCAAGGAGAGACATAATAGACTTTCTAAGAGCATCTGAAGAGGCAGTAAGTATAATGTCATCAACATAGAGTAAAATATATGCAATGTCGTTGCCATGATGATAAATGAAGAGAGAATGATCACATTTGCTGTGATAAAAACCAATAGTGGCAACATAATCTGTAAACCGCTGGTACCAAGTAGCTTAGAAGAAAAGTGGTTTGATTTTATCAGTCATTTAATCTATTACGTCTCGTTGCCAATTGGATGTAATAGCCCAAACGAGTTCAATTCATGTAAAAGTCTCACCAAACTTAGGAGGAAGAACTGTATTACCACTGCTCCATATACATCATCTATTACAACCGGAACTATGATCCATTTATTTTCCTTCGTAGACCTGACACTAAAGCAAGGAATATAGAGTCAGCGCAAGTCAAATGTGTAAGCGAACACATTCAAAGACGCTTGCACAAGGTAGAGATGTGATGCTATAATATTGCTCGAACGCAGGGAGGGGCAGAATAGGCATTCTAATCACATGGCAAACCAAAAGACAAGCAACAATATTTCATCACTAGGTTTGTATATGTGAGAATGTAATCCGTGACTTTCTCATTAGCATTGGTCAAAGATATATACAATGCATATGCCATATTCTAGGCAATATTCTAGGCTATAATACAAGAAGATTCTAGGCAATAATTTAGGCAATATTCTAGGCTACAATACAGGAAGATATATATACACAAAGATTACTTCACATAATCTAACACACCCCCGCAGTCGAAGCGGGAGGTTGTTGGACGCTTAGACTGTCCCGAAAATCATCAAAAAGTACTTGCGGAAGCCCTTTAGTGAAGATGTCTGCAATCTGATAACGGGACGGAACATGAAGGACACAAACTTCTCCACGAGAAACTTTCTCACGAACAAAGTGAATGTCCATTTCAATATGTTTAGTGCGCTGATGTTGAACAGGATTACCTGAGAGATATATCACACTAACATTATCACAATAGACCAATGTGGCCTTGTTGACCGGACAATGAAGCTCCAATAAAAGATTTCGGATCCAACAAGACTCGGAGACAACATTAGCAACTCCCCTGTATTCTGCTTCAGCACTAGATCGAGACAAAGTGGGCTGTCTCTTAGAGGACCAGGAAATTAGGTTGTCGCCGATAAACATATAGTAGCCGGAGGTGGAACGTCTTGTGTTTGGGCATCCACCCCAATCTGCATCTGTGTATGAGACAAGTGTGGTGATAGAAGATTTATAGAGATGCAAGACAAAGTCACGGGTACCTTGTATGTAGTGTACAATGCGCTTAAGAGCATTCATGTGCTCCTCTTTCGGGTCATGTATATGCAGACAAACCTGTTGCACGGCATAGGAAATGTCAGGTCTGGTGATTGTGAGATATTGAAGTGCACCAGCTAGACTCCGATAATGAGAGGGATCCTCGTAGGAAGGACCCGCAATTGCCCCTAACTTTTGCTTAGTGTCCACTGGTGTGGGACAAGGCTTGCATGAAGACATACCAGCTCGATTAATAATCTCCTCTGCATACTTTCTTTGAGAAATGAAAAGATAATCTGTATGACGAGTGACTGCAAGTCCCAAAAAATAGCTCAGAGAACCTAAGTTCTTCATAGCAAACTCAGAGGCAAGGAGAGACATAATAGACTTTCTAAGAGCATCTAAAGAGGCAGTAAATATAATGTCATCAACATAGAGTAAAATATATGCAATGTCGTTGCCATGATGATAAATGAAGAGAGAATGATCACATTTGCTGTGATAAAAACCAATAGTGGCAACATAATCTGTAAACCGCTGGTACCAAGTAGCTTAGAAGAAAAGTGGTTTGATTTTATCAGTCATTTAATCTATTACGTCTCGTTGCCAATTGGATGTAATAGCCCAAACGAGTTCAATTCATGTAAAAGTCTCACCAAACTTAGGAGGAAGAACTGTATTACCACTGCTCCATATACATCATCTATTACAACTGGAACTATGATCAATTTATTTTCCTTCGTAGACCTGACACTAAAGCAAGGAATATAGAGTCAGCGCAAGTCAAATGTGTAAGCGAACACATTCAAAGACGCTTGCACAAGGTAGAGATGTGATGCTATAATATTGCTCGAACGCAGGGAGGGGCAGAATATGCATTCTAATCACATGGCAAACCAAAAGACAAGCAACAATATTTCATCACTAGGTTTGTATATGTGAGAATGTAATCCGTGACTTTCTCATTAGCATTGGTCAAAGATATATACAATGCATATGCCATATTCTAGGCAATATTCTAGGCTATAATACAAGAAGATTCTAGGCAATAATTTAGGCAATATTCTAGGCTACAATACAGGAAGATATATATACACAAAGATTACTTCACATAATCTAACACACCCCCGCAGTCGAAGCGGGAGGTTGTTGGACGGTTAGACTGTCCCGAAAATCATCAAAAAGTACTTGCGGAAGCCCTTTAGTGAAGATGTCTGCAATCTGATAACGGGACGGAACATGAACGACACGAACTTCTCCACGAGAAACTTTCTCACGAACAAAGTGAATGTCCATTTCAATATGTTTAGTGCGCTGATGTTGAACAGGATTACCTGAGAGATATATCACACTAACATTATCACAATAGACCAATGTGGCCTTGTTGACCGGACAATGAAGCTCCAATAAAAGATTTTGGATCCAACAAGACTCGGAGACAACATTAGCAACTCCCCTGTATTCTGCTTCAGCACTAGATCGAGACAAAGTGGGCTGTCTGTTAGAGGACCAGGAAATTAGGTTGTCGCCGATAAACATATAGTAGCCGGAGGTGGAACGTCTTGTGTTTGGGCATCCACCCCAATCTGCATCTGTGTATGAGACAAGTGTGGTGATAGAAGATTTATAGAGATGCAAGACAAAGTCACGGGTACCTTGTATGTAGCGTACAATGCGCTTAAGAGCATTCATGTTCTCCTCCTTCGGGTCATGTATATGCAGACAAACCTGTTGCACGGCATAGGAAATGTCAGGTCTGGTGAATGTGAGATATTGAAGTGCACCAGCTAGACTCCGATAATGAGAGGGATCCTCGTAGGAAGGACCCGCAATTGCCCCTAACTTTTGCTTAGTGTCCACTGGTGTGGGACAAGGCTTGCATGAAGACATACCAGCTCGATTAATAATCTCCTCTGCATACTTTCTTTGAGAAAGGAAAAGACAATCTGTATGACGAGTGACTGCAAGTCCCAAAACATAGCTTAGAGAACCTAAGTTCTTCATAGCAAACTCAGAGGCAAGGAGAGACATAATAGACTTTCTAAGAGCATCTGAAGAGGCAGTAAGTATAATGTCATCAACATAGAGTAAAATATATGCAATGTCGTTGCCATGATGATAAATGAAGAGAGAATGATCACATTTGCTGTGATAAAAACCAATAGTGGCAACATAATCTGTAAACCGCTGGTACCAAGTAGCTTAGAAGAAAAGTGGTTTGATTTTATCAGTCATTTAATCTATTACGTCTCGTTGCCAATTGGATGTAATAGCCCAAACGAGTTCAATTCATGTAAAAGTCTCACCAAACTTAGGAGGAAGAACTGTATTACCACTGCTCCATATACATCATCTATTTCAACCGGAACTATGATCCATTTATTTTCCTTCGTAGACCTGACACTAAAGCAAGGAATATAGAGTCAGCGCAAGTCAAATGTGTAAGCGAACACATTCAAAGACGCTTGCACAAGGTAGAGATGTGATGCTATAATATTGCTCGAACGCAGGGAGGGGCAGAATAGGCATTCTAATCACATGGCAAACCAAAAGACAAGCAACAATATTTCATCACTAGGTTTGTATATGTGAGAATGTAATCCGTGACTTTCTCATTAGCATTGGTCAAAGATATATACAATGCATATGCCATATTCTAGGCAATATTCTAGGCTATAATACAAGAAGATTCTAGGCAATAATTTAGGCAATATTCTAGGCTACAATACAGGAAGATATATATACACAAAGATTACTTCACATAATCTAACACACCCCCGCAGTCGAAGCGGGAGGTTGTTGGACGCTTAGACTGTCCCGAAAATCATCAAAAAGTACTTGCGGAAGCCCTTTAGTGAAGATGTCTGCAATCTGATAACGGGACGGAACATGAAGGACACAAACTTCTCCACGAGAAACTTTCTCACGAACAAAGTGAATGTCCATTTCAATATGTTTAGTGCGCTGATGTTGAACAAGATTACCTAAGAGATATATCACACTAACATTATCACAATAGACCAATGTGGCCTTGTTGACCGGACAATGAAGCTCCAATAAAAGATTTCGGATCCAACAAGACTCGGAGACAACATTAGCAACTCCCCTGTATTCTGCTTCAGCACTAGATCGAGACAAAGTGGGCTGTCTCTTAGAGGACCAGGAAATTAGGTTGTCGCCGATAAACATACAGTAGCCGGAGGTGGAACGTCTTGTGTTTGGGCATCCACCCCAATCTGCATCTGTGTATGAGACAAGTGTGGTGATAGAAGATTTATAGAGATGCAAGACAAAGTCACGGGTACCTTGTATGTAGCGTACAATGCGCTTAAGAGCATTCATGTGCTCCTCCTTCGGGTCATGCATATGCAGACAAACCTGTTGCACGGCATAGGAAATGTCAGGTCTGGTGAATGTGAGATATTGAAGTGCACCAGCTAGACTCCGATAATGAGAGGGATCCTCGTAGGAAGGACCCGCAATTGCCCCTAACTTTTGCTTAGTGTCTATTGGTGTGGGACAAGGCTTGCATGAAGACATACCAGCTCGATTAATAATCTCCTCTGCATACTTTCTTTGAGAAAGGAAAAGACAATCTGCATGACGAGTGACTGCAAGTCCAAAAAAATAGCTCAGAGAACCTAAGTTCTTCATAGCAAACTCATAGGCAAGGAGAGACATAATAGACTTTCTAAGAGCATCTGAAGAGGCAGTAAGTATAATGTCATCAACATAGAGTAAAATATATGCAATGTCGTTGCCATGATGATAAATGAAGAGAGAATGATCACATTTGCTGTGATAAAAACCAATAGTGGCAACATAATCTGTAAACCACTGGTACCAAGCACGGGGTGCTTGCTTGAGGCCGTAAAGAGACTTCTTTAGCAAACAGACATAATCTGGATGAGTATGATCTTTGAATCCCATAGGTTGATGCATATATACTGTTTCATTGAGATGGTCATGTAAGAAAGCATTCTTGACATCCAGTTGATGAATAGGCCAAGATTTAGACAATGAAATGCTCAATACAGTTCGAATGGTAGCCGGTTTGACCATTGGGCTAAAAGTCTCCTCATAATCAACTCCAATCTGCTGAGACCTGCCATCACCAACAAGACGGGCTTTGTGCCGCTCAAAAGAACCATCAGATTTCATTTTATGCCGAAAAATCCACATAGAACGAATTATATTCACATCAGGTGGACGGGGTACTAACTCCAACGTCTTATTTTTAATTAGAGCATGATATTCATCCAACATGGCCAATTTCCAATTCGGGTCATTGAGAGCACTCACTAGGTTCCTTGGTAAAGGTGAAATAGATGTGGTAGTGGTAGCACTCAAGTTGAATTGGCGTTTAGGCTTAAAGATCCCATGTTGGCTACGAGTGGCCATACGTTGGGATGGTGGATTCGGTTGGGGCTGTGGTCTTGCTTGTGTGGCTGGGCTCAGTGGAAGTGGGCTCGGTGGAAGTTGGTCGTGTTGTGATGACTTGGCCGGTTGAGGAGATTGGGCTGGTGAGAGAATTGGTTGTGGGGCTTGAGGCATATGCGGAGTAGGATGATTTTGCATGTAGTGTAGTAGGAGTGGTGAAATTCCGGAATCCAAAAAATCATACGAAGTGGTTGAGGGAGTATGTAATTTGGAGAATGGGAATTGAGTCTCATCGAAAATTACATGCCTCGAAATGATTATTTTTCTGCTCGACAAGTCATAACATTTATAGCCCCTATGATTAGGAGGATAGCCCAAAAAGACACAAGGTGTAAAGCGAGCTTGCATTTTGTGAATGGTAGTGGAAGGAAATAGAGGGTAACATAGACACCCAAATACCCGAAGGTGAGAGTAAGATGGATTTTTTTGATATAGAATTTGAGTGGGAGATTTGTACCCTAATACCTTAGTTGGAAGAATGTTGAGGAGGCAAGTTGCCATTTGTAAGGCATGATGCCAAAAAGATGGTGGCATGGAAGAATGGGCAAGCAATGTACGAATGATATTATTAATGGACTTTATTTTTCGTTCCGCTTTTCCATTTTGAGGTGAAGTATGAGGGCAAGAAAACCGGAATTGCATGTCATTTGATTCACAAAATTTTCTAAATGGACCATTATCAAACTCCCGCCCATTATCACATTGAAAGTTTTTGATTTCCCTTTCAAATTGTGTTCGTATGAATGCCTTAAAGGATTGAAAGATGGAGTAAACCTGTGACTTGTGAGAGATTGGAAAAGTCCATAGAAAATTACTGTAATTATCAAGAAATAAGACATAATAACGGTGCCCACATGAACTTAAAACGGGAGATGTCCATAAATCACTGTGAATAATATCAAAAGGCATAGTAGTAAAAGATAAAGAGTCACGAAATGGCAACTTAATATGCTTCCCAAGGGGACAAGAATGGCAAAAAGAGTTACGGGCCTTATTACATTTAATGAAATTGCTACTACAAAGAGAGCGAAGAACAGTATCTCCCGGATGACCTAGGCGAGAATGCTATAAACTAGGAGAAACAACAGCAAAAGCAGAGGGTGATGTGGCTCGATTTTTGGTGGTGATAGGATAGAGTTCTCCCGAGCTCTCACATCGCATTAGACGCCTCCCCGTCTGTAAATCCTTTACAGAAAACCCAAACGGATCAAACTCAACTGAAACCATATTATCAGTAGTGAATTTTCGAACAGAAATAAGATTTTTGATGAGGTTTGGAGCATGGAGTACGTTGTTTAGGTTTAAAGGGGGGTTAGGAGGGTTGAGGGAGGTACTACCATAACCATGAATTGGAATAGTGTTACCATTACCAACAATAATACCATGATTTTTGCTCAAATTAAAATACGACGTGAGAGTACCTTGATTTGCCGTCATGTGAGAGGAAGCACCGGTGTCCATGTACCAATGTTCATCCGGTTGAGATAGAGAGAGTGTGTGCATTGCGGCGTCGATGTCGGTGGGAGCATAGCCAACACTTGGAGGGGCGGCTGACATTTGATATACTTGTTGTGGCCTCGATCCAAGCACTCCTGCTTGTCTTGGTGGACGCTGCTGCCATGGTGACGTCGGATATGGGCAGGGCGGTGTTGCCAACGGCTGTGGCGTCCAGGCAGCCCAAGGAGGGTATTGCCACTGCTGGGCAGACCACTTTTGCTGCTGTGATTGCTGTGGCGGGATGCCACGCCCCCCACCGCGGCCTCCACGTCCACGATTGTTGCCGCTTCTACCGCGATTATTGCCCTTCTTACCGCAGTTGTCGCTGTGTCGACTGTGCGAAGAACCACCTTGCGGAGCAGTGGATCCGTGGCTGGGAGTATTATCATTCGCCGTTGGTTGAGGAGTCGCAAATAGGGCAGTGTTGGACTCCCGTGCTGCTTGCTTCGCCATGCTTGTTTCCTCTAAAACGAGCATTGAACGAGCCTTAGAGAAAGGGGGAAGCGGATCACTTTGTTGAATCAAAGTAGCGACTCCACCATAGGCATCGTTCAGGCTAGCGACCATCTGAAGAACCAATCTTTGGTTCGAGACCGGCGCCCCGACATTCTTGAGTTGATCGGCAAGCATCTTCAGCCTTTGACAATATGTACTCACGTTGGGAAAATCGTCCAGGTGAGTATGAGTGAATTGATTTTCGAGATGAACGGCTCTCGAATTTTTGTTTTTATGGAACAAATCCGCCAAACGGTTCCAAGCATCCATGGCCGTGTCATCAGGTTCAAGAATAGTATGGAGGAGATCATTGGAAATTGTCCCATAAATCCATTGCAAAACAATAGCATCAAGCCGAGACCAAAAGTCGGTATCGGTCTCCTTGATCGAAGAAGAAGATGGCTTGGCCGTGTTGGTGGTGGAAGGAGGGAGGATGTGATCTAATACTTGATAAGCATGTGCATGGATTTTGAATAGGGCAGCCCACGAATTGCATTGAGAGTTTTCCATGTCTAACGTGATAGGTATGAAGTTCTTCACGTTGTTGACAGCTAAAGCCGGATGAAACTTCGCTGGCTCGGACATGGTGGAGGATGGCGGTGGTTGCTCGGCCATGATGAGCAGAGGAGAGGGGCTGCAGGGAGGGAGGTGGACGGTTACACAGAAGAGGTAGAGAGAAGATAGAACCTAGGCTCTTGATACCATGTGAGAATGTAATCCGTGACTTTCTCATTAGCATTGGTCAAAGATATATACAATGCATATGCCATATTCTAGGCAATATTCTAGGCTATAATACAGGAAGATTCTAGGCAATAATTTAGGCAATATTCTAGGCTACAATACAGGATGATATATATACACAAAGATTACTTTACATAATCTAACAGTATAGCAGTTGAGTTAGCTTCATTAATTTCAAAATTTCAATTTAGGATGGTATGGTTTGATTTAACTTCACATGAGAAAAACTTCCGTCGAAATCCATTAGAATTCAAATACATGATCATAAACTACTACACTAGCCAATCAAGCATATAAACACATTAGAAAACCTTCATTATAAAATAAAGTGCACTAACAATTTTACTTTTAGATTTTCATATAAGAAAAATTAATGTATAGAGTTCAGTGCCATCAACAGTTCATACTTTGACATTATTAATAAAGATTAATTATATTTAGAGAACAACTTGCCAGAAAAAAGACAAAAAGAAAAAACTACATTCAGAGAATGGGCTGAACCAAATGTTCATATTTTATAATTTGAACTTAGTGACATAGAAGGCTTCAGTGAACACTAGTAGACATTGTTTGAATGCAACCCTTAGTATCAAAGAAAATTTTTATGCCAAGTATATACACCAACACCGTATAAGAAAATATATCAGAAAAGACTCAGAAAGTACATAACGAGGCACACCTGAATAGAAGTAAGTATACCTGCAACATCATAAAATAGGAGGACTCCACTAGTTTTGTAAAAATATCCAAGCATACCCTTCCATCTACATAAACTGATAAAAATCTAAATACAGACAATTAGATGATTTACGCCACTATGAATAAAAATATCATAACTTATGGGAAGTAATACTCATCATTTTGAGTATCCACAACTTTGTTCACAAACTAAGCAATTTGTGTCTGCAATGTATTTTGTACGGTTGAAGCAACTAAATACAGCTGAGTTCAGAGATTCAAAAAAGACATTTAGTTTTCAATCTGCCTTGAAAATGCAAAAGATATATAAATCAATATTATATAAGAGAGTAGATCACATCCACATAAATCAGATAAAGTATTAGACCTTAGAAATTTTGAAAATTAGACTCCAAATAAATTATACCAGAAACAGATTAAGAGAGAGTTACAAATTCTGCGTAGACCATAACCAAAATTTCTATGATCTTCACTATCCTTCTTCCCGCAGCAGTGAAGTGTTTGACGAATTGACCCACAATAGTATACAAATGTTAGAAGTTAAACACTACATACCCATAACTAAAATTAAAAAGATACCCACAAAACCAATGCTAGTGAGAAATCTGAATGCGTAAATGATTATAAAATCTGCATACCGAATTATCCACAAATCTACAATGCAAAATGAATTGGGGAGGGCATATAGTACATGCAGGTAGCAAAACAACACAGCTTGGCGCTAACACTCCTCAAAAGGTATTGTACTGTTTTGGTGAAGAAACAAATTAAGCCTATAGGTGTAGAGAGAGAGAGAGAGTAATGAATTCCAGCCTTGTTGAAACCGTGGATGTTTAAGAGTGCCAGTGTAAAGATATGAAGAAGAGATCCAACCATCCATTGAAAAACTAAAAATATGCATGGTTAAAAAAGCAACAACAGTACAGATGTAGTAAAAATTAAAGAACCTAGTACATTAAAATAACTTCTTGTTACTTTGCAATTGATGGACTTTACTACTGACTAGGCAGTGGGGTGCTACTTACCATTTAACGGTACCTGACATTGAGCCATTTAATTGCTCTGAATCTAATACTCGTTATGTGTTGTTCTGAGCTTTATCACATGGCTAGGATAGGATGCATTGGATGCTCAAACACTGTTTTCTATGAAAATATAAATAATCTCATATATTTGAAATGGAAACATCATTTGCCGATCACTATATACATTTTATATGAAATATATAAATAATCTCATAGATTTGAAAATCAGAGCACAATACTCTTGTGTCACAAAATTTAGATAAATATTTGATTCATTTCAGATATGCTAGTCTGACCGACGGGGAGTAAATTTGTAGATTATATGAACTCCAATGCATATGTTATACTTAATTGAGCAGAAATTCTTAAGTGTTTCATTTTTCTTTGAATAAATTAATATCACTACAGGTGTAAGACCCCAACTTTTTATGAATAAATATTTAATTTTCTCTAATTATTATTCTAAATAGTAAGGTGATAATTTAATAAATGCTATAGTTATGGGTGATATGTGCAAATTTTACAAAGTAAGCAAGTGGTCATAAAATATTCGTTGTGTCGAGGAATATTCGTTTGGTCGGGAAATATTCGTTTTGTCAGAGAATATTCGTACGACGGCGCAATCATTAGTGAACTCCACAAAGGAATAACTATCGGATATAGAAAGCGACATAAATAACCTTTTTATAAAAAATAACGACAAAACTCGTACCATTAAACTGTTGAAATACCCGGTGAAAAAAGTACAGTAATACGCGTTGTTGCACAGTAGTACACGGTATTTCACAGTAACTCTGATTATTGATTCTTACGTAAGAAGTCACTCAGTATTAAATAATTGCCACAGTAATTGCTACATAGTATCTTATACTATTCATTTAATTATTGTCACAGTATCATCTGCATAATATTTTATATTATTAAATCAATAATTGACACGACACAGTTATTCATATTATTATTTGCATTATTGACAATGTCTAGAAAATTATGTCGAGGAAAGGGGTTTGGTTATTTAATTGTGCGCCAATAAGAAGAAATCCTTATCGGAAAGCCCCCTCTTTCCTGAAAACGATCTGGTTGTCAATATTGTGAATTATAATATTAATGATGAATAATTGTTGAAAGAGTAAAAATGTGTTGGTTAAAGATAAGTGAATTGTGGTAAATATCTATTCAATTTTTGATATAAATAGATGGGTTTGTCATGAAGCGTTTGTTGTAAGTTTGGCTTATTATTCCATGGAGAGATGTGCTAATTTTATGAACCGACGGTTGAAGTTTTAATAGTAAATCAATATGGACCGTCGGTTGAAGCTTTAATAGTAAATCAATATGGACCGTCGGATTAAAGTTTTAATAGTAAATTAATCTGGACCGTCCGTGAATCAATTACTATTTAGTCCATTTTTCTATAAATAGAAGCTCATTTCTTCCTTCTTTCTCACCAATTCATTAAGCTATAGAGAGAGAAACTATAGAGAGAGAATAAAAGAGAAAGAAGAAGAGTATTTTGCTATTACACTATTGCAGTATCCAATCTCCTACTAAGATAAAGGATGTTATTTTATTTCAATACTCGTAAGGGTTGTCATTCTATTCTTAAGCTGTGGAAATAACCTGTCTATGTGGATTACCACATGCTTGGTGAATAACCCTTCGTATTCATTCTTTATTAAGTTGTGTGAATGACTTGTCTACGCAGATTACCGCATGTCTGGTGAATAACCCTTCGTATTCATTCTTTATTAAGTTGTGGGAATGACTGTCTACGCGGATTACCGCATAACGGGTGAAAATCCATTTGCAGTTTCTTATATTATTTTATTCCGTATTCTTAAATCTAAACTTACTATTACTTCTATAATTTCTAAAATGATTAGAAATTTCTTGATGTTTGCGCTTCATCTACCATTTCACTGAAATATTGGTCTAAACTTTCTTATTAAATTTTAATCTTTTCATGGGGGTACTATTCATTCGGGATACTATTCATGAGTACTGTTCACAACAGAATTTAATTTTCTTTTCTTTGTCCAAGTTATCTTTTATGAATCTTATTCTTGAAATTGGATCTATGTTTTGATCTTCATGTTGACAATTTGGACATTCTTGAACTTTGGATAAATTGAATTATAAATCTCTAATATTTATCATTGATCTCACTGGATTCATTCTTTATATCATTGTCATAATCCTCAGACTTAAACTATGGTGAAAGTTATCTTTAGCCCGTAGTGCAAAGATGAATTGATTGATGAATATCTTTGGCCGCAGTGCAAAGATGAACTATTGATTGATGAATATCTTTGGCCCGTAGTGCAAAGATGGACAGGTGTTTGGCATGATCATGACCACTAGTGATACAAATTAATATCTTTTGCCCGTAGTGCAAAGATAAATTATTGATTTGAAATATTTATTGATTGGTGTTACAGGGATAAAATATTGATGATGAATTTTTAAATCATAGAAGATAGCAGACATGATGCTTTACTTGACTCTTCTAATGGATTGTTATTTCCGCTGCAGTTGTTGATCCAAAACTTGTTATCTATCATATTTTGTTAGATTTTTCACTGTTAAGGACTAAGAATAATTTATTATTCATTATCTTAGTTATAATATTATTTATTGGCCAAGTTGAGCTCACCTTTTTTTTTTTGGTTCCATTATTCTTCTCAGGAAATGAAAGTGTAGCTGGGACTAGTCGGGGAGTGGAGTAAAGATCCGAGATAGTTATGATAGAAGTTGTAAGGACCGAGAATTTTATACGATTATATATTTATATTTTTATGAATAAATTTTTTTAAGCATATAAGTGAATATATATGTGAATTAAGTGAGTTAGTTAATTTAATTATTTTAAGTTAACTAAGATGAATACTTAATCAATTTGATTAAGGAAGAGTAAGATAAGTTATGTTGAGAGTTAACATAACTTGAATGTTAACCTTGAATGTTAAATTAAAAAGATTTTTAATCTTTAAGTGATTAAATTGATATGACTAATATAAAGTGATTATATGATTATGTAATAATTTATTAATCCAATTAGAGCTAATTAAGTTAATGAATTAATGGAACAAAAAGGAAAGCCAAGAAATAAGAATATATTAATTAAATATTAATGATATTAAAAATTTTGTCACATATTGTGAATGATAAATGTGTTATGATTTACGTGAAAAGTGTATGTGAGTAAATAAATATAATAATTATTTATCAATGTTGATAAATATGTTATGACATATGTAGGAGATGTATGTGACTAAATAAATATATATATTATAGATGTGTATATATATTTATTATAGATAGTGAATTAAAAAGAAAGCTTTGTAACCTAATATATATTTTAGGTATGCGAATTAAATAACCTAAGGATTATAATATGGAATAAGGTTAGTATTTAAAATATACACTAACCCTAAGAGATTTATTTTATACATCTCAATTAGTTAATTTTATAACTTAATTAAAGCAAGTCCAATTGGGTTATAAAATTTAATGTACAAAAGTAATGATTTAAATTACAAATGAGTAAATGGAAACCCTAATTAAATGATTAGGGTAGGACAAAATTAAACGTGTTGGACCTAATTTAATTTTACATGGCCCAAATAATTAAATTAGGAAGCCCAAATGAATTATATAATAGCCCAAATTTGGCCCAACTTGGGAGGGACTTTTGGGTCATTTAATTAATCAAAATATTGCAATCAAAATAAAATCAAAACTTGGCAACTTGGAGGTGCATGAACCGGCCACTTAAGGAGAGAGAGAGATTGGGCACATGTTTTTATTTTGTCAAAGTTAAACTCTACACTCAAGCTATGTGTCATTCTATTAATAAGCCTTATCATTTCTCCACAATTACAAGCAAGTAAAGGAGGATAAGGGAGAGAGAAGATGAAGATTGCTAGGAGAAAATACATACATATACATATTATATCTATATGTTTTCATCATCTATATATACACCTCTCTTAGATAAAAATAAAATTTTACTTCATTACTTCTCATTTCTCCTAAAAAGAAAAAGAAAGAAAAATAGAGAGAGAGAGAGAATAGAGAGGGTTCGGACAGCCCCTTAAGGAAGGAAGAGAGTTTTTTTTAATCTTCATAGCTCACTTGGAAGGAAGAGTGAGAAGAATAGCCCAAGTATCAAAGGTATAAACCCTAAATCTAAACTTTGTTTAATTATTTTTGTTAATTTTCAAAATATAAGACTTATGTTCTTGAAGTCCAAAACCTTAGATTTACATGTTAATGAGTGTTTCATATGTGGATCTAGCTATTTTTGAAGTTAAAAATTTGATTTAAAGAAAGAAAAGTAAACTATGTTCGAAATGGTTTAAGAAAATCCTACTCTTGTATGCTATATATATATTTTGTGTTAGATTCTTAAGGTTCAAGTTGTAAATGGCTAGAATCATGTTAGAATGATAGATATATAGTTTAATGGGTTTAACTTGGGTATTGATATGTGTTTATGTAGAAAAGTTTAGCAAAATGTTTGAAAACAATTTTACCGACGAACAAACCGTAACATGTTTGAATAAATTGCTCATTTTGAAATCTATAAATTATTTTTGTGATTTTCTTTTTTTTTGGTATTAAAGGGTTAAGTTAAGAACAAAATCTCTTTTGAAGCATGCAAAAATATTTTAAAATGAACAAGATATGAATTTTATACCAAAATATCTCACTGTTAGAAATCTGTGCACAACAGTCCACTTCCGGGCGAATTTCAGTGACCAAAACGTGTCCAAATTTGGTGTTTGATATATAGAAATTGTAGTTCAGGAAAATACGAATCTAACGATACCAATTGAACCTAAAACGGAGTTGTAGATTTCATTTTGTGGAGGTTTTAGTGAAGGACCACGAAACTGTCAACAAAGGTTAAAACATTTAAGAAAAATAAAGAAAATGACCGGTTCAGCATTTTCCGGCGAACCGAAAAATTTTCTGACGACCGGTCCACCACTGTTCCGGCCGGTTCTTGGGGTGGGTCTTGGACATAAAATTTTCTAAAATTCTGAAGAACATTAAGATATTTTACGCAGAATTTTTCGGAACAGTTATGTAATTATTAAGTAATTAATGGTTTAAACTCATTTAAATCATTTAAAACTTACTAATTAATAATTATTAATACTAATCAATGATTATTAAGCTAATTACATATTATGTAAGTATGATTATTTTTTTAATTATTATTTAATTAACATTAAGTAATAAAAAAATGAAAATTAGTGTAATTAAGCTAACCATTTGTTTTTTAATTAAGATTAAATAATAAATAGAGTTAAATAATTTATTAATTATTATTTAATTAATATTAAATAATGATTAAAGAATGTCTAAAGTAAATAAATAAATTGTTTGTTATTTAAGTGAGAATAAGTAATAAATAATTATAATTACTTACTCACATGTTAGTTAAGTATTATAAAGTTAATAAATTAATTATTTATTATTTAATTAAATATTAAATAATAAATAAGAATAAATATTAATTAATTATTTATTATTTAATAATAAATAAAGATAAGTGTTAATTAATTATTTATTATTTAATTAATATTAAATAATAAATAAAGATAAATATTAATTAATTATTTATTATTTAATTAATATTAAATAATAAATAAAGATAAACGTTAATTAATTAATTATTATTTAATTAATATTAAATAATAAATAAAGATAAACGTTAATTAATTATTATTTAATTAAAGTTGAATAATAATTAAAGACTCATAAAGTTAAATAGATTAAGTATTTATTATTTAATTAATAATAAATAAGTACAAATATTAATCAATTATTATTTAATTAATATTAAATAATAATAAGGTTAATAATATTAAATTATTTAAAATATTATTAAATGATTAATAATATTAGAAAGTTAAAATATTATTAAAGGATTAATAATATTAGATACTTAAAATATTATTAAAAGATTAATAATATTAGAGAGAGACTAAAATATTATTAAATAATTAATAATATTAGAAAACGAATAAAATATTATTACAAGGCTAATAATATTATTCAAGTGTTAAAATGCTTACTTAATAATAATATTATCAAAGGACGATAATATTATTAAGGAGTTAATGTGATATCTAATATTTAATTATGTGATTAATATTAGATAATATATGAGAATAATTATATGTTATGAATAATTATATGTTATACTAATTGAAAGATCCATGATAGGTCTTTCCAAAGAGGATAAGTTAAATTCATTAAGCGGATTATAGAATTGTGTAGCAGTTGTCAACGACCAAGGCAAGTTTCCTAACTCAACTTGAGTTATTAATTTCAAAGCATGATTAGTGGATAATTATTGTTGGTTATTCACATCTGTAATGATTTATTATTCAGCTACTTCGAAATCTTTTGAACATTATTAACATTCTAGAAAGTTAGATTCTTCTATATCTTTTACTGTACGCTTTAACTTGCTGAGAAAACTCGTTGCTCACCCTTGCTTAAATAAAATATTTCAGCTAAGGACGAGGTTGCCGAAGAGTCAAAGAAAGACAAAGGCAAAGGCAAAGTTCAAGAGTAGTTATTATGAACTTTAATTATTATGTTGTTTTATGTAAATTAATTATGTAAACCTTTTGAGTATCTAAGGTTATGTAAGTTATGTTAAGGTTAGTTAACTTGGGAGATTGTTATAATTTGTATTAAGTAATGGTATGAATGATGTAATTCATCACTGAATGGGTAGTTAGATGTTATGCATGATGGATCGTGAGCACCAAACCCGAGGTTAGGGAACCCGGATTTGGGGGCGTCACAAATGTGAAGATCCGCTCCAATCTGTTATAGCTGGAAATAATGCTACTATCACATAAAGACTACCACATAATGCTCACATAATGCTACGTGGCAGTACGTGATTTGTTGTTAAGTTAAGCGGGTCATGTCAACAACAAATCACATACTGTCACGTCAGCAGTATGTGATGTTTATGTGATAGTTTTATGTGATAGTAGCATTACTCTATAGCTGGTAACTCTCCCTCTTTTTTGACCATAAAGATGTCATCTTTTTGAAAGAAAACAAACAAATAAAAGATAAAGAAACGAATTTCTTTACTCTAATGTACATTTTGTTGGTGATTACTAATGTAGATTCGAGATTCATACGTTATTTACCATCTGTGTTAACCACTGCAACAATGCTTCACGTTATACACCAAGTTGAGCCTTTTAATGCTATTCAATATCAAAACCAGCTTCTAGCTAGGTGTTCTCAAAACCACCAAGGTATCACATATATTTTACTATTTCCATTCGGAAATTTCTTCATTCTGATGGTGACTTCGGTGTAATTCCTCAATAAATAATGTTACTATCACATAATTTTAGGTCACATAATGATCACACACACACACACATGCATACTGTGGGCCCTGCGTGACTTGTAGGGCCCGCAAATATGCATGTGTGTATATGTGAACTTTATGTGACCTAAATTTTGTAATAGTAGCATTGCTCTTCCCAATTTTACCCATATACTTCTCATTATCCATTTAAACCAACCTAATTAATAATTAGTTAAGATAAGTGGATAAATCAATTCATTAAAGAGTATTGCTACACTCACAGATTTTTTTTACAAAAAGGAGCATTGATCCACCATACATAATAATTGTGACCAATCACAAATATACACATTAGTTTGTATCTATTTTTTATATCTATTTTTTAGTCAACATATTAAGTATATAAGGAACATGATATATATATATATATTTGTCTATCTCCCCTCTTGACCATCTCCTTGCCATTACATAATGATAGAGGCATAGAGCAATGTTAAAAAAGTAAGAGGTAACCAAGAAGGTAGAAAAAGTATCCAGTTTCATTTTGGAATCAGTAGCCGCACTTTCCAACAACGCCACTCTTATAGACTTGGAGTCATCTTTCTGTCTCCTTTTGTTTCATTATGTTTGACTAAACTTTTTACATTAAGTTTCCAGTCTTGGGGCATTAGAACCATAGGTGGAAGGTAAAGAGAAAATGTCTTATGTACGTTCTTTTGTATTAGAATGACAACCCTACATACCAAAGAAAGTAAGGATTATGTGGTGCTACATGGTTCTAAATCTCGAGCACTTGGGTCATTCATATCACCACCAAAACATAAATATATCTAATTCTGTAACTAACTAATTGCATATTAGGTTATTTCATATCACTAGGAAAGCAAATATGTAATTCTAATTTTACGCATATATGAAAAAAGAAGTAAAGAACAACTCATTACTATATATGGAGTCCCATATTTGCCTGCATATTAGGAGGAGTAACTATATTTGATTACATGAGGGGATTTTCGTCTTTTGAACTACCAAAAAAACTTTGGTATAATTACTTTTCACATATTAAAAGCAAAAAAATCAATATAAATATAGAATAATTCAAATACATATTTATTGACAAAAAAATTGGATTTATTAATCGTTGATTACTAGTTAATAATTGTGTCGCTAATGTTATCGCTAAAACATTATTTTCTCGCTAAATATGCATTAAGAAAATTAACAAAAAATTAGTATAATAGAGGAGATCCTCCTCAAAGACAATAATAACCTATATTATACACTTTTCTTTCTTGATAAGTAAATATATATAGGGTCTCGTTTCACAGCTGACGTAAGCTAAGAGCACTATTTCAGCTATTAGATCTGTGGCTGTCCATTTAATGAATTAAGCGCTGAGATTTAATTTGACCTGGGCCCGACTGCACCTCCTTCTTGCGATCAATGCAACTCATTGCGGCTAGGCTAATTACCAAACTACCCTTAATTTTTTTTTTCTTTTCACGCTAGTCGCACCTCCTTCTTGCGGCTGCACCATATATATCATTGTTATATGGGTAATGATCTATAACATGCATTTGTATGAATCCTTATAGGGCATACACCATCTATACCATTATATATATATATATATATATATATATATATATTATTGGAACTTGTGGCCCATCGGGTTTGGAGCGAAGGTTTGGGGGGGGGCATAGCTCCCCACAGTATAGTAAGAGATATTACAAGGGCATTATGGGTATTTAGGCTATAATGTGAATTAGGGTTGAGATAGAAGTAGCGACTATATATACTCTCTATTGTAAAAACCTTATGTACTGAGATCATAAATAAAAGCAGCTTCTCTCGTTGCTCCCGTGGACGCACCCGAGTTTGGGGAACCACGTAAATTCATGTGTTGATTCTTAACTGTCGTGTGGGTGTTTGTGATCTGATTCTAACAAATTGGTATCAGAGCTCGGATTTGATTGAACACGCGAAGAACGATGACATCAAGTTCGTCTGTTATAAAGTTCGATGTGATGAAGTTTGACGGGACTAGGAATTTCGGACTATGGCAACAGAGGGTAAAGGATCTATTGGTGCAACATGGATTGGTGAAAGCATTGAAAAAGAAACCAACGACCATGTCGAGTGATGACTGGGAAAAACTCCAGATGAAGGCATTGAGTACAATTCGTTTGTCTTGCAGACGAAGTTATGTATAACGTGATTGGTGATGAATCGTTGTCTGGTGTCTGGACTAAGCTGGAGTCCAGGTATATGTCAAAGTCGTTGATAAATAAACTGTTTCTGAAGCAGAAGTTTTTTGGGTTAAAGATGATCGAGGGTTCTTATCTTATTCAGTATATTAATACATTCAATCAGATTATCAACGATCTGTTAAGGATTAGGTGAAATTCGAAGAGGAAGACTATACGCTGATGTTGTTCTGTTCTTTACCGGGTTCTCTGGACCTTTCTTTGGGGTAAAGAAACTCTAAAATTGGAGGAAGACACTTCAGCCCTACTTATGTACAACCAACGCAGGCAACAGATCGAGCGTATTTCGGTTGAAGGGCAGGTCGCAAAAGGGGGAGAGCAACGTGGCAGAAAATCGGAAAGAAGAAAAACAGGAGTGCATGGGAAATCGAAGTCAAGGAGCAGGACTCCCAAGCCAAAGGAATGGAAGTGTTTCAAGTGTCACGAGACAGGACACTTCAAGAAAAACTGTCCATACAAGAAGAAGAATGAGGGAATGGGAACAGGGAAGAAAACTGAATCATCGAAATCTGTAAATGTTATGGAAGAGTCATCAGACGATGGTGATATGCTATCAGTTTTAACGAACACAGACGTGGCAGACTCATGGATTCTGGATTCAACATGTTCTTTTTAAATGTCGCCTAACAAGGAGTGGTTTGACAATACATGTCTGTAAATTATGGTACTGTTATAATAGGTAATGATGTTTCATGTAATGTCATTGGAATAGGCACAATGAAGATTAAGATGCTTGATGGTGTTGTGAAAACTCTTGGTGATGTTAGGCATGTTCCGGGTTTAAGAAAGAATCTGATTTCATTGGGAACCTTAGAATCTAATGGCTGTGAGTATAAAACAGGTGGTGGAGCCATGAGAGTAACGAATGATGCTCTAATGATTATGAAATGTTCTAAGGTTGGTGGGAATATCTATCGTTTGATAGGGAATACAGTTGTAGGTGGAGTTGCTGCCACTACAGATGAAAATATTGATGATAATTTGTTGTGGCATATGCGGTTGGGGCATTTGGGGGAACGTGGGATGCTGGAATTACACAAACTTAATTTTTTTCAAGTTCTGTGTTTTGGGAAAATAGTGTAAGGTGTAGTTTAGGTGTGCAGTGTGAACAAAACTAAGGGAATACTTGACTACGTGCATTCTGATGTTTGAGGACCAGTGAGGGTAGCTTCAAAAGCGGGATCTCTATATTTTGTGATCTTTATCGATGATTTTTCAAGGAAAGTTTGGGTGTACTTCATGCGACACAAGTATGAGTTTTTTGAGAAATTCAAAGTATGGAAAGCTGAAGTGGAAAATCAAACAGAGAAACGAGCTAAATGCCTCAAAACATATAATGGGAAAGAGTACAAGTATGGGCCTTTTCAGAAGTTTTGTTAGGAACATGGGATTCAACGTCATTGAACTGTTAGGAAGACACCACAGCATAATGGGATGACAGAAAGAATGAACAGAACTATAGCAGAGAAAGCACGGTGTATCAAGTTGAATGTAGGGCTTCCGAAGGATTTCTGGGCAGAAGCAGTGAGTATGACAGTTTTTATTATAAACAGGTCACCGATTACTACTCTGGATAGCAAGGTATCACATGAGGTGTGGACTGGGAAAAAGGTAGATTATTCAGGTATGAAGATATTTGGTTGTCCAACCTATGTTGATGTTCCCGGTGATGAGAGGTCAAAGCTTGATGCAAAGTCTAAACAATATATCTTTCATGGGTATGAGAAAGGTGTGAAGGGGTATAAGCTTTGGGATCCGAAATCAAAGAAATTTGTGATCAATAGGGATGTGGTATTTGAGGAAGCTTCTATGGTCAAGGCACATCAGAAAGTTGAGTAAACTGAGATTGGGGAAGTCACCAACAAACAACAATATGATGTATAGATTGAGCTGGAAAGTTGTGACACTGATAATCCACCTCCAATGGAGCGGATCTTCACATCCGTGAATAGTATTCCGTGAATAGTAACTCGTAAATAGTAACTCGACATGAAAAGATAAAAATTTCACAAGAAAGTTCATACCAATATTCCAGTGAAATAATATTAGATGAAGCGCAAAACTCAAGGAATTTCTGATCATTTCAGGAATTCTAGAATCAATACTTACCGTAGTAAGTTTAGAGTTAGGAATCTAAAATGAAACAATATACGAAACTGCAATTGAATTTTCACCCGTCTGGTGGTAGTCCGCTCAGACAGATTATTTCCACAATTTAATAACAACTGAATACGAAGGGTTATTCACCAGACATGCGGTAGTCCGCGTAGACAGGTTATTCCCACAGAATAATAAAGAATGGAATAACAACATAATTTCACCATGCATGCGGTAGTCCGCGTAGACAGGTTATTCCAACAGAATAATAAAGAATGGAATAACAACCCTTACGAATATTGAAAGAAAATAACTCTCTTCATGAATACGAAAGAAATAATATCCCTTACCTTAAAATTTGGAGACTGCACTAGCGTAATAGCAGAATACTCTTCTTCTTTCTCTCTTATTCTCTCTATACTTTCTCTCTCTATAGCTTTAGTGAATTGGTGAGAAATAATGAAGAAATGAGCTTCTATTTATCGGCTCGGCAGAGTAAGGGTAAAATAATCTTTTCGTCATAATTTATGACATCATCGCTTACATCATCGATCTATGACATCATTGCTTACCTCATCGCTCCGATGACATCATTGCTTACCTCATCGCTCTGATGACATCATTGTTTGAATTATAAGAGTTCAAATTCAATTTGCACTCTTCCACCTCGTTTAACTTTTATACCATGAATTTACTATAATAATATTACCATTCAAATTATAAAAATCATACTATTATATAATCACATCATACTACTATAATGTAATATTATAATAATATATTTGAATGAATTATTTTATCGGACAAGATAAAATACCAACTTTCAACAAATGTCACATATTAAAAATTTCTCCGTTTAAATCCACATTAAATAAATATTTCCTTATCATATATATCAAAAATTAATTATTCACAAATAATATTACAGAACTACAATATTGACAACCAGATCGTTCTCAGGAAAGAGGAGGCCTTCCGATAAGGATTTCTCCTTACTGGCGCGCAATTAATCAACCCTTTTTCTAGACAGAACTTCCTTAGACATTGCCAATAATGCTATCTAATAATATTATTCAAATAATATGAATTATTGATTTGATAATTTGAAATAATGTGCAATGACAATTATTGAATCAATAATATAAAATAGCAAAGTAGCACTTATGGATATAAAATATCAACGTAGCAAATATTGAACCAATAAAATATTATGCAATTATTGAATAAAATATTGAACAGTAATTACTGTAACAATAATTGAGTAAGTGCCTTCCTACGTAAGAATCAATCATTCGAAATACTGTGTAATACCGTGTGTTATCGTGCAACACTGCGTATTATTATATTTTAACCACCGGGTATTTCAACAGTACTAACGGTAACAGTTTTGCCGTTATTTTTATAAAAAAGTTATTTCTGTCGCTTTCTATATCCGACATTCATTCTGTTGTGGGGTCCACCAATGACTGCGCCGTCGTACGAATATTCTACAACAAAAAAAATATTCCTCGACCAAACGAATATTCCCAACACAATGAATATTTTATAACCACTTGCTTACTTTGTAAACTTTGTACATTTCACCCATAACTTATCACATTTATCAAATCAACACCTTACTATTTCAAAATAATATATAAAGAAAATTAAATCATATTTATAAAATTTGGGGTCTTACAGTGTAGCAGTTCATTGTGAGTATTTTTACGATCAGCAAGTCAATACTACTACTTCGCACTTTTATACACTTGCACGTTAAGTTTCGTTTTCTAAATATGCCCGGAACTTAGTTCCGTGGCCCTTTTCGTTAACTTTACGTACATTTTAGTACATAAATGCATTTTCTGGGATTTCTACAATTCGGATTGTCGATCCGTCGCTTCAAGCACCTTGCACATACTTGCATCTTCATACTGAGCAACTTCGCCGGACTGGGTTATCTTCCCAGTCCGAGTTTATTTTTTTTGTATATATTTAACTGTATATATACTAACTTTCAATTCTGTCAAGCCCGGATGTCAAATCCGAGATAGTTTACTACTTTTATATATATTTATGCATATATAAGTAACTTTCACCACCACTGGGTTCTGTTCCCAGATTTGGTCGACTGCATTTCTGTCTATATATATATATATATATATATATACTTTTTAGTCGGCCTGGATCATTCTGTCGCTTTATATTATTTTTGCACCCTTCATCATTACTGGGTTATCTTTCCAGTCACTAGTTGACTATTTTTCTGTACATTTACATTTCAGTTCGGCTTGGATTATTCTGTGGCCTTTTTACTATTTATATATATATATATATATATATTTTAATTTTAGTCCGGGCACCAGTGTGAAAACCCATCGCCCTTTACAGCTTTCGTATATATAACTGTATATATATTGCTTTACTCGTTTTATTAAATTATTGCTTTAAATATTCATTTTATATGAATCGGCACTAACATATCTGCGGATGAACTAGATTTATTTAAATCTCGCCAACTCTAGCTTTCAAGCGGTTCAAAATCGATACAGACGGAACCGGGAAGCTAGAATGTCTGAGATTTATTTAAATCTAGCAATTTTTCTAGTTTCAATTACAAAAGCAACCTCGCGGCACTTAGATTGCTATCTAGTGGGAACGAGATGCTTCGGCCAGGTGCAAACCAGGATTAACTGATGAATCCTTGGTTCTGACAACATTTGGGATATATCACTTTTTCTGTACAAATTTGAACTGTGCAGGTTGATTGGCTACTCATATGTGAGCCTAGGAATCATTTGATTCATAATCAAACATATCAGAATCTGATTCCCACGATGGACAAACTGCACTTTACGAATGTACCCTGCCAATTTTTCTGTAAAATGTACATACAAAAGACCTTAAAATGGTTATTCGGATTTAAGGTCTCAACATAGTAAAAATATGGTTTGTCGTGTCAGAGTCCCTCTGATGGCTATCATGCCCATGAGGAGACCGACACTTGTATATATGTTGTGGTCGAGGATGCTTCGCAGCCCGACAATCACCATTCAAGTTGAGCCTTAAGGCTGAAAAGATAAAATTGAAAGCATCGATATGCTTCAATTCCTATGTTAGCGTAAGGGTTTGAAAACTTTTTTTCAAAACATCACTTCAAAAATCTTTTCGGAAAAACGAAGCTTTTGCAAATTAAATCAAACGCTTTTCAAATCAAAGATTTTTTGCAAATCAAATCAAACCCTTCGTATATAGGTTCAACAATGCATAGATATGCTTTCCAATCAAACATAGGCCCAATTTTCAAATAGCATTCACACACACATTTCAGTTTTTAAGGAAAATATTAAAAAGATGCGGTACCGTGTTTACACGGGAGTCGTGGGGTGCCTAATACTTTCCCCACACTTAACCAAGCCCCCGAACTCAAAACTTCGGTTTCAAATATCAAGTTTCGACAGTGTCCAGCAATTGGGCCTCTTTCAAGCAAAACTTGGTTGAGTTGGTACAAACATTTCAAATCTACCAACTAGCGACTCTGTAAAACGTTCAAATCGTCGACATGATACATGTTGGTCTTTTCCTAAAAAACCCTTCAAAATCTTTTTTGCAATAAAAAGAGTGAGGGTAGAGAGAACTTAGGAAGAGAGAAATTTCTGGGTTATGACCCGACCCGCGGATTTTTTCCCGACGTCGACATTGGGGGTCAGGTCGGGTCAAAATTTGGACGAATTTATGTGAAATTAGGAAAAAGGAACGTAACTGATACAAAATATCACTTTAAGGACTCAACTGACGAAAAATAAACTTTAAGGATAACTTTAAAAATAGGTGACAACTTGAAGAGACAGAAGTCACATTTAACCGTATTTCAATTAATTTTAACTATATCTTTTTACAAGTTATTTCCAACGAACTAAGTTTTTATAAATTTATTTCGTATTAGTTAAAATGCTTGAAGAAACCTACTATTACTAAAAATAATGATTCTAATCCCTTCATCATTCCAACTACGGATTATTACACCGAATTATGATCTAGGTAATTTTCCTCGATGAACCTAAACTTTCCCTAGATAGTGTTACCATTTGCCAACATCCCGTCCTTTATAATTTCATAAATACATAGAATCAAGTTGGATTATGGAACACAAGATAGATTTTGTCTTCTCAAAAACACAAAAATTGAAACAAGAACAATAGGAAAAGGAGAAACTTTATAATAATATAAAAAGGTACAAGTAACTACAATTTTTTATAAAGAAATAACTACATTTAATATCGAATATTCGAACCCTATAATATTCTTATGTGCGATATATGTATTTGTCTTTGAATCAATAAATTAAGATTTTATAATAATACATTATAAAAAATAACGCATTAAAAAAAGTGAGAGAAACTAGGATGGAAGAAATTAAAAACCGAAATGAACAAACAGAAGGCAAAATCAAAAATCAGATTTGAATTTTATTTATTTATTTTCCCCCTATTTTATCTTCATCTTGTGTTGTAGGTATGCAATATGTACACTTTTTAATTTATATTATAACTACTCCCTCTGTTCTAAGAGTTATATACACATTTTGACTTTTGTTAGTCAAGTTATTATTATATATTACTATAAAATTATTAAAACTATGTATTTTTCTTAAAGAGAATTAGTTGTTCATATTGAATATCCACCGTTAATCATGTCCACACTTGGCCCAGAAATTTTTTTTTCTGGTGAACCCAAAAGGAATGGTTTCAACGGAATATGAATAGGATCCCAACCCAAAATCACAAGCTATGAATATACTCAAAACTATAAGGCAAGTTATTGAAAAAAGTTTGAGAATACCTGAAGAGCAAGTTAACTACTCTTTCTCCATACCACAACTTGTAGAAATTAATCAAATTAAAGCAGTCCTCATTCAACTCAACTCAACTCAACTCTTTTTTGTGCTAAATCCCTGCAAAAAATGATCCATTAAACTACAAAAGTCAATCATGGGCAGTCTAGAAGAAGAAAATATAGACATGGAATTCCAAGGCCTATCAGGCATTTACAAAGAAGCAATCAATATCATCACCTCGTGGAAACTAACTTTCAGCCAAATAACACTAGCTCTTATGCTACCTCTTTCCCTCATCCTCCTAATCTACACCAAACTCTTCCTTTTCATAGTCCCAAAAAACCTGACATTTTGGCTACTAAGTTTTGTATACTTCATCATCTTATTTACAATCTTCTCCCTTCTTTCCACTTCAGCTGTGGCGTACACCATTTCATCCATCTACACCAATGGCGAAGTGACTTTCAAGAAGATCATTCGTCTTGTCCCAAAAGTCTTGACACGACTCGTGCTCGCTTTCTTGTGTACATTTCCAACTATATACACCTTCATTTTTTTCTACACAATGCTAGCCCTAACCCTAATTTCCTCATTTTTAGGTTGTGTTGATGATTTCAACATTTTTTCCATATTCGCGTTCATTTCCTTATCCGTCATATTGCTCGTGCCCCTAGCAGGATTCGGATACCTAACCACAGCTTGGCAACTAGCCGGGGTTGTGGCTGTGTTAGAAGATGTATATGGGATTAAAGCCCTAATTAAAAGCAAGGAATTGGTCCTAGGAAAAATGGGGGTGGCCATGGTTATGCATTTTGAGTTGATTTTAGGCCTTTTAGTGGTACACTTTTTGTTTGAAATGATGATTGAAGATCATAAGTTTGGAATGTGGAGTAAGATTGGTTTAGGGATAATCTATTGTTTAGTGCTTCTCATTATGATTCTCTTTGGGCTGGTTGTTCAAACTGTATTTTATTTTGCATGTAAGGTGTATAAGGATGTACACATGAACAAATTGAGCTTGTCGGATAGTTTTGAGGTTTATCATGGAGATTATGTTCCTTTGAAGAACAAGGATATCCAGTTAGAGCAATACCACGATGTCTAGTTGAGATTCTTTAATTTGGTGTTATTCTTGTTAGATGCATATTCTAGTTTAATAATGCTACTATCACATAAAATGGTTATATAACTCTCACATAATGTTCACGTGGCAGTATGCGATTTGTTGTTGAGTTAAGTGGGTCATGTCAACAATAAATCACATACTGTCACGCCAACGATATGTGAGAGTTATGTAATTATTTTATGTAATAGTAGCATGACTCATTCTAGTTTGTACATATAATATTCAACCATATACTTTTATATTTTTTTATTTGCTGAGGTCCCGGGTGAGTATGGCCTTAAAAGCCTATCAGGCTTCAACAACTACGAAATCTTATTTATTTGAGAGGATCATAATTTGGGCAGTTTCTAGCTTCAAACTAGAGTAGTCAGTACTCTCCTCTCCTTTCTGCATGCTATTTAAACTTGAATCTTGAGTTGGGTTTTTGAAATGAAACAAAAGAAGGAGAAGACTGCATGTATCAGAAAAAATCCTATACATAAATAAATTTAGATAGCTCAAAGCTATGTGATCAGTAAGATCGGTAGATATTGATTGGCGCTGGAATCAAGTTTTACTTTATTTACTACTCTCACTATTCTTAAATAAGTGACGTTTTAGAGTGTTTCACACTTACTAAGAAAGTCATTTATTGCTCCAATTCTGTCATTAAAATTGATATGAATTGTCACAATTGTCCTTGCATGAATTAAAGAAATATGTATAAAGTTGTCTAGATAAACGAGATAGAGAAATTATGAAAGAATATATTTGAGGGCAATAGAGGAAAAATAATAATTAATGCTTCCTAGAAATTTATAAACGTCAAATATATTAAAAAATTTTGAACTTCCTAAAGCGTCACTTATTTAGAAATGGAGTGAGTACTATTTTAACTTTACCCCCCAAATAACTTTGTATCCACAATGTCGACGCCGGGAAAAATCTCTCTTCCTAGGTGTTTGTTTCTTACCCTTTATGTTTTCTATTTGGTTTAATCTTGTCTTAAGGGTGAGATTTTTAGGAAAAGACCAACATACAATGTCGACGATTTGAAAAAATTGATTTTAGACAGAGCTGCCAGTTGGTATGAGTTATAAATGGTTGTACCAACTCAACCATGTTTTGAAATATTTTGCAATATGGCCCAATATGGGACTTCATTTAATTGGTCTTGGAAACCGAGATTCATATAGTTCGGGGGCTTGCTTAAGCGGGGGGAAGGTGTTAGGCACCCTCCGACTTCCGTGAAACACGGTTACCGCGTCTTTTCATTCCCTAATTATTGTGTGTGTGTGTGTGTTGCAGTTAATTCTGCCTAAGTATTTTATTTGAAAGTAGTGTTGTGCTTCGTTAGACCTATATACGAAGGGTTTGATTTATTGAAAACTCCATTTTAAGCAAGAATATGAAAATAATGTTTTTGAAAAGAGATTTTCAAACCCTTTCGCTCGCATAGGAATTGAAGCCCTTTGATACTTCTATTTTATTCCATATTCGGCTCGTTTTGATTATATTATCTAGATTCAAAGCATCTTCGACAAAATAATATATATATAAGTGTCGAACTTCTTATGGGCATGAAAGCCATCGAAGTATGCACGAGCACCACATAGATGATTTTCATTATTTAGGGGCCTTATACCCGTATAACCGTTTTAAGGCCTTCGATTTACAAGTACAAAATTTACAAGCTGGCTGTATAACTTAAAAAGGTCCATCACGGGAACCAGATCTAGATCCATTGGTTGAATTGTAGATCTTGTAGCTCCTAGGCTCACAGGATATCAAATAAACAGCCTGCATAATGAATATACTGAAATAAAACATATATCTATACTGGACATCGCTAAACGAATGATCCATCAATCAAATCCTCGTACGCGAGTAGCTCATAGCTCCCAATTCCCTCTAGATACAAATCTAGGGTCACATGGTCGCTAAATACTTACAAAAACTTGAAAGAAAACTAGATCTATACAGATTATACCTCAAGAAAAATATTTTACGCTCAAAGATTATACCTCAAGTTAAAGTTTTGTGGAGGAACCATGATATCGAGGAAATGACCTGAGAGTTAGAATCGGAAATGAAAACGAGGTATCCTCACCTTTTCGACATACCAGGTACGTACGTTAATTTCGAGGACGAAATTTCATAAGGAAAAGAGGTTGTAAGACCCCAACTTTTTATGAATAAGATTTAATTTTCTCTATATATTATTTTGAAATAGTAAGGTGTTGATTTGATAAATGTGATAAGTTATGGGTGTAATGTGCAAATTTTACAAAGTAAGCAAGTGGTTATAAAATATTCGTTGTGTCGGGAAATATTCGTTTGGTCGAGGAATATTTTTCTATCTGAGAATATTCGTACGACGGCGCAATCATTGGTGGACCCCACAACAGAATGAATGTCAGATATAGAAAGCGACAGAAGTAATTTTTTATAAAAATAACGGTAAAACTATTACCATTAAAATGTTGAAATACCCGGTGATAAAAATACAGTAATACGCGTTATTGCACAGTAGTACACGGTATTGCACAATATTTCGAATTATTGGTTCTTATGTAAGAAGTCACTTACTCAATAATTGTTACAGTAATTACTGTTCAATATTTTATATTATTAATTCAATAATTGCTACCGTTGATATTTTATATTATTGATTCAATAATTGTTACAGTAACCACTGCACAGTATTTCACATTATCAAATCAATAATTCATAGTATTTGAATAATATTATTAGACAACATTATTGGCAATGTCTAGAAAGTTCTGTCTAGGAAAGAGGTTAGTTAATCTAATTGCGCGCCAGTAAGGTGAAATACTTATTGGAAAGCCCCCTCTTTCCTGGGAACGACCTGGTTGTCATTATTGTGGTTCTGTAATATTATTTGTGAATAATAATTATTGATAAAAATGATAAGTAAATATTTATTCAATGTGGATTTAAACGGAGGAATTTTTGACAAAAGTGATAATTATTGAGAATGGATATTTTATCTGATAAAATAATTCATTCAAATATATTATTATAATATTACATTATAAGTGTATAATGTGATAATATAATAATATAATAATGATGATATTTTTTTACAACAAATTCACGATATATAAATAAAATGAGGAGAAAGAGAGCAAATTAGGTCCGAATTGATTTTGTTACAATAAATGCTAAAAACATATTTTGTGAGTTGGTGGGTCCCACTTGTTGTTTTAAAATGCTGATTGTTGATTTTTCAAAGTTGGTATACGGAGGTCTTTATCAGTATATATTTTGTCAGAGTGGGGGTGTGGAAAAATCATCCGTATGTAAACTTGGGTCATTTTTCGTTCGGAATCAGAAAATTTTCTCTATAATATCGAGCGTATTTTTTGTGAGTATTTAGATACTTTGAGTGTTGATAACAGTGCAAGTTTTTCTCATCATAATATCTGATATTCCAGTTAGATCGAGTATTATACTGAGGTAATAAGGATATTATTTTTCTCGTAAATGATATTATTTCCTTTCAATGTTCACAAAGAATATTATTTTCTTTCATATTCCATATTATGAAAGTGATAATATTTCATTTCATATTCCTAAATCTGAATTTACTACGGTAAGTATTGCTTCTATAATTCCTGAAATGATCAGAAATTCTTTGAGTTTTGCGCTTCATCTAATATTATTTCACTGGAATATTGGTCTGAACTTTTTATGAAATTTTTATCTTTTCATGACGAGTTACTATTTACGGTAAAAAAAATATTATTTTTTTAATCCAAATTATCTTTGGTTGGATCCAAGTTTTGAACTTCATTCTTGAATTTTGCTCCACAATTGAATATTACGGAGTATTCTTGAACTTGGATAAACTAAATTACGAATCCCTAATCTTTGTCCTTTATCTCGCTGGATTCGTTCTTTATATTATTTTTCATCAGCCTTAGTTTTAAATGGTGATACAAACGAATATCTTTGGCCTGTAATGCAAAGATGAATGATTATTTGATGAATATTTTTGGCCTGTAGTGCAAAGATGATTACCTGATGAATATCTTTGGCCGTAGTGCAAAGATGAACAGGTGTTGAGATAAACATGACCACTGGTGATACAAATGAATATCTTTGGCCCGTAGTGAAAAGATGACTATTTGATTCGAGATATATATTGATTGATGTTACAAGGATAAAATATTGATGATTAACTTTTAAATCATAGAAGATAGTAGACATCATTCTCTACTTAACTCTTCTAATAAATTGTTATTTTCGCTGCAGTTGTTGATCTAAAACTTGTTGTCCATCATATTTTATCTGGTTTATTGAAGACTAACGATAATTTATCCTTCATTATCTTAGTCATAATATTTTTTATTGGGCTAGTTGAGCTCACCCTTTTCTTCCATTGTTCTCTTCAGGAAATGAGAATATCGCCGATACTAGTAAGGGAATGGAGTGATGGTCCAAGTTAGAGCTGTAGAAGTTCTCACTATTTTTTTTTGTAAAATAGTGTGATAATAAATGTAATGAGGACTTAGTTTGAGTGTTTATATTTTTTACATGTCTGTATTGACACTCACAGTTGTGTGGTCGTATTTTGCACGACCGTTTGATATAAAAGATTGTATTTGGATTCTGTACCATGTATTTGGCGACTCAAAATGAGTTGAGTATTGAACCTATTTTGGGAGAGTCACATATATGGTTCGAGATGTCGATCCGTCTTTAACTGTAATTTCTGGACAACCTCTTCGGACACCACATTCGTACAACTGCCGCTGTCAATGATTATCTTGCAGACTTTATTTGCTACGGTGCAAGTTGTTTGGAAGATATTGGTTCTCAACCAATCATCTTTGGAATCACCATTACGAGTTGATAGACTCTTGCGAACGACCAGGGTTTCTTGATTATCTTCATACGACCAATTTTCCTCTTCGTCGCCATCATTTTATTCGTCATACTCAGGTTCTCAATAAGGTCCTCCTTCATCTTCATATTCATCATAGAGTTCTTCTTCATCTGTATATTCATCATATACAGGTTCTCCATATTCATCTACTTCATCGGCTACGTCTTCCTCAACCAACTGTTCTTCATCAAAACCAGAATCAAAATTATAAAAATCCTCATCACGATCAAGGTGTGAGAAATATTCATAGACTTCCTCGGCAGGATACTGTCCACGAGAATAATAACCCTCCTCATCATGATCAAGGTGTGGGACTTCCTCAACCGGAAACTGTCCACGATAGTGATCAAGGTGCGGGACTTCTTCCTTCAGAACCTGTCCACGTCGACCCCGAATTAGCACTTTGAGACGCCAGGTTAACTCTGCAACCTGTCTCTGTAAATCCTCAATCATCACGTCCTGAATGTTACGATCCTGGTGTTGGATTTCCTCAATCAGAACCTGCTCGTTACGACCACGACCACCAGCCATTGAAACCGATGTGTCTATTCCCAGAAAGATGCTTGAGCTTTGATACCAACTGACGCCGGGGCGGAATAGTGATTATCCTGCGGGCTATGATAACATGAATTCACATATAAAAGAACAAGAGATTCACCGAAAAACACAGAGAAATATTCATAGACTTCCTCGGCCGGATACTGTCCACGAGAATAATAACCCTCCTCATCATGATCAAGGTGTGGGACTTCCTCAGCCGGAAACTGTCCACTATAGTGATCAAGGTGCGGCACTTCTTCCTTCAGAACCTGTCCACGTCGACCCCGAATTAGCTCTTTGAGACGCCAGGTTAACTCTGCAACCTGTCTCTGTAAATCCTCAATCATCACGTCCTGAATGTTACGATCCTGGTGTTGGATTTCCTCAATCAGAACCTGCCCGTTACGACCACGACCACGACCACCAGCCATTGAAACCGATGTGTCTATTCCCAGAAAGATGCTTGAGCTTTGATACCAACTGACGCCGGGGCGAAATAGTGATTATCCTGCGGGCTATGATAACATGAATTCACAGATAAAAGAACAAGAGATTCACCGAAAAACACAGAGAAATATTCATAGACTTCCTTGGCCGGATACTGTCCACGAGAATAATAACCCTCCTCATCATGATCAAGGTGTGGGACTTCCTCAGCCGAAAACTGTCCACGATAGTGATCAAGGTGCGGCATTTCTTCCTTCAGAACCTGTCCACGTCGACCCCGAATTAGCGCTTTGAGACGCTAGGTTAACTCTGCAACCTGTCTCTATAAATCCTCAATCATCACGTCCTGAATGTTACGATCCTAGTGTTGGATTTCCTCAATCAGAACCTGCCCGTTACGACCACGACCACCAGCCATTGAAACCGATGTGTCTATTCCTAGAAAGATGCTTGAGCTTTGATACCAACTGACGCTGGGGCGGAATAGTGATTATCCTGCGGGCTATGATAACATGAATTCACAGATAAAAGAACAAGAGATTCACCAAAAAACACAGAGAAATCTCTTTAATGTGTATAATATATTTATCAAAATCAAAGTTATTGGATTCAACCCACAAGCCAGGTTTATATAGCTTTAACAAACTTTATCTCCAAGTCATAACTTCTGCCCGAGTTGCCCAAGTTACCCAAGTCATAACAGAAATCCTAAAAATATGGAAACAAATATTCCTAGAGATACGGAAATAAAATAATATCAAGTAACAACTTATTATAAAAGATTTACTACCTAATAAAATACTATTACTATAAAAGAACTAAATAGTAGTAGTAGTAGTAATAATAATAATAATAATAATAATAATAATAATAATAATAAAATTAGTCTATCGACTTCCGAAGTCATGGCGCCATTTTAGAAGAAGTTCGCCACACCTGAAGTGATGACGCCATCCGAAGCCGAACTCCGACCCCGAAGACATGAACCGAACGCCTGTTTTCGAAGTCAACTGATACCGTTGCGCTGATCCCTCAACTTTTGGTCATTTAGCATCATTATCGTACTGTCCGACCATTTAGGATCTGCAACCTGAAATCCTTCTGCATCACAATACGAAAAGTTAATAATTTAAAAACTTCAACAAACTCAACCTTTCAACGCTAAACGACCCGACTTCATGATAATGCCAAGTAACATAATAACACAATTCATCCATCCTCGTCCTAGTACTACAGTTTGTAGACAAAGAAATCGTAGCTCGCTTGATAAGGGCTTCGAACTGGCTAAGGAGAAGAGGAGTCCACGAAGAGTATGAAAAATGATCTAGGGTTTGCCAATGGGAGAAAAGCAGGTAGACACTCACTAGGACAACACGTGGCAAAACTCTAAAGAGCCTTCTTCAATGTCTTGGAATGTCAAAACATCAAAAGTCTTTTCTAGTAAAATGAAGGGTATATTTATAGGGTCTCAAGTGATCATGTGTCTGACACGTGTTTGAGTCATGTGCCGACATGTGACCTTAGGTGAAATCCCATAAATAACCTTAGTTGGCCAAAGTGATGTCCAAATCTTCATATCCTTCTAGCCACCAATCCAAATCCCTCAACCATTACCCATAATGAGTTGCTTCTATAAGCATTCTGTCATGAGACTCATGGAGGTTTCTCTCAAGTCATCATTCTTTAAGGTCTTGTTGCTTAATTCACGTTGTTTCGGGCTTTCTTCTTCATTCAAACACCATATGACCCGAATTCATCGCGAAATGCTTCGAAGGACCTCAGCACAACCCTAGGGTGGCCATGCCCTAAGTGGCCGAACGCTAGGGGGCGGGTTGAACCCTAAGGTAGTCGAACCTGTCAAACCCTAAGTTTGTGCCTTCTTCGGTATATTTCATTTGTCTTGGTCTTTCTTGCTCATTTTTCATTCTTTTATCGTGATTCTTAATCTTGTAAGAAGTTTCTCTTGCCATGGAGGATTTAAGGAATATTTTTTCTAAATCCTTGTAAGTTTTCTTGTGTCTTTTCTTGATTTCAAGCTTGTTATTCCATCATTGCACCGCTCAAGGCTCGTCCGGCATGACATTCAGAAGATTAAAGAGGTGTGACCGTAACCCCTAGAGTGGACAAACGCAGGGTGACTAGGTGGTCACCCCGATTTTCTTATTCTTCTTCCGTTCGTTTCCTTGGTTTTGTCCTTGTTTCGTTCCAGTAGTTCAAATCAAGTTCAAATGAGGAAGTTGATATCAAAGTTTGTCACAAGGTGGAACCACCTTGGGGCGGCCAAACCCTAGGTGTTCGCCTCTTTTGTTCATTTATTGTCCGTCTTGTTCATTTATTTCTAACTTTTCGGTTTTTCATTTAATTCTTTAAGTCGCATGTGAACCCTAATTTATATTTGGGCCCACACATTTGAAACTCCCTATTCACATCCTTCTTTATCAGCCTAAAATATAATTAAAAGATGAATGAGAAAATCATAACAAAACTAAAGCATTTTAAGAAACATATTTCGGGAAAAATATAAAAAAATACATACCAAAATACTTGCAGAAACAGTAGAGTTAGATAATTTATACTCAGCTCGAAGCCAATAAAATATGCAAATCAAAGTTTGCACTGTTTCAAGCTTAAGAGAACTTCAATATTGATGAAGTACTCTACCACCTGCACTGAATATGGATTTTGATGCCACAGTGCTAACATGAATTGAGAGAATATCCCTTGCTATCTTTGATAAAACTCTAAACTTTAGAGTATTAATTAGTTTTTCACCATTGCAAAGCATCAAAATTTTCATTACCATTACAAATGTACCTTCTTCTTCAAGATACACATCCAAATCAGATTTTAGAGGTGTAACAGTGTCCATTCCTTGAGCCCACATATCAAACTCAGGTTCTGTTTGATTGCCTCTTAATAACTCTTAATGGATTTGCCTCTGATTTGGTCAGAGGCAAATCTTGTTTGGCAAAAAAATAATTCCTTCTTAATGGCTCTTAATCGGTTAGACACAAAAATAAATCTATAGCATCTAGAGGCAGGTCTGAGCGGGAAAATATTTTTTTGGGACAAAGATAACCTTTTCTACAAATTCCGTCTTTTCCTTCGCTGCTCTTCTCCTACGATCTCTCACACTGCTCTTCTCCTTCACTGCTGCTCTTCTCCTTTGTTGCTACTCTTCTTCTTTTGCCGGTAAATCTTTTATCCCTTCTTCATCTATTGTTCGTTATTATCAATTGCTAAAGGTTATCACTCAGTAGGATGTCTTAAGGACCTTCATAGATCTGCTAATTTACCCGGGATTTCCTTTTCTAGGTTAAATGTGGTACTTTTCTGCTTTTTTGATTTCTTTTATAAGATAAATATGGTAATTTTTCACACATAAGTTAAAGAATTGCTATTGTTATGATAATGGGTGTCAAGAATTTTTTAACCTTGTTTCTGTGTTTCTCCAACTTTCAGCAGATGTCGTTGCCAAGATCAATAATTATCTATACATCATACATTAGAAACGTCAAATTGTCGTTTCTACTTTTACTTGTTAATGATTGATTCTTTGTGCAAGTATTTTGAATCTGATTATTCATTGTTCGAACTTGGTACTCCTTTCATCTGAAATTGGTTTAGAGCTCCAACTATCAAGTCTCATTTTTTGCATTTCTCTTTTCTGGGGATGGGGCGGGGGGGAGTGCAGAGGAGGAGAAAAAGGAGGGGGTCTGAAAATTTTTACTAGCTTTGATGCATAGTTTTGTGGTTCATATGACTCGAATGGGTAAAACATTTAAATTAGTCATCTATGTTGTTTCTATACTCATGATGCTAGAAAATTGATGTTTTTCTAGACTCTAGTGCTACTGCACTGAGGACACTTCTGTGGTATACTCCACATGCACCTGCACAGTACAAGGCAAATGAACCTCCAATAAGCAGCTAGTCAAACCATAGGATGTTAGGAAATTTTGTAGATGAGGTTGGATTTATATGGGTTTCCAATAAATATAATAGTTAGGCAACATACAGAAACAATGCCATACTGTCAAAGTTGCATTAATATTGAAGTTATGTAGAGAAACTTTGGTTGGTTCATTTGAAGTTTCGAACTTGTACACTTGTATGCTAAAAACTATATTCCAATTACATATTGTTGACAGGTAGGTAAGCTCTTTAGTTTTCTGAGGCTGGTTAATACCTATACTAGTCCCTTTCTCGACCAGACTTGTCTAGTACCATAATATGATAGCAGCTCAATTTTGATGTGCTATTTATCATATCATACTTACAGTTAATTGTTTTCTTGAGTATTATTGTTTTTCCTCCCCTTTGTAGGTCAGTGAGGAAGATTGTGAATCTGGATGATCACATTGCTTTGGCCTGTGCTGGACTTAAAGCAGATGCTCGAGTTCTTATAAACAGGGCACGTATTGAGTTGGAGGAATGAATCACTAGTGAAAACTTGAGGATGGATATTGTTATCGCTTGCTTTGCAGTCCATAATTTCATAAGGAAACATAACATTGAGGATGAATTGTTTGCTCAATATGATCGAGATAACATGTTTGACGATGAAGCGAAACAAAATGAAGAAAACGAAGAAGAGGGTCAAGATAAACCGCAATAGGGTGATCAAGGCATAGAATTTATGATTAATCTACGTTAACAAATTACACTTCAATTCTTAACAACTGTTTGAAGCTAATTTAATTTGTATGGTTGAATTATTATGCTATGTTGATGTTTTCGTTGGATGATATATTTTATTTTATCATATTGTGGTCAAAATATTATAAATATGTATTTAAAATATTATTCAGACCTTTCTGATTATCAAACAGGTTTTGTTTAAACTGTTCAGAGGGTTAAAATGGTAAAATACTACTATTCAGACATTTTGAAAAAATTAGTTATCAAACAATATTTTTTCATTCAAACACAATTTTGAACAGAGACTTTAAATTATTCAGATGTCTAAACTGTTCAGATCTTAACACTCAATTTTATCAAACACCACCTCAGCCCTGCTTTTGGTAATATTTTTGCCACCACTTGATGGCACACTAGCTGATGACAAAACAGTTTCATAGGTTGTCATACAAGGCTGTTGTGAAATGTGAGCAGTAGCATAGTGATTCAACAATTCATACAAAGCATTCATTACAAAAAAAAAAGGCTCATAGGCGAAGGGCTCATTGTCGACGACAGAAAATCCTTCGCGAACCGTAGCCCCATCGCCAATGGGTTTCTTCCCTCTATCCATGACATTGTGGTCGACGGCAGGCCGTCGGTAATGATATTTTGCCGTCGAGAATGATATATTTTGGCGCCATAAAATTCGCGGGGGAGGGAAATAAAGAGGCAACAGGGAAAACATGCTATTGGCGACGGGACTGCCGTTGTGAATGACACATCCTGGACGGTGTCAATAACGATGACAGTGCGTTTAGAATGAGTTTATTATTTTAAGCCCTAGGCTCGACGAAATCCTTCACTTTAATAACCCCTTTCCAATGATTTTAGCGATTTTAATTCTAAATTGGGCCTGAGAAGGTTCATTTTAGAACACATTGAACGATTTTGGGTGTGGTATATGCGATTTGGTTCAGCGATTTGGACGCGAGAAGTTTAATTTCTAATTTAGGCGTGCGGAGAGCAGAACCAAGGATAGCAAACGAATCCTTCATTGGAAAACGAATCTGAAGATGTTGTGAATTGGTTAGTCATCTTCTTTGATGCTTAGATCATTAAGTTATATGCATATGAACTTTTTACTATAAGCTACTTCTTATTTCTTTTCTTTCTTTATCTTCTCGACAAAAAAATAAAATAGAGTACTGTAAACAAAAGGAAAATGCTTTAAACTTTCTAGGTATTAATAATAATAGTAGTATTATATTATTTTTACAACAGTATGTACAATATTATTTTAGTATATATATTCAAATTACACTTAAAAAAAAAAAATTATAAAAATTTCAATTAAAATAAATACTACATATTTTTTGAAAGTCACAACAAAAACCAAAAAAAAATTTCAAAATAACCAATTTCCATGTCCAATTCGACTGTCACCGTAGGACTCCTAATTATTGTTCCCAAGTCAGACATAAGGTAGACAAAAAGTCTCTTTTTTTAGGGAGAGAATTAACAGAGATTTCCACAGAGAGAGAGTTTTTCTAGAGAGAAAGTCACAGAGATGAGCAAAAGGGTGTGTCTAGGTGAGGAGAGAGAAAGTGAAAATGGTGATGGTGGGGTGGTAGGGGAAGAAACCGGAGCTGCTGGCGGTGATACTGGTCAGGTTACCAGCATTGGAGATGATTGGGGTGGCGTCGCTTCCAACCGGTATATCTCTGTTAATTTGTAATTTCTCTTTCTAGAGAAAAGGTTGAAACTTTTGGGGCTTGTTTTTAAGTTTGTTGAGTTATGGGTATGATGATCTACAATATTAGTAGTGTATGTTGATGGTAGCAATATAGTGGTTTATGGCTGATCGTGGTAGATCTGGTGGTCATAGTGGTAGATTTGATGGTAACGATAGTAGATCTGGTGGTGATTGTACTAGATCTGATGGTAATAGGTGGTGGGTGGCTTCTCTTTCTCTCTCCATATTATGTATACATGTGAATTTGAGTGGTGTCCGAACTCCGGAGGGTGTTGATGGAAGGTGGTTAAAATGGCGGGGTGGCGGGGTGGCCGGGTGGCGGTGGTGTATGATGATTGCAGATGGTGATGGTTAGAAGTTGTATTGGTGATTTGTTGAAAAATAATATTCCCCCTATCTGTAATTATTTGAGGAACTTTGTATAACTATTAAAAAAGTTAAAATTTTTATAAAAACTCTACTAAAATTATTATGTCTTATCAAAAATACCTTTATATAAATAAATAAAAAATTAAATTGTAGAGGATAAAGATGAAAAAGAAATATTGTTAAAGAATAGAGAAAATATAAAAAGTATAAGAGAGAGAAAGAGGATATACTATTAAGCTATTAAAAGAGGGAGAAAAAATAGTCTTGAAAAAATAGGAGAGAATAAAGGAGAGTATTAAATATTTAGGGATAATTTAGAAAGTAATGTAATCAATATCTCCTAAAAATTTACAAACATCAAATAAATAGAAACAAAATTTATTCTTTAAAACGTCAAATAAATAGGGATGGATGGAGTAATAAAAAAAGAACAAAATTTTTCCTAAATTGTTCATAGGGTTAAAATAATAAATTACTGTTATTCAGATATTTTGAAAAAAATAATTATCAAAAAGTATTTTTTTCATTCAGATACAATTTTAGACAATGATATACATTATTCAAATATCTAAATTGTTCAGATCTTAAGATTCAGTTTATCAAACACACAGCCTTGCTCTTTTTCTTTATAAGAAACCAGGCTACGCAATGAATAATTAATTCATTTCTTAATTCTTACTCCCTCTGTCCCGTATTAATTAAACGTCTTAATTAATTTCGGTACACTAATTAATAATATATTTTTTTTACCTAAATTGTCCATTCTAAATTATTCCCTCCATTCCAATATAAATAACGTTTTACACAATTTGATTTATTCCAAAATATTTGACGCTTATTGAAACCAAAACATACTTAATATTTTTTTCTTCCAAACTTACCATTATCCCTGTTTTTCAATAAGTGTGTAATTAACATCGGCCTTTCATATTCCTTTATTTCTCAATTCATATTCATAACAATGGAAGATAAGGAATACTGGAAGAGTGTGAGAGGGGAGAGAGAAAATATTTATTAAATAAGGGTGTTTTAGTCTTGTACAATAATTTTTTACTCATATTAATAGTTTTATTAATTCATGTGCAAAAATCTTAAACAACACTTATTTAGGGATTGAGTGAGTACTTATTAATTGAAGTATTTATTCACTTTTCTATGATCCCAACATTAATTATTGCTTGCTAATTCCCACATAAATTTTCTAAATCATTTTTATCGTTATTCTCACATTCCAATAATTATATTTCTCTCTCCAAATCCACCCATTAATTACATGCATATGTCCATACATGAAAACTGTCCACATTTGTTGGTATTAATTTATAGCTACTCTATCATTTTTGTTGTTATTCTCACATTCCAATAAGTATGTGAAGAAGAAAGTTGTACTACCTCCGTCCCACAATAAGTGCTATTTTAAGCTTAATATTTTTTCTCAAAATAAATGATGTGTTAGAATTTCAATACAATTTTTACAATATTTTTCCATATGTGCCCTTATGCAACCAATTGTATTTATTGAAAAATTAAAAGGTTGAAGAAAGAGAAAAAGAGATCAAAAGGTAATAAAAAAAAGTCTCAAACAAAACAAAGAAAATATATTAAGGGTATTTTTTTTATCATTTTAACTTGTGTATTGGTATGTGTGATTTAAGCTTAAAAAACACTTATTATAGGACGGAGATAGTATAACAATACATCATTTTCTAATGTAAACTTTTTATCATTTCTAAAGTTTTTAACAAATGTTGACTAAAAATATTACAATAATGCTGCTATCACATAAAATAATTGCATACCGCTCACATATAGCTGACACACCTATAAATTTGTTGTTGAGTTAAGTGGGTCATGTCAACAACAAATTCATGGGTGTCAAGTCAGCTGTATATGAGCGGTATGTGATTATTTTATGTGATAGTAACATTATTGAAAAGATTATGAGAGTATAAATAAAAAAATAAGATAAAAATAGTTACTAATATAAAAATAGGACATTTATTTAAAAAAAAATTTAAAAAAAATTAGAACGTTTAATACGGGACAGAGTGAGTAATAATTAAAAGAGCTACTTTAACTATCAAATTAAGTGTCAGTTATTTTTCCAATATGGTTTAAAGTAGCTAATTAAACGCCTCATGTCACACACCCAAAGGCGATTTGGTCCTTTCAAATTAAAAGTCAAAAAAAAACAAAAGGTCACCAGTGGGGTTGGGCCAAGTAGGTTGGGAGATAGAGTAATTTTATTTTATGTGAACAAATTATGAATAACCTAATACTCAGTGGCATATATGTAGGGCAAAATTAAAATTTTATAAAATTTGAAAAATTAAATAAAAAGATAAAAAAAAAGAAAGAAGACAAAATAGTAATGTAACTAAACTTACAAGGACAAAAGAGAAAAAAAAAATAGTGTCAATGATTACACCTCTGACATTAATTAGCAGCTCTAGAGAGCCGCTTTATAAAATAGATAATTGAGACAAAATATTGTTATCTCAATTAAGCGAGTTGGGCTGAGCTGAAATTTAAAGAGATTTGAGATTAATTTAATATACGAATTCTTGCTAGTTAGTGAACGAGTCGAACTCGAGCTTGAGTTGAGTTTAAGCGAATCGAACATAATTAAGTTCAAGGCCAGCTCGTTTAATTTTATTATACAATAATATAATTAATTAATTGAATGTTAAACAAGTCGAGTTTACTTGATTCAAACCTAAACAAATCGAATAAGAGTTAAACACTACATTGTTTGAGTTCGACTCGTTTAACTACATGCATGGACGGATTCATGAATATTTTTCAGCAGGGGCAGATTTTCACTACAAGTAAAAAGGTATGCATTGAAGAACAAATCATTCGCAAGAAATAGTTTATCACTTCACAAGAGATTTATTGTGAAGAAAACTTTTCTTCGCTCAATTCCTCGCATTAGAGCTACTCGCTAAAAGTATCATTCGCTAAGTTAGTGACTAAATATTTTGTATGAAAGAGATATTGTGAATAATATGTTCTTCACAAATTATATAGTGTAAAAGATTATTTTTGTTTGGCGAGGAAATGATTTCCTTACATTTAACATTTTGAAATAACTAGTAAAAATGTCTTCTTTTATAAATAAATATTTACTTTAGAAAGGTATGATTTCCTTCGCTAATTATATATTGTGATTTTTTTTAATTTACCGAGAAGGACTTTATTCGACAATATTGCTGCTATTAAATAATCAAATCATTGTAAATTAAAATATTTTTTAAATTATTTATTAATTTGTAATCAACATCAAATAAAACATTATATTATATAAATAACCAATTGTATAATTCACAACTAAATATGTAATAATCAAGTAGCAAAAGTACAAGGCTTGTAATCAAAACAAATTTAGGTACCTAATTAAAGTATTTAATCATTAAAACAAGTAAAGGGGTAAGAAAAACAAGTTATATCTACTAAAAAAATGGCCTTTTGTGATGACTCAAATCTATCATATAAATTCAAAAAAGCATCAGAAAAGGTTTTTGCGATGACTTTAGCCGTCATGAAGGTCATCTTGTATACCCCCATCATGAAAGACTTTTTGTGATGGTTTTGACAATCACACAAATTCTTAGTGCTTTTGTGATGATTAATAAAATCATATTAACACGTAATTTATTATGATTGTCGAAGCCATTACAAAAAAAACACACGACTTTCGGAATCAAAGGTAAGAACGTGAATCTCTTTTTACGTACAATTTATTTCACTATATTAATTGTATCAATGATATTTGTAGGATTCGAACCCTCCCCCATTTGTAAACTAAATAACAAGTGTTACCACTATACCAAAGCCCAAATCATGATTATAATTTTAAAACAAAATAGAAAAGGAAGCATATGTGAGTTGACTTACTAAACAAAATTAGTCCCACATAAGATTTGGTGATTGCAATGACAGTCACAAATACTCTATAATGATGGTAAAATTAGTCATCATTGAGAGCCATCATATATTTTATTATTTTGTGATGGCTTAAAAATTCCATCACAAAATACCTTCTTTTTGTAATTGCAAATAAAAATCGTCACAAAAATCAATCTTTTTTAATGATAGTTATGACCGTCATAAAATATTATTTTAATTTTTTTTTCATTAAAATATTGGTGATAGCTTAAATGCAATCACGAAAAGGGTATATCCTTAAGTGATGGCTTAGTGCGTCACAATTTTTTTTTTTTTTTTGCGTGAAAAATTTGGTGATTGACATGGTCATCACAATTATAATATATTGACAGAAAAATTAATCATCACTAAGAGCCACCATATATACTATTATTTTGTGATTGCTCAAAAAGTCCATCACAAATTATTATCTTTTGTGATTATTTTTAAAAACTGTCACAAAGTTCCGTCACATATTCTTATTTGCTTTGTCATGTATGTCATCTCTTCATTGTCATAATTTTCTTCAACGCAAGGCTGGTATTGTAAACTTCAGTTTGCCAAAAAAAAACACCAAAACTTAACTTTAAATATTTGAATGAAAATAATATAATAAAAGATTAAACTGGCAAAAAAAACTACGAAGCGATTCCAAAAGTAAAAGTTATAGTTTCACAACATCTTTGTCTCGCGTGAATAGTAAATGTGCCCCAGTACTTATGTGAGAAGAAATTTGTGAAAATATAAAATTTTGCTTGTGCGTGCAAATATCAATGCCCTAATTAAATGAGAAACATTATTAAAACGATAAAAGATGAGAGCTTGGTACCTATGTATATACATTTATATATGACAAGGTACACAAATAAATGTGCAACAAAATATAATTATAAGTTATCACTATGCCCTTTAGGAAGCTTGGTACCTATATGTATATACAATTTTTTGCCCCCTCTAAGTTTAACTCTTCCATTAATCAGCTCTCTTGAGTTTAGTAACTTATATATTTGCCCATACTGTTGGCGTGAGCTGTCTAATTAGATCAATTATAGAAATCTGTTTTGATGTAATTCCCATACTTCAAGGACCATCCATAATCTTAGCCACAAAATGTGTATAGGCCAGAATAGGTTCCAAAAATTCCTCTCTTTTGTATCTATATATATGATTGTACTCAACTCTAAAGAGATATGAGAAATAGAAGAATACTCCAAAGTTAACATGGTACCAGAGCAAGGTTCGTAGGACCTCTGCTCAACCCACCGTGTGACCAGAAAAACCCAAACTCGATAGAATCCATGGCAGAATCCGGAGACCTAAAACAACCTCTTATTCCCCAGACCAACTCCATCATTAACGATCTAACGACAAAAATGACAGAGGTCTTGACGAGAGCCCAGACCTCTCCTCAACCACTGCTTGTCGATTCTTTTATTGCTCCGATTGGTATCAAGTTGGAAGGATCCAACTATGCCTTATGGTCCCAAGTTGTCGAGATGTACATCTCTGGCAAAGACAAGTTGGGATATATCAATGGAGATTCCCCTCAGCCTCCAGAAAACGATCCTTCATTCAGAAGATGGAGAACCGAAAACGCCATTGTCAAGGGATGGTTGATCAATTCGATGGAACCTTCCATGATTGCCAATTTTATTCGTTTCCCAACTGTAAAACAGGTTTGGGATTCTGCTGATACAACCTATTTTGATGGGACTGACACGTCTCAAGTCTATGATCTCCGGCGTCTTGTTGCTCGTATGAAGCAGGCTAGTGAATCCATTGAAAAATACTACAACAATCTTCAAGGGTTGTGGCGGGAAATCAATTTTCGTCATCTTAACCCGATGGAGTGTGCCATCGACATACAAAAATACAACTCGATTCTATAGGAAGATCGGGTGTATACTTTCCTTGATGGATTAGATGACAGACTGGATAAAACTCGGAGTGATGTGCTCCAATTAAAACCATTCCCTACGATGGAACAAGCTTACGCTTTTGTCCGAAGGGAAGAGGTCAGGCAGACTGTGATGATCTCGGGTGCAGATACCACTCTTGGAGCTGTTATGGCATCCAAAGGGATCAAAGGAAGTCACTACCAGCCACCACCGAAACCAGGGGCTCTTCCTTTGAGCAGTGGAAAATCTAAAACCAAAACACCATCTGATGGCATGAAGTGTGCACATTGTGGCAACTCCAAACATATCTGTGACACCTGCTTCAAACTATATGGTTATCCAGATTGGTGGAACGACTTTCAAGCACTAAAAAAATGAGAAACCTCTGCTACTGATGACCACACTAGGAGAGTTGTTGTGGTTACGTGTGATCCTACATTATCCCTCATCCCTCAAGTAGAATCTCCACATGATCCAAGTACTTCTAGTAAGGCACTTCATATCTCTACTCACAGTGATGTTAATGAATGGATTCTCGACTCTGGAACTACAGACCACGTGACATTTGATTCAAATGATTTCTCTGATACAACTCAGCCGAGACGGAGCTGTGTTGCAAATGCCAATGGGGTCACTTATCCGGTTACAGGTGCTGGAACAGTGACTTTATCTCCTTCCCTTTCATTATCTAATACATTACTTGTACCTTCTCTTTCAAATAGATTGATGTCTGTGAGTCAAGTTACTGCAGATCTTAATTGTGTGGTATTGATGTATTCTACCTTTTGCCTTCTTCAGGATATTCTCACCAAGGAGATCATTGGGCGTGGTACTAAGAGGGGGGGATTATACTATGTGAATGACCTCAATTTGGGAAGAGCAAATCATATGCACCACACAGTTAGTAACAAGGAAAAACAGATTTGGTTATGGCACCACCGACTTGGGCATCCACCATTTGGGTATTTGAAGAACTTACTGCCGGATTTATTTTCCAATGTAACACACTCAAATTTTAAATGTGATACTTGTATCTTAGCCAAAAGTCATAGGGCCTTATATCCCCTGAGTATGAATAAAAGTATGATTCCTTTTGATTTAATCCATTCTGACGTATGGGGACCTTCCCCAATAACTACAACTTCTGGTCATCGTTGGTTTGTAATTTTTGTTGATGATTGCACAAGAATGACATGGCTTTACCTCCTAAAACACAAATCTGAAGTGTTTGTTGTTTTTCAATTATTTCATACTATGATTCAGACACAATTTTTTGCAAAAATTAAGATTCTTCGTTCTGACAATGGAAGGGAATATGATAATCAACCATTCCAGACATACTTCAACAGTTATGGTATTCTCCACGAAACCTCATGTTCACAAACACCACAACAAAATGGTATTGCTGAAAGGAAGAATAAGCATATCTTAGAAACTGCCCGTGCTCTCTTGATCAATACACATGTGCCAAATAGATACAAAAGTGATGCTGTTGCCACAGCCGTGCATCTACTGAACCGTATGCCCACCAAAGTGTTACAATTTCAAACTCCATTAAAGGTGCTTTCTGATCATGTTTCATTACATACTGTTTTGATGATTCCTCCCCGAATTTTTGGTTGTGTTGGTTTTGTTCACCTCCATAAAAATCAACAAACAAAGTTGGATCCATGTGCTGTCCGGTGTATATTTTTGGGGTATGGAGTACACAAAAAGGGATATAGGTGCTACGATCCCGTTGCCAAAAGAACCTACATTATCATGGATGTCACTTTCCTAGAATCTGAAATTTTTTTCCATCACCGGTATCCAATTCCCCTCTTTAGGGGGAGATCCATGGTGAAGAACGGAATTGGTTGGATGTTGAAGTGTTGGATGTTAGTGACAATCTAGCACATCCGAATGATGGCAACGACATGGTTGAACCTCCAAGAATTGAAGCTGAACCTGTACCTGAATCACTGGAAGATGCAGAATCTGAGGAATCCCTTCACTCTTTAGTACCCGACTACCCTCCTCCTGAGAATATCCCTGAGGTAAGCTCTTCCACCACACCTTTACAAACTAATGCTATAGATACATCTATGGGTTATGTTCTACCTTTCAGACAGAATCGAGGTAAGCCACCAAATCGATACTCCCCAGACATAGAAGAACGACGATCCAAGTATCCGATAGCCAATTATGTGTTTACTCAAAGATTGTCTGAACCTCTAAGAGCTTTTGCACATACATTCTCCTCATGTTAGATTCCGAGTAGTGTTGACGAAGCTTTATCAGATTCGAAATGGGCCCAAGCTATTAAAGAAGAATTGGAGGCATTGCAGAAAAATAACACATGGTTTGTAAGTGTATTGCCTGAAAGAAGGAAGATAGTGGGGTGCAAGTGGATTTTCTCCATTAAATATAAAGTAAATGGGTCTATTGATCGATACAAGGCGAGGTTGGTAGCGAAGGGTTATACACAAAAATATGGTATAGATTATCAGGAAACTTTCTCACCTATAGCCAAACTAAAAACTGTTAGAGTTCTGTTATCTCTTGCAGCAAACTTAGTTTGGCTATTGCACCAACTGGACGTGAAAAATGCCTTCCTCCATGGTGATCTTGAAGAGGAAATTTACATGGATATTCCATCGGGTTATACTGCTAACTCAGAGGCAAAGATCGCATGTAGTTACAACGAGCATTGTATGGACTAAAGCAATCACCTCAAGCATGGTTTGGTAGGTTTAGTTCGGCAATGAGGAAATATGGGTTTCAACAAAGCAATTCGGATCATACACTCTTCCTAAAACATCGAGTGAGAAAAATAACAGCCCTCAGAGTCTATGTAGACGACATGATCATTACAGGGGATGACGTACAAGAAATCTCCAGACTTTAAGAGCAATTGTCAACTGAGTTTGAGATGAAGAACTTAGGAGGGCTTAAGTATTTTTAAGGCATTGAAGTAGCAAGGTCAAGACAAGGCATATTTCTTTCCCAAAGGAAATATATACTAGACTTGCTGGCAGAGGTAAGATTACTAGAGTGTAAGCCTACTGATATTCTAATTGTCCAAAATCATAAACTCGGAGAATATGTAGAACAGGTGCTAACGGACAAACAGAGGTATCAACGGTTAGTGGGTAAACTCATCTATTTATCTCATACTCGGCCAGATATTGCTTATACTGTGAGTGTAGTGAGTCAGTTCATGCACTGCCCGAGTGAAGACCATATGAATGCCGTAATGCGGATCCTTCGTTATTTGAAGTCTTCTCCTGGGAAAGGACTTATGTTCTCAAAGAATGGTCATTTGAATGTTGCTAGCTACACAGACGCTGACTAGGCAGGAAACATCACGGACAAGAAATCTACTTCAGGGTACTTTACTTTTGTGGGAGGCAACATGGTTACATGGAAGAGCAAGAAACAGAAGGTAGTTGCATTGTCTAGTGCTGAAGCTGAATTTCGGGGAATGGTCAAAGGAATATGTGAGCTTCTTTGGCTGAAAAAGCTGCTAGTTGAGATCGGCATTGCTCCCAGCTTTGAAATGAACTTGTTCTGTGATAACAAAGCAGCTATTGCTATCTCCCACAATCCGGTCCAACATGATCGGACTAAGCACGTTGAGGTGGATCGGAACTTCATCAAACAGAACCTTGAAGAGAAGAATATTCAGCTTCCATTTGTTAAATCAGAAGGCCAATTGGCTGATATACTCACAAAAGCAGTGTCTGCAAGGAACTTCTACAACTCACTTGACAAGTTGGGCATAAGAGATATCTATGCACCAACTTGAGGGGGAGTGTTGGCGTGAGCTGTCTAATTAGATCAATTATAGAAATCTGTTTTGATGTAATTCCCATACTTCAAGGACCATCCATAATCTTAGCCACAAAATGTGTATAGGCCATAATAGGTTCCAAAAATTCCTCTCTTTTGTATCTATATATATATGATTGTACTCTACTCTAAAGAGATATGAGAAATAATAGAAGAATACTCCAAAGTTAACACATACCATTATACCTATAAAAAAAATCCTATGCTGCCCCCAAAGAGATCCGCCCCTCACTACATGTTATTTAATTAAACAAACAAAACAGTTTATTTTATTTATAACTCTAAACTCGAGTTACATTTTTTATGCGAACAAATTTCTCTCAATTTAACTAGAGGTAAAAAAATATATTAAAAAAAGTACTAATGATATATATTGCGAATATTTTTCGTTGATTTTTGATTTTCAGTTACGTGAATAAGTATTACTGGTATCTTTTTTGAAAAAAAGTGTAATAAGTGAGACTCTCTTATGATTTTTACAAATTTTATGTATTGATAAATTTCAAATTTATCATTTGACATAAATTTATGTTAATGTATAGCAAGACTATTAAAAATTAAAGAGATGGACGAAGATATTACAACATTCAATGTTTGAGAAAATTTAATTGCTTTTTGTCCTTTTCTCCAATTGACCCCAGCCCAACAAAATGCAAATAAATATGATTTTTTTTTATCAAACAAAGACCAAATATATTAAATTTGTAAATAATTATAAATGATAAAAAGATTACAATACAAATAATTAAAAAGGTAATTCTTTTAAACAGAATAATATATACTCTCTCTGTCTCCAAAAGGATGATTAAAGAAATAAATTCTTTTGTCCTTTAAAGGATGAAAAAAATGTCATTTAGTAGGTTCCATTAGTATAAAAAAAAAATTAAAATATTTATCACTTTATATAATCTTGTAAGACAATCAGGAATAAATTTAAAACTTTTTTTACTATCTTTCCTCTATTTTTAACTTTACTTAATATGTATGTAAATTATATTTTACTCATTCTTTTAGGAACAGATGTAGTAATCAAAAAAAAGTGGTCAATCGTAGTAACAATTAGTGGACATCAAAAATAATCTTAAAACAGTCATATTCTAAAAGTAAAAACATAATATACTGATCTGATCAATTTTTCAATATAAGCAATGAAAGAATCGGCCATCATTATAATACCATATCCAATCTAAACAATTTATCTTCAATGATTCATGCACTGAAAAAATTCTCAAGAACCAAAAAAAAAACTCTCCCAACCGGAGAAAGTATAGTCTCCCAAAAAATGATAATGAAATCTTGTCATAAAATAAAAAGAAATCATCTATATCATGAAAAAAAACAAGTCCCAAAATGAGGGAATATACTCCAAAAAAAGAAGAAATTATTAAAGTATAAAGAGATCTCTAAGGAAGGGCCTCTCTAAAATAAAATAAAAAAAACATGTTTCATATTTAAGATGGAGAGATTTTTGTCTAAATAACTTAACAGCTTTCCTGTGATGATATCTGCTTAAATTTACATGTTTATCCATTTGTGCATAAACGGTTTAGTATTCGCAATTGCAATTAAGACTATGGCAGCAAATTTAATGACAAATAAATACGTTATTATAGTATCATACCTTAAAAAGTCAACTCTCGTTTGCAAAGTGCAAACAGCCAAAGACCTGATTAGAAGACAACTGTATTTCATTATACAATAATCGAATGGGGCTCAATGGCAAAGAGGGAGTACTTGGTACGATACTCGATACTTATTACTCCCTCCGTCCCTTTTTAAATGTAGTCTTAGAGAAGTATTTTTATTTTTTAATATTTATTATTTAAAAATTTTAAGTAAATATTAATTATTTAGTTTTTAATATTACTCAAAGTATTAAATATAACTTTGGTTCTCTCACTATTTTTTGCCCAATAAATAGCACTCTCTTTTTTCAATACAAGGGCAATATATTCAATTGATATTATATTTAATAGTATACAATAATTTTCTTAATATTTGTGCATAACTCTAAAACGACATATATTAGAGCATCTCCAACAGCCTATTCAACTACTTTGGGATACTCAAATAGGTGAGTCACATCAAAAAAATTCTCTCCAACAGCCTCTTCAACCTTAGTCATCAAATCTACAACCTTCTTCTCACTCTTTAAATCTGTTACCTCATTCTCACTCTTCAAATATAAAATTAAAGGCTAAAAATATTTATTACGCTTGATGAATTTGATGTACAACTCATTAAATTAAAGAGACTGATGAGGCACAAAATATAAAAGTAGCAATTAATGCTCTTCAAATTGCCACGTAGGTCAACAAACTTCAATTTGAAGAGTTATTTTTGCTACTACTCTTGAAGATGCTCTTAAGGAACGGAGGAAATGATAATATGTTAAATTTTAAATTGATGTGAATTTATTTAATTTTAGTTGATACAATTATTATAATTGTATATAGTACATAACAAAAATTATAAATCATAAAATTTATTTCATTCTAAATTTTTATGAGTTATACCAATTTGAAATTTAATATACTGTCATAGGACCTCAAAAGTCATCTTGTATCTTTAATTTTGAAACGGAGGTAGTATATTGCACGATCTATTATAATAGAGTAATTATGTTGGGGGTCTCAAATTTTTTTGTTTCAAATGGTTCTCAAATGACATGACATTTAATATATATTTTAATAATAATTTATGACATAGTCATTTATATGATATCTACTCAACCAATATCATTATAACACATCATTTTAGATACTTTTTGAGATTAAAAATTTGAGACCTCAAACATCATCCATTATGATAAATCATATTTTGGTTCACTTTATTAATCATAATCACACATAATACATACTCCCTCCGTTCCTTAATATAAGTCATTTTAGAGAAGTATTTTTGTCCCTTAATATAAGTCGTTTGAGAATTTCAAGCAAGTATTAATTGCTTATGTTAACGCCTGATTTTGTATGCCTGACGAAATCACTCAAAAAAGCAGGCCAAAACAGCGCCAACGGTCGATTGTATTGTACTGAATTCAACTCACAAAATATACTCACATAAACATAAATAAAGAGATATAAAGTTTGAACACAAGAATTTACGTGAAAACCCAATTGAAAAAAAATCACGGGGAGAGAGAGAATTTCACTATAATAATGAGGAGAGTACAAATTGTGTATCGTATGATATATTGTGTTCTAATAATCCTTTCAACCCTTGCTTGTAGTTGTATTTATAGAAGTCTTGTTTGCCCAAATCCAGCTAGGAAAAGGAGTCCTATTTAGAATCCCCTTATAACTGCAATTGCTTCCTTCCCAAGTTAGATCTCCTTATCCCACCAAATAAGGAAATCTCAATCCTTCTCTAATAAGGATTCTCCCACCAAGATAGATAATAAACATATATGGGCCTACATTAAATCCGGCCCATTACATAGATAGGGCTACACCATGGCCAGACCCAAATATTCACGCCCCAACATTGCCCCCTGGTCTCTTATTTATAAGGAACTTAAAATAAGAGAGTATACAAATAGATTGGGATGCACCATGGCTAGACCCAAATAATCACATCCCTACATTGCCCCCCAGTTTTTCATTAAACGAAACATTTGATGGAAGAGTATAAAAATTACAGCCCATCTATGCAAAAACATCCAGCCCACCGGCTAAGAATTGGCACTCCCTGACCGAGCCCAACCCAACAAAACCAAGAACTAAGACTCTCTCACCATTGTCTTCCTCTTCGTCTTTGTGGCGATCCAGTTGTGACCTCCTTTCATTGCGTCGGGGGCTGTTGGAGCGATGTGCTCCCGAATGCCCCTCTGTTCGGCGATCTCTGGATCTGCTTCCTTCCCGAGAGTGGCTCCGAAGCCTACCCTCGATTTTCTTTGTGTCGTCGTGTTTTCCTCTGGATTCTCTGGGTGGAGACCTCCCCCGTCCAGTGTGGTTAAGGTGGCTGGAGGAGTCTTCGACCATCTGCACCACCTGTCTGCTGAGCTCTTCTTTTTGCGTCACAAGGACCTTTAGATCCTGCTCTGTGTCCTCTATTTCTTTCATCTTTCGGGCCACAACCGCTTCTCGGTCCTCCCGGAGATGGGTTCGAGGCGGTGTGCCTTTCACCCTCTTCTGGTCTTTTCTTTCCTGGCTGGTTGTGCGGAACAACTTTCGTTGGGCTCCGGGCAGGCCTCCTCCTTGGGAACCAACTGAGTTGTTTTGAGGGCCAAGCCGGGTGTGGATGCTGGATGGCCCCAACCTGTCTTTCACCAACCCCTTCGGTTGTGTGGATGCTGTCGACGACGACTGTCCCTTGCCAGAAACTGACGTGGTGGTCTGCTGGTTGTGATTGTAATAAAAACCCCTCCTTCTAGAGCCAATGTTAACGCCAAAATCCATCCACGTGCTCCAATCACCAAAGCGCGTCCAATCCGGTACAAAACGGGTAAACACCAAAGCTTGACGGCTTAGGCCGCCGGGGGATAGCTCCGGTGTGAGAGTAAGTACAGGCTGACAAAGTTTAACAATGGAGGTAAAAGTACTCTATTGCTGGAAATAATAAAGTGTAAGTGTACCTTATGAGGGTTAAGCCATATATTTATAGGTTCTCACATCCCTGCTTGAATCCACTTCCACATAGGATTAAGGTTCCCCCGTGTATCCTTTTCATAATAGGATAATACCAAATCTTCCAAGATATAGGAAGTCCAATCAATGCATGATTCTTCCTTCCATAAGTAGAGTCTCCATATAGTTAGGAGTGTCCCCCAACGTGGACTAACCGGACCCACCATGGCCCAACCATAGCCTTAACCGAGGCCTAACCTAGGCCAAACCCAATCCGGGTCTTGGGTCTTCAAATATTCGGACGCCAACATTGCCCCCCCCCCCAGTCTTTCATTAAATGGAACATTTGATGGAAGAGTATATAGCCCTACCATGCAAACTGTCCAGCCCACCGGCTAAGAATTGGTACTCTCTGTCCGAGCCCAACAAATCCAAGGACTGATACTCTCTGACCGAGCCCAGCCCATGAGACCAAACTAATCAACACCGACACACCTTACATGGCCCAACATCCTTTAATCTGTCCACACGCAAGGAACCGGAACACCCAAATAGCCCCCTTGTCTCCAACCCCTCACCTCCTCACGTGCCTCATCATTTCCCCCATTAATGTGTCGTCCCTTGGGATTCGGGAACAGCTGCCAAAAAGACATAATAAAACCCCCAAACATCACAATCATTCCTTTTATTGATTTCAAAATATTGCATCTCTCTTTCCCAACTCTCCTTCTCCGGCAAAACAGTTATCCACTTCTTTCAAGCTTCTAAAACTTCTAGCAATGTCGTCCCCAAACAACTCTTCTGGTTCTGACCCCATCACTTCCGGCCCCATTGCTTCCATTCCCCTATCATCCATTCTGGCGCCAACCATGCCCGCCACCCCGACTAACCCCCCTGCTATCACTACCGAATCCACCAAAGTAACCACCAACCCACCGGAGACTGACACTGAAAAAGCCAAACGTCAGTACTCCGATGCCTCTGAATACCCCATCTCTAACACCCCCTCAAAATTTAAGGCAGAAGATATGAAGATCATACGCCAATCTTTCCAGATTCCGTCCACCCACTCCCTGAAAGCCCCCACAACAACTGACCGGATGTACCACTCTGCCAACGGCTAGATCGCCGTGCCCTTGACCGTGCTAGAGAAGAGGGTCCGGTTTCCCCTCCACACTTTTCTCCTAACCCTCCTTCGGTTCATCGGCATCGGCTTTAGCCAACTGGTGCCGAACTCCTATATCAACATCCTAGCCTTCATTGCCTTCTGCGTTGAAGACGATGTGGAACCTTCGGTCGACCTCTTCTTCAACCTGTTCAAGCTGTCTAGCTCCCGAGAAGAAGGCTTTAGATGTTTCAGCAAACTACCCAACAAGTCGAACATCCAGCCAATCAAACGCTCACGCATAGACACCCCTTCTAGTAACAAAGGATGGCACTCCGAATGGTTCTTCGTCCGAGGACTCGAGACCTCTCGACTACCAAGCTGGGCATCGCATAGACTTCCCAACCCCCCCATGGGCGACATCTCCTCCGATCGGGCCTTAGAGATCGCCAACATACTCGTGAAAATACCATATACATAATGGAGTTATAACATCCTAACCAAACAAGCTTGGATCTTCGATCATCAATGTAAATCTCCAAACTGATTTCCCTTAATAACCCACCAATTCGCATATATTGCTGGCCCTGCTAATTCTTGTGCTACTGTAGTATCCCTCATCCGACCTACTGACATTGAGCGTCGTGACTTAGACGAGTATCTTTAGGGGAAACGCTCTAGCAAAACTGCCGAAGCCACCACTAGACCAAGCACATCTACCAAAGCCACCCAGGTAGAAACCACAAACCCGGAAACATCCACCAAAGTCCGCCACAAGAAAAGAGCCTCAAAAAAGTCTTCTAAGAGAAAAGTCGATCCTTCCACGATCAACCCTGCCGATATTCTCGACCTGCCGACAGAGGAAAGAGCCAGAGTCCTTCGCTTTAAAACAAAAAAGGCCAAGGTAACCCTTCTGTCCGCTGAAGAGCTCAAGGTCCCTCCTCCTAGAACAGCCGTTCCTATAACCGAAGCCGCTCCCTTAATCGAAGTCGCTCCCTTAACCGAAGCCACTCCCTTAACCGAAGCCAACCCTACTCCTTCATCCAACCAAGACCCCAAACAGAAAATTCCCGAAGTTGACATCTCTGCACCACTCCCTGAAAAGCCACAGATCGAGTAGCCATCCCCTTCTTCTTAACCACCCGGCCCCGCTCCACCAACTGAACCAAACTAGAAGACTTTCTTTTCCCGCAACCCTCAAAACTATCCCCTCGAAGCCTATAAGAGCTTTGTCCTCCCTGCCGATGAGGACCGATTCAAAGACGTCCCATACCAAGGCCTCATTGCCGACGACCTCATTCAGCAAGGCCGGGTACGCTACTCCTTTACTCCTTCATTTAATATAGTTATCTTGTAAATCTCCTGACTGAATATAATTTTGTATCTTACAGATCAATGCTCTATGGGGTCGGATCACAAATAAGTGGAAGGAGCATGAAGTCGAAGCAAAAAAGCTGCTAAGGAAATAGAGACCCTTACGCTAGCTATTCGTCAAGAACAAGGCGCCCATGCCCGAACCAAACGTATCAACCTCCAACTCCAGCATGAAGCTTCTACACTTCAGGCGGAGTATGCTAAACAAATAGAGTACGCCGCCCAAACTGACGCCGAACGCCGAACTCTGCTGGAAAAAATCGAAGCTGACCAATTCCTGGTCCAACAGCTGAATCAAAATGTCCATACTCTTCAACAGGATAACTACAACCTGAAGAAGCAGGCAGAAGAAGCTCGCCAGGCACGCAGTGCTATAGAGAAGGAAATTGCCGAACTTAAAGCCTCGAAGCCCCATCTTACTAAAGATCTTCGGCTCCAGGTTATCAAGGAATATCGAGCTACTCCCAAACTGATTGCAGAGATTACCAAGATGTTCTCTGAAGGATACGAAGCCTGCCGATAGAAGGGAAAAGCTAGGATGCTCAAGGCCTTCGTCAACTCTGCTCTGTTCGATACTGATCCCGAAGAGGACAGTAGTGAGGACACAGATAGTGATCCTTCAGCTTCAGAATAGGAGTCTTTTATGTAAATATCTTGAAATTTCCTGTAATATTTAACTTTATCAACGAAAAATATTTATCTTTTGTCTTCATTTCCCGAGCTGCATTTTCATTAAGTATATATAACATTCAATTCATGAAATAACCATAAGCAATTAAACATGAAAAGACTTTTTGCCCCCCAAGGCTAAATAAATCCAACCTTAGACCTCTGAGGACCTTCTCTCCGAGAGCCAAAGGTACATCATGAAATTATTCACTTTGCTACAAAGAGACGAAGGAATCCCACCTTAGTCACTCCGATGACCTTCTCTCCGAGAGCCGAAGGTACACCAGGAAAATTTGCTTCTCTACGAAGCCCACCTTAGTCACTTTGATGACCTTTTCTCCGAGAGCCGAAGGTACATCATGAATGTTCACAAACACTCCGAAGAGGCGAAGGAACCCATCCTTAGTCACTCTGATAACCTTCTCTCCAAGAGCCAAAGGAATACCAGGAATATTTGCTTCTCTACGAAGCCCCCCTTAGCCACTCTGATAGCCTTCTCTCCGAGAGCTGAAGGCACACCAGGAATAAATATTCACTTCGCTCCAAAGAGACGAAGGACTTCCATCTTAACACCAAAAACCTAGTCCGCTGGTCGGACAAGCAACATCTAATCCGCTGGTCAGACAGACAGTCTGGTCCGCTGATCGGCCAGTCGTAAAACAAACACACAGAGCAAATTTATTGGAGAAAAATGCTTCTTTTATTGATTAATTCATGGCACTATTACAGACCCTTGACTTTGACTTCTGTACTAATGAAGACCCTACGCTATTGAAGATTCTTTTTACTGGAAATATTTCCTGAGTCTGCCGATATGCCAAGTATTCTTGATGTCTGACCCATCCATTGCTCAAAGCCGATAAGTGCCAGGCTTCGTCACTTCAATGATCTCATACGGCCCTTCCCAGCTTGGCATCAGTTTCCCCTGGTTATGAGGCATAGATGCCTCCACTTCCCGAAGGACAAAGTCCCCGACTTCGAACTTTGTGAGTTTTACCCCTTTATTATAGTGCTTAGCCACCCTTCGTTGGTAAGCAGTGAGCTTCACCAGAGCGGCCTCTCTGACTTCCTCCAATAGATCTAGATTGGCCCGAAGTTCGTCTTCATTGAATATTTCCTTGTACTGGCTGACCCGAAGGGAAGTGGAACCGATTTCCACAGGCACTAAAGCGTCTGTACCGTAAGCTAGCTGAAAAAGGGATTCACCAGTTGTGGACCGAGGTGTGGTCCGATAAGCCCATAGGACACTGAGAAGTTCTTCGGGCCATCTTCCCTTTGCTTTATCAAGTCTTCATTTGATCCTGTTCAGCAGGGTTCTGTTGGTAACCTCGACTTGCCCATTGGACTGAGGGTGTGCCACCGAGGTGTTCCTATGCTGTATGCCGAGTTCGACAGGGAATAACTCGAACTTCGATCCTATAAACTGTCGGCCATTGTCAGACACCACCGCCATGGGTATGCCAAATCGAAACACAACGCATTCCTTCAAAAACTTTAGGTACTCTTGTTCTGTAATCAGCTTAAGTGGTTTGGCCTCTACCCACTTAGTCATGTAGTCGATGGCAACGATGACGAAACTGACCTGCCCCTTGGCTTTCGGCAGAGGTCCCAAAATGTCTACCCCCCATACAGTGAAGGGGATAGGTGACAAAACTGAGTATAGCTCTTCTGGTGGCTGATGGGTGATAGGGCTGTTCAACTGGCACTTCGGACATTTCTTCACGTATTCAGTAGCCTCTTTGAAAATTGTAGGCCAGTAGTAACCTTGCTGAAACACTTTGTACGCCAGAGACTTAGCTGCCATGTGATCACCGCATATCCCCTCATGAACTTCCCGAAGGGCATATTCTGCTTCTGATGGCATCAGACATTTCAGTAATGGGGACGAGTAAGTCCTTCGGTACAGATCTCCATTGATCAGTACAAAGTTTGCACTTCTATGCTTTATTTTTCTTGCTAGTAGTTGATCCGATGGCAGTATACCGTCTGCAAAATAATCCAGGTGTGGAGCCATCCAGCTGGTTGAGCATTCCAGGCACATCACCTCAGCATGCTGAACACTTGGTTTGTTCAGGATTTCCAGGTAGACCGATCCGCTGAAAGTGTTTGCTTCAGTTGTAGCCAACCTCGCCAGGGCGTCGGCTATCGTGTTGTTTGATCGATCTACCCGTTGGAACTCAAAAGATTCAAACATCTAAAGCCGATCTTTCGTTTCTGCCAAGTATTTTACCATCTTGGACCCTTGGGCTTCATATTCTCCTGAAATCTGCTTGACGACCAGCTGTGAGTCGCTGAAGATAACCAGCCTCTGCACTTCAAGACTTTTCGCTAGTCGAAGCCCTGCCAGAACCGCTTCGTACTCAGCCTCATTGTTCGTTGCCTTGAACCTAAATCGGATTGCTTGTTGGACCTTTAATTCTTCGGGACTGGTCAGAATGACGCCAGCCCCACTAACCTCCGAAGTAGTGGATCCGTCCGTGTACAATGTCCACGAGCTCTGTCCCGACTGAACAACTGCTACTACTCACTCTGTCCTTTAGTTGATTCCATGCTATCATCCGCTTCGAAAAAGGAACATTCTACCACGAAGTCCGCTAGAGCCTGCCCCTTAATGGCTGTCCGTGGATGATATTCCAAGATGAACTGGGACAGCTCTATGGTCCATGTTGCTAACCTTCTCGAGACCTCTGGCCGGCCCAGGACCTTCTTCAACGGCTGGTCCATATATATCACTATTAACCGACCCTGGAAATATTGCCGAAGCTTTCTGCTGGCTATTACTAGAGCGTAGGCAAATTTCTCAAGGTTTGGGTACCTTATTTTTGCATCCCGTAGGGAGTGGATTATATAATAAATCGGGTGCTGCTTACCCCCGATCTCCCGCACCAGTACGGCTCCTACTGCCAACGAACTTGCTGCCAAATACAAATACAACGGCTCTGTAGGAACGGGTTTCACCAGCAAAGGCGCCGAAGACAAATACATCTTTATTTCTTGAAACGCGTCTTCACACTCTGCTATCCATTGGAAGCTCTTCGCGTTCTTCGGCCCTTTCAAAGTATCAAAGAACGGCAGACATCTTTCTGCCGATTTAGACATAAATCTCCTCATGGCTGCTATCCGATCCGTCAGGCATTGAACGTCTTTGTACGACTGTGGAGACTTCATATCAAGGATGACCTTGATCTTCTTGGGGTTGGCTTCTATCCCTCTTTGGCTGATCATATACCCCAGAAATTTCCCTGCTCCCAGGCCGAAGGTGCACTTTGTAGGGTTCAGCTTCAGATTATAATGTCGAACTGTCTGGAAGCAGTCCTCCAAGTCATCTAGATGGCCTCGGACAGTCATGCTCTTCACGATCATATCGTCCACATAGACTTCTATACTTCTACCCAGCTGGTTTCGGAACACGTAATTCATCATCCTTTGGTAGGTAGCTCCTACGTTCAACAATCTAAAGGTCATTTTCTTGTAGGCATATACTGACCGATGGGTGATGAATGTTGTCTTTGGTATATCTTCTTTACACATCGAGATCTGATGATATCCCGAAAACGCGTCCATGAAGCTGAGCAGGGCATACTCTGAAGTGGCGTCAATCAGCTGATCGATGTGTGGCAGAGGGTAGAAGTCCTTCGGGCATGCCTTGTTTAGATTAGTGTAGTCGATGCAGACACGCCACTTGCCATTCTACTTCTGAACTAGCACTACGTTTGCCATCCACTCTGGGTAGTCTATTTTGAAGATGAAGTCTGCTGCCAACAGCTTTGCTATCTCTTTGTCAATTATCCTCTGTCTTTCTGGGGCGAAGATCCTCCTCTTTTGCTGAACTGGTTTCTTCGCTGGATCCACGTGTAGCCTGTGCTCAGCAACATTCAGATCTACCCATGGCATATCATTGGGGACTCATGCAAAGATGTCTGCATAGCTCTGCAGTAATTCCTCCAGGTGGGTCCGAAAGGGTTCTGGTAACCCTATACTAATCTTCACTATCTTGTCCGATTTTCCTGGTATCAGCTCTATCTCTTCAGTTTCTCCTGCAGGCGTGACCGATGGCTCCTGGCTGCTCTCTGTGAAAGGCTCGATCTCTATCACCATCGTCTATTTTTGATTGCTGAGCCCTACCCCCGAAGTGATCAATGAGTTTCTGTAGCATCTCCTTGCCAGATCGAGGTCTCCAGCCACTTCTCCGACCCCGTGCTGAGTAAGAAATTTAATCTTGTGGTGGGATATGGAGGTCACCTCTTGGAGAGCTGTCAGTGTAGGTCTTCCCAAGATAGCGTTGTAGGCCGAATCCACGTGCACTACGTAAAACTTGCACGTGATTTCCACCTGTCGTGGAGCTGTCCCGAAGATCGCTGGAAGCTCTATGGTTCCAGCAACTTTGACTGGCTCGTTGCTGAAGCCGTAGAGTGGAGACTCCTGCCCGATCTCCATTTTCCTTCCATCCAAGCTCATCCTCTGGTAGGCTGAGCGTACAAGATATCTACTGATGATCCGTTTTCTATCATCATCCTTTTCATATCAACTGAACCCACCTATGCTGTGATTACCAGAGCTCCTTCATGCGGGTCGATCGGTTCGGTGGGGAAGTCTTCGTCTGTGAAAGATATGACCAAACCCGGGTAAGGCCTTTCTCGTCTTGCGGATTGGTCGGCTACTGACATTACCAAATCCAGATAACTACGCCGCTTCTGGCCGGAGAGCTTTCCCATCATGCCCCTGTGATGACGTCCACCACATGGCGAGCCCCCATGGGAAGCGATCTCGTCAGGAGGCCCAGCCATCATTCCAGAAGCCGAAGGACAATCCTCAGGATAGTCCTCGGCGGAAAAAAAGACAGAAACTACAGAACCCCAAGTATTAAATACTCCCTCCGTCCCATGATAAAAGTCCTTATTACTATTTCAGGTAGTCCCAAGTTAAATGTCTACTTACCTTAAATGATCTATTTTTTACAATAATTTGCCTATAATACCCTTATTATTAATTGTTATATTTCTATTCTCTATGCATATTTATGGAGCATTACTAGTATATGCAGAAAACTATGCAATTAAATGAGAATTTAAATATTGATAATTTTGTCATTTTATCCTCTTTCTTAATATGCGCAAAAAGTCAACCAGGACTTTTATCATGGGACAGAGGGAGTATAATTTAGGTTTTCTCACTTTTTTTCACAATAAATAACACTTTCTTTTTCTAATATAAGGACAATATAGATAATTGATATTATATTTAATGTTATACTCCACAATTATTTCCTTAATACTTGTGCACAACTCTAAAACGACTTATATTAAGGAACGGAAGGAGTACTAATTTTTGTGGTGCACACTATGCGTTTGTAATAATAAAAAAATTAAAAATTGTGAATACTACTCCCTCTATCCTGTATTAAACATCCTAATTAGTTTCGGCACGCTAATTAAAGTCAAAGGTTCAAAAATGCCCCTAATATTTTTCCTGAAGTCCCACTTCCACCTTGAACTTTTTTTCTTACAAAAGTACCTCTGACGTTACAAATTTTAGGTTAATTGTGCCCCTGTCCCTAACGGACATGCCACCTAGACTAACTCCACTTAAACTTCGACATTTTTTGCTGACTAAGCTCTTTCTCTATCTCTTTCTCTCTCTCTTCATTATTATTTGTTTTTTCTTTCTCTCTCCACTATCATTTCCTTCTCTCTCTGTAATATATACCCAAAAAATTAGATCCATTTTCTACACCGTCGGAAGCTACGCCACCGCCCTCATCGACGTTGCCAAGTCAAACGGAACCTTATAAACAATCACCGCCTACCTCAACAAGCTCGAGTACAAGCTCTTATTTGAAGAGGCAGTCCTCAGTTACTTCATAAACCTTACCGTCACAATCGAGGCTAAACGAGAGCTCCTCGACCAATCACGACGTCGACTAACCTCTAGCCGCACATCGCCAATTTTCTCAACATTTTAATCGACATGAGCCAGATCGATCAGATAAAGGAAATTGTGAAGGAATTCGAAATCGTGTACAAATCAAAGTCACATTAGCCTTTCCCTGCTTATTCCTCATCAGATAATTTGAACTTGAATTGATGAAGAAATTGGCTAAAAATTACCTCAGCGATACGAAGTTCACTATTATACTTTTGAGGTGAGATTTGATCATTATTTTGAGCTTTTTGTTGTTGATTTTGGTCTAATTTTACTCGAAATTTGTTGGGGAACAAAGCCCAATCATTTGCAAGCTCTAATGGAATGATCGATCTGATGGGATTTGAAGCAAGATTTTATGAGTTTTTTTGGAGTTTCGCGATTTAGCAGAGTTTCTAAATTTTGGGGTTGGTTTGAGATGATTTGATGATGTTTGAACTCCTAATCTTTTCGAAATTTCTGTTTGGTTCACTTTCCGAACTTAATTTTAATCAGTTGATGTCATTTTGTGTGTGTGTGTGTGGGTGTGATGAAGACTATGTAGATTGCTTTGCTTTTTGTATTTCTCTGTTTTTTGGGAATGGATGGAGTATATAATTCTATGAGGCTGTGATGATGATGGAGGGAGCATTTCTTTATTTTTAATATTAATTATACTAAAAATAATTAATTTATAGTAGTGTTAGTATAATTGTTTACTTTGTTTTAATTAGGAGCTACATTTCTCTTTTTAGTCTCGTCAGCAAAATTAGATGAGGTGTCAGCTCTGTTAGTTTAAGTGGCATGTCAGTTAGGAGTAGGGGCACAGTTGACCTAAAATTTGTATCGTCAGATATACTTTTGAAAAAAAAAATCAGGATGGAAGTGGAATTTCGGAGAAAACATCAGGGGCATTTTTAGACATTTGCCCCGCTAATTAATAATATATTTTTCTTACCTAAATCTCCCCTTCTAAATTACTTATTAATTGAAGTATCCATTCACTTTTCTGTTACCCCAACATTAATTATTCCTTGTTAATTCTCATATAAATTCTCTAAATCATTTTTATTGTTATTCTCACATTCAAATAAGTATATTTCTATCTTTAAACCCACCCACTAATTACATGCATATGCCGATACATGAAAACTGTTCACATTTGTTGGAATTAATTTATTTTCTAGCTACTCTATCATTTTTGTTGTTATTATCGCATTCCAATAAGTATATGAAAGAGAAAGTGGTATAACAATACATCATTTTATGTAATTTTTTTATCATATTTTAAGTTTCCAACAAAAGTTAACTAAAAAGATTATGAGGTTATAAGTGAAAAAATAAGATAAAAATAGTCACTAATATAAAAATAGAACATTTATTTAGGAACATTCTAAAAAGAAAATTAGGACGTTTAATACGGGATGAAGGAGTATGAAATAGGGGTGAGATAAATTAGGGAAGTGGAAGAGATTTTTTTTTATCATGTAACTCCCTCATGTAGTGGTTGGTTGAGGTAATAAATGGTTGGTTGAAGTAATAACTTCCATCGGTAAGATTATTATGATTATTTTTTGAATTACGGTAGTCTATACCGATTATATATAGCCTATCCAAAACCTCCTCTGAATTTATAATATAGATATAAAATATTAATAATAATAATAATAATAATATAAATATAAATATGTACGGCATCTTTTAATAAAAGAGAATTGAAATATAATTTTCACACAAATTAAAAACAGTTAAAATAGATGAAAGACAATATTACACAAATTTCAATTATATTCATAGTGGACTTTAAAATATGATTTTCTTTTTCTTTTTTTCTAAAAAAATGAACCCTACAGTTTTTAATATTTTTAATTTGAATTGTATATTCCAAACATCTTTTGAAAGAATTTTATTTTTTTATACTTCAAATATCTTTTGTGGGACAGAAGGACCATATATATGAGAGTGATCTACCGTTAAAGTTCGTTATCGGCTAAATTTTGTGGGTATAATCTTTTGAACTATACTTTTGTAAAATTAGATGTCATCTAATCTAACGTTAGTTATAAATACTGTTATTGTATATATCCAATGGGACCTTTTGGATATTATATAATACTAGTCTTTTGAATTCTTTAAAATTGCATTGTGATCCTCCCTGCGTTATTTAAATCAGTGCTGAACTCAAAATATTCCATTACAATATTAATTTATCAACTAGTAGAATATCGAAAAAAGATATTCGGGAGATCTTAGAGAGATCGAGAGATGAAGATGGCAGATGAGGGTGAAGGTGATAGAAAGAAGGCATGGTTCAAAGCAAAGAAAGGGACAGTGATTCCACGAAAGAGGAGGCTGGTTAAAGAGATGATGTTTGACTTCATTGTTGGACGTTCTGGTTATATTCAGTTCAGACCATCCACTATCCAACCACTGGAAGACCAGCTCCATCAACTAAACTGCCACTAAAACATCTTAATTATGATCACGATGAAGATCATAAGAAGAAATAAGGTTTGGGTTTATTAATTAACGTGTTTATGTATAATTAGCAATTTAGAGTGTGAGCTTTTTACATTCATCTAAACAGTACTTTGTTTAGAGATGCGTTTCTTTTTTTCCTTTTTCTTTTTTCTTTTATTTTATGTTGGTGTAATGATTTTGTATAATACTTCTTGTTTGTGACTTTGGGGGGGCGAAATGGCAATTATTTGCATGCATTTATTTGTAAATATGAAATAAATTAACAGTTGCTATATATTCTCAGGTTGTGATGCTCATGATTTATAGAACCTCCATATTGGAATTGAACTAGTAAAGGAGGAAATCATATAAGAAAGATGAAAGATTTTATTTATTTTTATTTTTTATGTGGAAACTTTATGATTTTTATTTTCTTGTCTAGTTTCTTTTCAAGCAACAAAGGTTAACTACATTTATAGTAAGTACCATTGGCAGAAATTGTCTGAAAAACTTCTATTATTGTTATTTTTATTGGGTGAAATCTACAAACACTGTGTTTAAGGTATGCAATGGGTAAAGCTTCTGAGTTCTGACCCAAAGCACATCTATATGTTTTAAATCTATGAACTACAATTTATGGACCCCAATTATCATGATTGATGTCGATTACCACATGAGCAGCTGATCATGTTTATTTTAATCATGTATAAGCTGCCATGTATGAATTTTTTGTTACGTTAATTCAACTTGCAAGTCCTAGAGGAAGCCCTTTAAGCTGCCTCAGGTTGCTTAAATAAATTATTTGACCCAAATTAAATAACCACGTACAATATTTCGTGATAGTTTGGCTTTTGATATAGTCAATAATATCTTAGCCTGGTAAATAATTTTTTAATCAATCTCACTTAGCTTCTTTAAAGCCGTTTGCATCATCGTCGAAGGAGACATCATGGACTCCAATGCTGAGAAGACATCCACACGAGTTTAGGGTTGTGGGGGGCCGGTGAAAATGGAAGCCCATAAATGGTATAATTAAGTCCCAAGCCCGACCGATTTTGTTATTTAATTTTTCTTTATTAATGTGGAACATTTGTTTTCCTTTTTGTGTGAGACTATTCTTTCTTATTTGTAAGACTTGTCACTTGTAGAGTGTGAGTTTACTTAATATTTTCATTAAGAGATTGATTATGTAATATTGATTCATTGTTGTACTAATATCCTACGCAGTGGCGGAACCGTAATATTTTTAGAGGGGGTCAAAATACATCAGTGAAAAAAATTATTTATTGATGCTTGACGTGCTTCTTTCAAATTCATTTTGTCCAATTATAGTATTTCACAACATCCTATTCCAACCCTTGTCAACCTTTGAGTTGTGAGTCTAATGGTTTTAAATACATATACATATATATACGGTTCAGATCTTAAGCTCACCCAACTCACCCCCTTTAGCGACGGACCGGGCGACGGTTTGGTCCGTCGCTATATATACAACCGTCGTCTTAGCTTTTAGCGACGAACAAAATATAGCGACGGACAACATATAGACGACGGTTGTATATATAGTGACGGACGAACCGTCGTCCGGTCCGTCGCTAAAGGAGGGTGAGTTTGGGTGAACTTTTAATTGGATGAGCCTAAAATCCTTATCGTATATATATATTTTTTAATTTTCTTCCGAACTATGAGACTATTAATCAGACTTTAAAGTTTTTAGTCGACTGATTATCTACTTTTATATATAAATTACAAATTATAATATTATATATTCAAAATTTTATATTGTGGTTCTAGTCATTTTCCTTGAAAACAACTGAGACGAGTCACTCAAAGCAAGAAAATGAATTAAGTTATTCTCATGTACAAAAAAATTGATACCAATATATGATTAAGTCAGTAAGACAAATGAGTGTAATATTAATTAATTAATCATCAAACTTATTTAATATTATTTTATTTTATAATAATATTGTTAATTTATTATAGGTAGAAAGAAATGAGAAAACAGATGAATTAATACTATCACATAACAAATATCTAGTTTAACTAACATTATTAGAATGCTTCATTCTAAGACTGGGGCTCATATGACCACCCTCAACTCCCTAGTTCCGCCAGTGATCCTACGTCGCGGGGCATTCAAAATAAGAAAAAAAGAAAACAAGACTTTCAATATAGAAATAAACTTGTATTTGCATCGTAACTTAAATAATATTAAAGGGCCCTAAATTACAATGCAACTATATATATATATATATATATATATATATATATATATATATATATATATATGTGTGTGTGTGTGTGTGTGTGTGTGTGTGTGTGTGTGTGTGTGTGTGTGTGTGTGGCAGATAACGAGCAATCTTCTTAACCAGCAATATTCTTTAAATAGCACTCCGTATATAATGCTTCCGGTTTTTGGCCCTAAATTACAATGCAACTCTCTCTCTCTCTCTCTCTCTCTCTCTCTCTCTCTCTCTCTCTCTCTCTCTCTCTCTCTCTCTCTCTCTCTCTCTCTCTCTCTCTATATATATATATATATATGTATGTATGTATGTTATACAGCTGTAAACCTTTTCTATATCAAACTTCTAAATTATTGAAATCTCAAATTCACCGAATTATTCAAATCTAATGATCACAAGTATCTGATATCATTACAATTAAATAAGAAGGGAGAAATACAAAGACTAATTAAATAAAATTGTCCCATCAATTTTTATTCACTTGTGACGTTTTAGTACATGAGTTTAGGAATTAAACGAAACTCTCTCTCAACGTATAATTAGTAGTATAAAACTACCAAGTATATCTTAAAAAGAAAAGTTTGCACCAATAATTATGCATTAAGGAAGAGTTTCCTAATTAATAAACTCAAGAATAAAAACATCAAACACGTACAAATATAGAGAACAAATTTGTATTTTAATGGATACAAATGTATGAACTCGATCCATCTCTTTTAATATATTTATCCTCTCATAGAGTTAGATTGAGAGGATCCGAATTTCATGACCAAAAAGTAGAAGTTAAAATTACATTATTTGTGGTTCTTTTACTTTGATTGACCTACTAATTAAGTTAATCTTTTTTTATGACTAGATACCGATCCAATCATACATCACTAGTGATGTAAAGCCTTATGAGAAAATCTTAAATTCAACTTTACAACCACTTGTTCATATTAATTTAAGTGAACTGATATTTCTACATGTATTTTTAATATTTTCATATGATCCTCTTTTACATGAACATACAGTGAATTTCACCTTCATGTGAGAATGAACCATATGAAAATATCAAAAACACACGTGGACACATGTAAAAATAATGCTCCCCTAATTTAAACTTCTTAACTACCACATTTTTATAGACCTAATCAAAATATAGAATAATTTCCCAAATTTCAAAATGCAGTATTATATACTATGATCTGAACTGGCCGGCCATTAGTCAACCAATATTGTAATTTGCATACAACACTGGTTATTTGTCTATATGATATTCACGGTAGACTTTCATAATCACAAAATTCTCCACAAAAAAAATGTGACACACTAGTATGACGACGACTATTTAAAATAGAACAAGAAAATATTTACGCAAGAAAAAGAGTGACCAATTCTCTATGACGTACTAATAGAAGATGTCATAATGCAAGTATGTACACCTTCTACTTACTAAATTAATGATATCTAGGACTGAAAGAGTGCTTATTAAATTTTCCATGTTGGTGTAATACTTAGGTTCAACTCAAGCAACTTCCTTTCAACAAAAAACAATTATTCTCAAGCAACAAATTTTTGGATAATGTTAGAGATTAATTTAAATTTTTTGTCTCAAATTTATCTTAAATGATATAGAATGAATAAGACAAGTATGACTAATTTCTCTCTCGTCCTATCTCTCTTTTCTCTTTAGCCAAAAACTCTAGCATCCGTCTAAGATCTAGATATGGGGATCAGGGCTCTATTTTTGCAAAGACCCACTCCTAGATTTCTTTTCTTTTACTCTTTATTGTATGATAATAATTTATTCTCTCTTATGAACCTTGTGTTTCCCTTTTTGTGGGATTTGATTTCTCCATGATATGTTTGAAGTCTTTTTTTTTTGAGAGGGTTTCATTATTATCTGGTGAGATTTTATTTTTTCCGTTTTGGAGATTATGTTCTTGTTTGTGAATATTTTTGGGTGCGCAGATTGATGAAGATAAATTGTTCAGATTTTGATGTGGCGTTATCATGGTAACTTGTTTTGTCACTCGAGCTGAAGAATTATTCATATATTATTTTATATAATTATTTTTGGAATAATCTGAACGACACTTCTATCTCTCCGAATTGTCATTCATTTTTAAAGTCATCCCTAAAGTTTATTTTTCGTCAATTAGATCCTTAAAGTGATAGTTTTTATCAATTTCGTTTTTTTTACCAGATTTGACTGTAACACAGTCCATTTTGACCAAATTTTGACCCAACCGGACCTTGTTTGATCCGGCCTCAATTTTGCCGATTCAATTTTTTCAAAAAAAACTAAAAAGTTTTAAATTATTAAAAATTATTACTATTTTAAAATTAATATTTTATTCTAAAATATTACAAATAATTATTATTTTAAAAAATTTTAACAATATTAGAAACTTTTATTTTTTTGAAAAATGAGTAAAGTTTCATAAAATATAGATTCAAAAAAATTTAAAGTTTCAATTTTTTAAATTCTTAATTATTTTTATGAAAATTAACTATTCTTTTTAAAAATAAAAAATTTCTAATTTTGTTTTATGAAAATAAAGTTTTTTTTCTTTACTTTTTTTGAATCTATATATTTTATGAAACTTTACTTTAAAAAAATTTATAATTTTTTTTTCTGGAATAAAAGTTTTATTTTTTTGAATCTATATTTTATAAAACTTAACTCATTTTTTTAAAAAAAATGAAAAATTTTCTAATTTTTTTCCTGAAAATAATAATTATTTTTAAAACTTTTAAATTTGAATCATTTTTTAATTTATCTGTCACTATTTTTTTGTATTTTAATTTCTATTTTTAGTTATTGTTTTTAAAATTAGTAATATTAATAATACATATAATAATGGTAAAGACATAAAAAAAATTATGAAAATAAATTTCTACATAAAAATGAAAAAAAATCTACTTATTTTTTGAAAATAAAGTTTTATTTTTTATTTAATTTTTTTGAATCTATATTTTATGAAACTTTACTCATTTTATGAAAAAATAAAATTTCTAATATTTTTTCCTAAAAATAATAATTATTTTTAATATTGTAAGATAAAATATTATTTTTAAAATAATAATTATTTTAAAAATAATTTTAAAACTTTTTAGTTTTCTTTAAAAAAAATTGAATTGGTGAAATTGGGGTCGGTTCAAATTAGGTCGGGTTGAATCATAATTTGGTCAAATGGGTTAGGTTACAGTTAAATCGGATAAAAAGAATGGAATAGACAAAAAAAGTTACTTTAATGACCTAATTGTTGGAAAATAAATTTTAGGGATGACTTTAAAAGTGGGTGGCAGCTTAGAGAGACAAAAGTGTCATTCAACTTTTTAAAATATAATTGTTTTCCAGGAGTATCTTTTGTGTCCGGTAACTGTTGTTATGATAGACTTTTCCTGATTATCTGTTATTTTGTTTGAAAGGATTGTAATATTCTTCTTATTTTAATATTTTTCATCGTTTCAATAAATTTAAGTCTTTTAGACTGTTTGATAATAAAAAATAGTCCTTTATGAATTACCGAATTATAAATATTTACTTAACTAATATAATATTATAAATCATTTGAGATAAAAAAAAATTAAGACCTTTTATATTATCCCTGATTTTTACTGTTATATTCAAAATAATTGATGCATTTATTGTTTATGGACTTTTTTTTATAGGCAAAAAAGAAATTTATTAACACCAAAAAAAATTATATGATTAGCGAATCCATAAGATTTGGATAAGACCAATATAGAGTTATAAATCATTAAATAAAGAAAACCTTGTAGACTAAATTTATTCAACACTAAAGAGTTTCGCCAAGAAAATTTGGCAAAAATTCAGCTTCCTTGACATGAAAAAGAATGCCACCAACCATTTCAGACTAAGGGGCTATTTGACAAAAACTGAATGAATTTGAATCAGAATCTGAATGAGCTGAATATGAATGAAAAAAGTTATTTGATAATTGATACGTTTGAAATATCTGAATAACAGTCTTTTATTATTTTACCCCTCTAAACTATGCTGAACAAGTACATAATTTTGTCTAGACGTATGCAAAAAAAATTAAATACAATATTTATTGTACAACAAATAAAAATAAATAATTAAAACAAATTATCAAACAAAATATTGAATAATTCAAACAATTTTAACCCAAGTTTCATAGAAAATAAGAAATGTAACGAGTTAACACAAACATGTCAATATAATAATAAAATTATATTAATTTTAATGAGTCACTTTATAGTTCACGAGCAATTTGGTCACGTAAATTGTTCATATATCGTATGCCTTGAGGGCCCCATTGCACTGCATCTTGCTCTCCTTCGTGTTTTTCTTCATATTGTTCATCATCTTCATCAATTGTGGTAGCTTGATCATACTGAGCAAATAACTCATCATCAATATTCTCTTTTCTTAAAAAATTGTGAACAGCAAAGCAAGCAATAAGGACATCTCTTTGCACTGAAAAAGGATAAGGAGTCATCTGCTTCAATATTGGGAATCTTGCTTTTAATACACCATAGGCACGCTCAATAATATTTCTGAGTTGGGCATGAGCATGGTTAAACTTTTCTTTTCTGTTTAAGGCACGTCGACGTCGTAAATTTGCTAGCCAGTACCTTGTGTTGCGATATGGAGATAAAAAGCCTCGAGTGTTTGTATATGCAGCATCACAAAGATAATATTTATCTACAATTATAAAAACAAAATTTAACCCAGGTTATTAAAATAAATAAGAAAATATGATAATCAAATAAAAAATTATAATACATACTTTGAGGGGGAAATGAAAAGCCGGAACTAAGATCGAAGACAACTTCTGTTAATACTCTTGAATCATGTACTATTCCTTCCCATCCAACCCAAACAAATGTGAACATCATATTGAAATCACAAATTCCTTATACATTTTGATAGCATTCACCCATTCCTTGTCCTCTATAGCGAGCTTGTTGATTGACAGGAACAACTGCATGTACAAGTGTGCCATCTAGTGCACCAACCGCTCCCTACATTGAACGATTATATTTATGTTATCCACATATTCGCAAATATATATTTGTGTCAATTATATTTATCAAATTTAAAATTACATACCAAAAAAAAATTCGTAAGTCTTTATGGTTCCCCGGAACATTTGGATTTGGATCAAAAGATATGGGCACTATGATTTCCTTTGCAAATTCTATCATTCCATTCAGCACCTCGTGAAAAAAAATTTATGAACTGTTTGTGTAGAGTGTTGAAATCTTTGTTTCACTACTCTAAATCGTTCGTTATGACCTATTATAGTCAAGAACATAGCAATCTTTTCCTCAATAGTTACGCACTCACTATCTTATTCCCATTGTTTTTGCCTAAAATGATTGCATAAATGCACATATGCAACACGTGAAAGTCGCATCAATTCTTGACATTGCGTACTTGATCCATGTAATAACTCCAATGTATAAGCATGTCCACTCAAGATTGAAGTGTTATCTCTAATTTTTGGTATGTTTGTTGAACGAATTCGTTTCAAGTACCAACACATAATGATTAAGCATAAAAGTTGATCTTCAATAGTCATGCTTGGCCTATTTCCAAAAACAGTGATAGCAAAAATATTAAGAAAAATATGTTTGTGATATAATGAAACTCACACAATGACCATATGTCAACTTCAACAAATCATGATTCATCAAAACAATAATCACATATAATAAGTTACTAAATAAATATATGCTAAAAGTAACAAGTTCATCTAAAAGTTATGGCCAAAAAAAAAAAAATTAACCCTTTGCACCCAAAATAATAAGTTTTGGCCATCGATACATACAAAATATTAAAGTTTTAACTAAAATCATCCAATAGTAAATATTTAACTATACTAGAAATCCTAACTTGCGGGAAACCATTTCAACCCAAGCTTCATTCTCATCATCTTCTATAGAGAGAGAAATTAAAAAATTACAGTCATGGCGGATGGATTATCTGAAAGAACACCGGAGTTAGAAGAGGAGAGAGATGGAGATGGAGATGCAGCTGGAGACGCGATGCGGAAGAGAGCGGCGCTAGGGATGGAAATGAGAGCAACGAGACTATTTGGGTAAAACATGATTATTCAACCCATTCAGCCGAATTTTTTTAAAACAATCGCTAAGATGTATTTAGCCCAATTCAGATTTAAAACTTGTAAACAAACAGTCTGAATGGCTGAATCGCTCAGATTCAGAGCCATTCAGCCTTATTCAGACCTTATCAAATAGGCCCTAAATCATTCCAAATAACTGAATATCAAATATATCCCTGCAAATCCCTCAATTTTTCTGTTCGCAATAAATTACTGAAGCTGCAAACATACTCTCTTTCATTGGCTAGTTTATATATGTTATGGTCTATATGTCAGCAACACAATTAAATATGTATATTTTTTTGATTAATTATGTTTGAATATAATCTTTAAAGACTTCAATTGTAATTGGTAAAAATATTATTAAAAAAAGTTGTGTAAAATGTGTTATCGACAAACTTTATAGTATGTGTACCTAAAGTGTTAGGGAAAGAATAAACAATTGATATATATATATAGGGAATAATGGTTATACACAATTTTATAAGTTTTTTGTGTTCACAGTCTGCAAAAACTAAATCGTTTTCAGATTTGTTTTTTAAAAAAAGAACATATGTTTCTCTCCTCCCAAATCAATCGTGCATCAGGGCTTTTCCTGTAAGCTTTTCCTGTAATTCCTTCTTCTTCCCATCCAAATCAAAAATCAAACTCTCATGCTGCTAAGTACAGTTGCAAAAATGTACAAATTGAAGATATAACAAAAGATGATTAGGGAATATACAAGGAATGTTTGAATATTAGTTGAATTCTTGTAAACGCCCACAATATCCCCCTTCCTCACAACGTAGAAGGCATCCTTTTCATCCCCCATTGATGGATAATAATAACTGAGTCTCTGCACAAAAACAAATACACGATCACCATGTAATCAGCAAATTATGTGCCGCATATAATAGTAGTGACGGAAGAGGACCTCGGAGGTGGAATCACGGCGGCCAACGAGAATGATTTTGGAGGAGAGAAGCCCTTATGCGCGATTTCTGATTTGTGCCTCTTTGATATGTTGTGTACCTCTTTCCTTGATGCGCGATTGATTTGGGAGGAGATGAATGAAGTTGATTCGATGGATGAGAAAAAGAAGGAATTACAAGAAAAGCTTGAGCAAAATGAGAGTTTGATTTATGATTTGGATGGGAAGAAGAAGGAATTACAAGAAAAGACCTGATACGCACGCGATTGATTTGGGAGGAGAGGAAGATGTGTTCTTTTTTTTTAAAAAAAACAGATCTGCCAAGACGACGTAGTTTTGGCAGACTGTTCACAAAAAAAATTACAAGACTATTTATCGCCATTATTCTCATATATATATATATATATATATATATATATATATATATGGAAATTAATCCATGGCAACCGGTTGCCTTGAGCACTATTTCAACAACCAAGCTTGCAACCGTAGATCAGTATAATAGATGGCTTAGATTAAAAAAAAATACCCTGCCGCTACACCTTGTAGCGACAGCCACTAAATGTCAATAAAATGTTTGGAATTACATAATTGTCACCCCTTAAAATAAATTTGCAAGCTTCGAAATTAATTCTCCTTGCCGCCACAAGCTGTAGCGGCAGGGCCCCACCACAATCCCAAATTTCCATGCTCCCATGCCAACTTTATCCATGCATTCAGCAAATGTCAGCAGATGTTTTCCCGATTTTTCATATGTTGACTGAAACATTAATCTCCCTGCCATTACAGGCTGTAGCGGCAGCCATCAATTTTTTTTAAAATTCCCTTGCTTGCTTGCTCCGTTGTTAAGTTATATCCCTCCAACCTTTCTCTTCTCAGATCTCAGCTACCTTGGTTTCCTCTAGATATTGTTTTCCTTTTTTTTAGATCTATTTTTTTTGTTGATGTTGTTGTCCACTTTCACTCTCAAGTTCAAGTTGAAGTTGTGATTCGTCAATTTTTCTTGCTGATTTCAGAATGGCACACAACATACCTGCACATAAATGTTTGTATCTAGTTCTTCAGATTTTTGTCCTAGTTTAGATTGTGAAAATACATCTGAGTTTGTAAGTGAAGTTTAAAGTAGTAAATCTGAATTGGTGCCATACATTGGGCAATTATTTTCTAAGTTGGAAGAAGTTGTAAATTTTTACAAGTCCTATGCTCAAAAAATGGTTTTGAGATTAGAATTGCAACTAGTCATAAACATGCTCATACTAATGATGTGTTGTCTAAGTTGTATGTTTGTAAAAAAGTTGGTACACCGACTGTTATACATAGTTTACCAGATGATGAAGACGGTAGTAATAAAATAACTAGACAGACAGACTCTATAGGACGTACATTATGCAAAGCTAGAATATATGTTGTCCATAATAAGAAAGAAGACAATTGGCGTATTTCGACTGTTGAATTAGAGCAAAATCATCACTTAGTGACCCCTAACAAGATAGACTTGATTGAGACACACAGAAATATTACTCCAAATGCAAGAAAATTAATTGACACTTTACATAAGTCTGGTATTGGACCTAATAGGATGATGAATGTTTTAAGCACAATTGGTGGCGGGTTGCAAAATGTTCCCTTTTCTAATGTAAATGTTCAGAATGTGGTGAGAGATTTAAGGCGTGATTCTGTAGATGAAAATGATGCACAAGCTGCTGTAAATTATTTGAAAAAACTTGCATCCGAAAGTGCGAGTAAATTTTTTTGGTGTTAAACCAGATATAAGCAATCGCATAACATGCATTTTGTGGGTTGACACCCGATCAAGGTTTATGTATCATCGTTTCGGAGATGTTGTGACATTTAACAGTATTTATAGGTCAAATAAGTATGACATACCGTTTGTTCCATTTATCGGGGTCAACTACCATTATCAGTCTATATTGTTTGGATTTGCATTGTTTTAGGGATGAGACAAAGGACACTTTATTTTGGGTATTAGAGACATGGCTCGAAGCCATGGACTACAAGACACCTATAACCATCATCACTGACCAAGACAAAGCTATTAGTAATGCTATTGCTATTGTACTCCCTTCTACTTATCACTTATTGTGTTATTGGTATATTAGCAACAAATTTCCTGAGAAATTGCATTATATTTATTCTGAGCACCCATCCTTCAAAGACCATTTTAACAATTGTGTGTATAATTCATTGTCCATCGGGGTGTTTGGAGAGCGTTGGCAGATTCTGATGAGGAATGATGAATTGTATAACAATGAGTGGCTTAGAAGTTTGTATGATGTACGAGAGAAATGGATTCCCGCATATACAAAGAGATATTTTATCGCGGGAATGACAACCACTGGAAGAAGCGAGAGCATGAACCATTTTTTGATGAGTTTGTTAATGTTTCAACAGGCATGAAAGAATTTGTAGTGCAGAGTCAGAAGGTTATAGAAAAATAATTTATCAGAGAGTGGAAGACCGACTACATAACAAAACATCGATCAAAAAATGAATATGGTACTCGGGTCGTCTTTGGAAGTGCATGTTGCGTAGGTGTACACAAAAGAGATGTTTAGACGTTTCCAACGTCAATTCGTCGATTCCATGATGTACATTGTTAGTAAAGTTAGTGAGTTGTGTGTGGCCCTGAAACAAAGGTTTATGCAGTGTATAGGGCAGATGCAGCTGAAAATGGTGGAAGATCTAAATAAATCGTCAACAATTGTTAGTTGGGGTCGGTAACATGTAATTATCAAATGTTTTCTCATTCTGCTGAAATATGCAGGCACATCTTGATATATTTCATGTTCAAGAGTATTTCCAAAATACCGAGCCACATGGTTCTTCCTCGTGGACAAGAAACGCTAACAAGAGCAATGGTGAAGAATTACTCTTTAACTCCATAACTGCTGAATTTTAACAAGATCAAGGAATGTGCTATAATCATTTAATGAGTGATTACCAGGAGTTAGCGAGCAAAGCTGCTTGCTCAGTTTAAGGTTACAAAACTGTTCTTAAGTTGAATGCACAAGGAAAGTGTTGGTTGAGTAGTATGATCCGGATGAGAATATTACTGAACTGACAGACGATGACATTGACCGTGATGTCAGAGATACTCCTTAGGATATGGGTTATGATACGATGAAGATGTAGAGGAGGAAGCGAAAGAAGATGAGTTTTTGCCGCCAATTATTTCTCAAACAAAGGGCCGCAAAAAACAATCAAGATTAAAGAGTGCACTCGAGAAAATTGTGGGTTCTAAGCCTCATCAAAAATGTGCAAATTGTGGATTCACTATCGAGTGTTAGGGATTCCTGAGCCTAAAAAATAGCTCTCAGTTGTATTATTTATGCTATGTTTTTTGTACATATGAAAATGAACATGTCATTGTGATGTTAATTATTATGTTTATGTTATGTCGTAGTAGTAATATTATCATATTAAAAAGATATGTTTATGTTTTTTGTACATATAATTAATGAAAATAATAATAAGACTAATAACAATAATAATAATATTAATAATAATACATACATACATACATACATACATACATACATGCATACATACGTTAAAAAGTTTAAGAATAATAATAATAATAACAACAACAAAAATAATAATAATAATAATAATAATAATAATACATACGTTAATAAATTTAAGAATAATATTAATAATAATAACAATAATATTAATAATAATAATAATGCGCTATAATAATAATAATAATAATAATAATAATAATACATACATACATACATACATACACACATACATACATACACGACAAGGATGTTAGGCTCACCCAACTCACCCCTCTTTAGTAACGGACCGGGCGACGGTCCGGTCCGTCGCTATATATACAACCGTCGTCTATATGTTGTCCGTCGCTAAAAGTTAAGACGACGGTTGTATATATAGCGACGGATCGAATCGTCGCCCAATCCGTCGCTAAAGGTGGGTGAGCAAGGTATATTGGATAAAAAATAAATTTAAGATCCGGACCGTATACATACATACATACATTTATTCCCCTAGTCGGCATATTACACACAATCTACCAGACTGTAATGATTATTCCTTGGGTTTCCAAATAAACTATCCATATCGAATACTCTCATACTCACAGTGATTAATGAAAATAATAGTAATTAGAATAACATTAATAATATTAATAATAATAATAATAATAATAATACATATGTCAGAATGTAGACCACTTTCCCTATTAGATGAGCAATAATATCCGGGTTTCTTTTTAAGAAGACGACGCGATGATGTTCCTTGATCGAGAAAACATTTGTTACTTTCAACGGTTAGATGAACAACAATCAGACGATGTTCCGCAATTCCCATGCTTCTTCTCCTATGCAACAACAAAACCAAGAACTCAATTACTAATAGTTTATTTGGAAACCCAAGGAATAATCATTACAGTCTGGTAGATTGCGTGTAATATGCCAGCTAGAGGAATAAACGTATGTATATTAACGTATGTATTATTATTACTATTAGAAATTACTATTAGTAATATTAATATTAATCATAGTAATAGTAATAGTAATATTAATAATAATTTATTAATATTAGTATTACAACGATTAATAATCACAATATTAATTTTATTATTATTATTAATTACTACAATTATAAATCGAATACACTTTGAACCAAATGTCTTCCTAAATGTATATTAATTCTTGCGTACATATTAATCCTTGCCTCGTCTGCCGTGTTGCGCATATTAATTCGTGCCTTATTTGTCTCGTTGCCTCAATTTTTTCGCTTAATTCTTCTCTACCGCTACATGATGTAGCGACAACCATATATTTTTTTTTGCTAAATTTTCCATTTCAGTTGCTTACTCCCCTGCCCATTTCCTTTTGTTGCTGCATCCATTCCATTCATTAATCTCTTTTATTTCCTCCCTCCCTTCCATGTTATATTTAGTAATATTAATAATAGTAATACATGATATTATTATAATAATTAATTACTACAATTATAATAAATATTTTTATAACTTTTTAAAAATAAATTTTTAGTATGTCATTTAAAAAACAATTCACATAACCCTTTAATATACCTAACAATAAAACATAAAACATATAAACAGCGGTAAAAATGAAAATATCAATCGTACATATATCTAAACATGAAAATATAATCAGTTTACGAATTATGAGTGTAAGACCCTAAATTTTATGAATAAGATTTAATTTTCTTTATATATTATTTAAAATAGTAAGGTGTTGATTTGATAAATGTGATAAGTTATGGGTAAAATGTGCAAAGTTTACAAAGTAAGCAAGTGGTTATAAAATATTCGTTGTGTCGGAGAATATTCATTTGGTCGAGGAATATTCTTTTTGTCGAAGAATATTCGTACGACGGCACAGTCATTGGTGGACCCCACAACGGAATGAATGTCGGATATAGAAAGCGACAGAAGTAACCTTTTTATAAAAATAACGGCAAAACTGTTACCGTTAGTACTGTTAAAATACCCGGTGGTTAAAATACAGTAATACGCGGTGTTGCACAGTAGCACACGGTATTGCACAGTATTTCGAATTATTGATTCTTACGTAGGAAGACACTTACTCAATTATTGTTACAATAATTACTGTTTAATATTTTTTATTATTGATTCAATAATTGCATAATATTTTATTGGTTCAATATTTGTTACGTTGATATTTTATATCAATAAGTGCTACTTTGCTATTTTATATTATTGATTCAATAATTGTTATTGCACATTATTTCAAATTATCAAATCAATAATTCATATTATTTGAATAATATTATTAGATAGCATTATTGACAATGTCTAAGGAAGTTCTGTCTAGGAAAATGGGTTGATTAATTGCGCGCCAGTAAGGAGAAATCCTTATCGAAAGGCCCCCTCTTTTCTGGGAACAACCTGGTTGTCAATATTGTAGTTCTGTAATATTATTTGTGAATAATTAATTATTGATAAATATGATAAGAAAATATTTATTCAATGTGGATTTAGACGGAGGAATTTTTAACATGTGACATTTGTTGAAAGTTCGCATTTTATCTTGTCCGATAAAATAATTCATTCAAATATATTATTATAATATTATATTATAGTAGTATGATGTGATTATATAATAGTATGGTTTTTATAATTTGAATGGTAACATTATTATATTTAATTCATGGTATAAAAGTTAAACGAGGTGGAAGAGTGCAAATTGAATTTGAACTCTTATGATGCAAACAATGATGTCATTGGAGCGATAAGGTAAGCAAGGATGTCATCGGAGCGATGAGGTAAGCAATGATGTCATAGGATCGATGATGTCATAAATTATGGGTTGGTATTTGGCGACTCAGAATGGGTTGGTATTGAACCTATTTTGGGGGCGTCACAATGAGCACAAACAGTTATCTAAATATCATCCACTAGAAGTAGTCTGGGTTGAAATCTAAAGAGTTTCCACACGATTCGGTATCGAAATACCACTAAATCTTCTATGGACCATTTTTCTTTATGAATATTTGCGTTGCCCCTGACAAAATAGTCAACGTATTTGCAGACAAAAATACCACAATCATTGTAGTTAGGTTGCATAGGTCAAGTCTTTGATACGAGCATGCGAGGATCCTAAGTTGGCCACTCACGCATTGGATCACCAATTCACAAGCAAAGTGGTATCAATTAAAACCTGCATGCACAAAGTAATATTATTAGTAACAAGTAAACGTATAACATGTATAAAAGTACAGTACTAATAATTAATATACATACCGCTACGTCAACATAGTCTTTATACATTTTTCGGAGCGTTATATACGGGGTATCATTGTATAGAGGGTCAAAGATGGTGACTACCGATTCAAAAACCGAGAATACGAACAAGATAAAATATTTATTATCTGGATTACACACTGGCTTGAATATATCATGCATTCATGTAACGCCGGACCCACATCTGGGTAGATATAAGCTTGACAAAAACTTTGCGTCCTGTTCGCCTCGCTGGGGGGCACAAAGCTTTTGCCAAGATGCAAGAAGAATGATTCCATGAAAGCAAAATTTGCCCACCTTTTAATTTCCCGCGTCCGATAGTATTCCTCTCTATCCCGCAGTAATAACATATACGCGTCCAGGACATAATTGAAAATCCAAGTTTCAAGGAATAAGCTCTTGAAATCTTTGTGATGTAACATATATAAGTGTCACATATGTGATACAGGAAATATTGATGGATCAACCACTGCGTCCCCAAACAACTGAGTATTTATGAACTGTACCTTGTGTTCCTTGAGCATTTTGGTTGGGCATTTTTTTCGTCCATAAGAGATGTGCCCTTCCGCTATATCTTGTACCTAAAAAATATATTGATAATATATATAATAATATTCATAATTAATAATATTAATAGACTTAACCATAATTCGAGTTCTCATTAGTATTAATCTCATTAGTATTAATAATAATATTAAACTTATTATTATTGATCATTAATAATATTAATATTAATATTAATATGACCACTTTAAGTACCTGAGCGTTTGCCTTCTCTATGAGGTCAGGCTCTAATGAGTAGGAGGGAATATAAGCCTGGGTGGTGGGGATGTGCCCTTGCATTACTTCTTGTACCTGAAAGATACATTGATTATAATAATTATAAAAATATTAATAATTATTAATATTATTAATTATTCACCCGTGATTATTTTACTTAATATTAATTTTAATTTTAATATACATATACATATACATATTAATATTTATATTAATATTAAGTACAGTAATAATATTATTAATGTTAATATTATTAATTGTATAAATAATAATAATAGTATGAATATTATTACTATTCATAATATAATTAATCTCAATATTATTCATAAAATTAATATTAACATTTCCACTTCAAGTACCTGAAATTTCGCCTTCTCTATGAATTCAGAATCTAATGAGAAGGAGGGAACATAATCTTGAGTGGTGGGGATGTTCAGCGCTTGCGCTATATCTTGTACCTAAAAGATATTTTTATTTTTATTATTATTAATAATAAAAATATTAATAATATTATTTATTTTAAACCAATAAGTATTATGTTTAATAATAATTTTAATATTAATATTAAGTAAAATACTAATATTAATACTACTACTACTACTACTACTACTACTACTACTACTACTACTACTACTACTACTACTACTACTACTACTACTACTACTACTACTACTACTACTAATAATAATAATAATAATAATAATAATAATATGAATATTATAATTTGTATTCATTCTATTAATCTCAATAGTATTAATAATAATAATATTCACATGACCACTTTAAGAACCTGTAGTTTCACCTTTTCTATGAAGTCAGACTCGAATGAGTAGGAGGGAACATAAGCTTGGGTGGTGGGGATGTAACTCTCTTGTACCTCATAATTACTTGGCTCCCCTCGTTCTAGGTTTCATTGGGAGAATTGAGAATGAGATCCTTCACCATTGAGACACCCCTGCTGAGTTACATTGTTCTCTCTGACTTCAGAGTTGTATACACTGTAATGGTGGTCCCATTCCTATTTCTCAACTACATAGTCTAGAGGCATCTGAATAAAAGCAAAGCACTTATCAAGTAATTAAGGACTTTGCACTCTCAACCTGTCATGTAAGATGAACACAATATTAGTAGTAGTAAATAAGATGTATAAATGTAATATACAGAAATTAACGCATTACACAGAAGTTAAAATATGCAAATGTTTTGTGTACCATGTTTATAAGATGATGTTGCTGGTTGTAAACAGTTTGGGGCTCGTAAGTAGGGTTTGGGTCCCCTTCCCGTCGAGGGAGATGCTGTTTTCTACGTGTAATTTTCCCGTACCAAACCATGTATGAATTAAGTTTCACGTAGTTAGAAATCTCGTACTGCAATCCCTTAAGATGTTCCGTGTAAGCCTCCCAATGCGCGATGTATTGTCGCCTCAAGGCCATGAAATCATCGACGACAAATCTATGTTCTTTTTCCTTTCTAAGATCCTCGTGATTTTCTGCCGGAGATGGTATACCTTGTAGTAACCTATACTGTCTCATCACCCTGTTTGGCATCTGGTATTCTATGATATCAAAATGGATCAAGGGGATTCTACCAGATCCCAACAACTTCCTTCAAAATTAAATCCATTCATATTGTCATCCCACCTCATGCAAGGGCGCCAAACTACTTGCCATTCAGGCTGTACATCTAACTCCCCTCGGTAAAATGTCAAATGATGATGGGGATTATGTCGTCTATCAGGGTAACTGTGATTTTTTGAATATGCCCACGCTAGGGCCCTAGGTAACCATAACTGTGATTGAGGCCAAGGGTTAGGTCTTCCAACCTTTATACGCTCGTATGCCTAAATTTATAAAAGTGTGACACAACCATTAATATATTTCACTCATTTCCTAGTGGCAGTATATAAAGACCTATACAAATACCCTAACACAGTTGCACCCCAAGAATACGTTATATAGTTTTTAGCGTTGGCAATAAAATACATATAATTGGGATGAACAAAAAAATTTATTCCTAGTGGGGAACAATATTTCCACACACAACTAAAGAATATAGGCCTTTGTGCATCGACCAACAATTTCTTTACTTGCTTTAGGCGGACAATTATTAAAATGCTCTTGCAACCACAGTAATGAAATAAAGCATCGTTTTTTTTATTGCTGATATTCAGCAGCTACTTCACTACCAAAACATTATTTAAAATGAGCCAGTGGAGTGTCAAATAATGGACAAGTTAAGGGTTTGCCAACCACCGGCAACCCAAAAATAAAGTGGACATCCTCTAAGGTTATTGTTATTTCCCCACAATTTAGGTGAAAGCTATTGGTCTCTGGCCGCCATCGCTCCACCAGGGCGAACACAAGCCTAATGTCAGTTTGTGGTAAAAATGCCGGAAAGTTAAAAACCCCAAACCCACATTTTTGTAGAAGAGTTTTTTTTAGCTTTTGTTAATATCCATTGATCGTATTTTATTTAGTTAATTGACATGAGAGTAGTCTTCCGCTGTCTTTCCGTCATATACATCACCTGACACATGATTTTGTTGGTCGTAAAGAACACTTAGGTCAATTGGTCGATAATTCTAACTGTCTATCTAGTACCTAAAAAAAACATAAAAGTATTTTGTAATTATTTAATAACTATGTAACACAAATTTAACACAATAATTAGGAAAAAAAAACTCTTTTTATAACAATTTAAATGATTTTATTTTTCAAAATTATCATAGTCATTATTAGTCCCAATACATCATTACATGCATATAATGTCCCAAACACAATTCAATATTTGCAGTTAATAAAATACTACTGCCTTCCAATTATTATGCACAACAATTTAACAAATTCATGAAGAAAAAAATCATGCACAGCATTAAAATAATAACTTTTTCATCTCATAACAATATATTTATCCAAACACATAATCACTATATTTTGTCAAAATAAACATTCACAAAATACTCCCTTACAATTATTATGCAAAATTATTTAATAATAAGTCAAAAATCATAATAACTACTTCACCACATGGTTATATAATTGCCCAAACACATAAATCACAAAATTTCCCAAATATTCACATGCATATATGTATACATAATAATGGTTGATAATTTCTCCTAAAATTTTATACTTCTATTTTATCATAAATACATTTTTACAAAACAATTATAATATTTATTTATTTTTTTAATTGAAAATTGGGAAAAGAAATCTTACAAAAATGATACTTGAATCTGAAAACTTGATCGGTTGCAAGAAAATAGTTGATGGTCAATTTCCTATTCTTTCTCTCTATTTTCTCTCTTTTGTTGCTTGAATGGAAGTTGATTTAGCGGCAGGGGGAGGGAATATGAGAGACAGCGGCAAGGGAAGGGAAAATGAGAGGGAGAGGGAGAGGGAGAGGGAGCGGTAGAATACTTAATATGTGTGAAGGGGAATTGAATTTGGGAGAGGGCTGCCGCAACAGCCTTTAGCTGCAAGGGCGGTCAGTCAAACCAGTCAGCTTTCTGTTAACAGCTTTTTGCCAGCAGTTAAGGCATGGCGCATTGAAATTTGGGATTATGGTGGGGCCTTGCCGCTACAGACTGTGTCGGCAAGGAGAATTAATTCCGGAGCTTGCAAATTGATTTTAAAGAAGGGGAAATTATGTAATTCTAAACATTTTATTGACATTTAGTGACTCTATTATACTGATCAACGGTTGCAAGCTGTGGTCGTTCATTCGATTAATTGAGAGCGGAGATTAATTTTAGTCTGGATCTGGCCGCATCTCCTAGGTGAAGCCAGTGCAACCCCTTCTTACGGTTAGACTAATGAATATTATGCCCTCATTTTAGTTTTTCAAACTGGACGCTAGTAAGACCTGCAACCAGTTTGAAAAGCCAAAATATTGACTATTACGCTGAAGATGAAACAGATGAGTAATATATTTAATGTACTCCAATATCTTAACATAATAATAAGAAAAAAAATATCAAACTTAGAAATACTAAAGTACACTAAATTTGATAATTTGATATCAAAGTTCTTTAGTTTGATATTTATTTTTCTTAAACCAATTTTTTTCAAAGTTTGATATTTTTTTCAAACTTGAATATTAAACTTAAAAAATATTTGATTTTTGGTTTAATAAAAAAAATATCAAACTCAGGAACTTTGATATCAAAATATTAAATTTAGTGTACTCCAATATTTCTAAGTTTGAGATTTTTTTTCTTCTTATTATTATGTTGAGATATTAGAGTACATTTAATATATTCCTCATCTGTTCCATCTTCAACGTAATAGTCAATATTTTGGCTTTTTAATTTGGTCTCAGGTCTTACTAGTGGCCAGTTTCACTACAAGAAAAATGCCTATCAGCGACCGACTTCGGTCGCTGATGCCAATCTGCGACCACTGCGACTGATGGCGGTCGCTGATAGTCGTCGCATATAATCTGGTCGCCGGAATGTACAACAGAGACTGATATTAGCGACCAACTTATCTACGACCGATACTAGCGACCGGGGCCGTCGCTAAGCTGAGTCTTCAGGTCCTAAGGCTGAAGTGGACCACGTGGCAGCGACCGCCATTAGCGACCGGAGCCGTCGCTGATACCCTTATGTAATTAGCAGTCGTTAAAACATATCAGCGACCGCATTGATGCGTAAATCAAAAAAAATTATCTATTTTCTGGATTTCCCAATAAAACTGTACTTGTTTTGCACCTGCTTTATATCCTAACACACAACAGTATATATAAACATCCAACCAAGCTTTATATATCCCAACACATGCACAACAATATATATATATATATATATATATATAATTAAACATAAATCAATATGACAACACATAAACCAACACAATATTAAGTATATATAAACATTAATAAACAAATATGAACTGAAGAAATATATACAAATCTAATATTTAAGTAGCATACAGTCGTTCAAAGAATGAAAATAAAAGTGCAAGGCTTAAATATCTAGAAAACAAGCCTAGGTCGTCATGCATCATCGTCCAATTTAGTACGATCCTGTAATTAACAAAAATAGTAAAACAAGTTATATCTATAGTATATATGTTGATACTAGTATTACTTATGCAAAGCAAAGTGAGGGAAAGCTAAACAATAAGAATTATTTAAACATAAGTAATTAGAAACAATAATATATATATATAAGTGACTAATTTGATTATAATAAGCACTAAGATTACCCCGTTGACATCCTCATGTTGTGCTGATGCAGTCACTGCATTAGCTAAAGCATCAAGACTCAGAGCCGTCAGATGTCTGCATAGTATACGAAGAAAATCACGATCTCGACAGATCGCTCTCACACGGTCAGCAGGAGTATGAGCCGATGATTGTGTAGATTGGGTAGCAGAGCTGCATGTGCCACTGATGGTTGGGCATCGTCGTTGTCCTTGGCCATTTACGTAGTTCTTCTTCACAACTGACGCCCTCTCCCACAATTCTTGATCAAACGGCGGACGTGGGGTGTGACGCCCCTAAAATAGGTTCAATACTCAACCCATTCTGAGTTCTGAGTAGCTAAATACATAATACAGAATCCAAATACAATCTTTCATATCAAACGGTCGTACAAAATACGACCACACAACTGTGAGTGTCAATACAGACATGTAGAAAATATTAACATTCAAACTAAGTCCTCATTACATTTATTATCACACTATTTTTATAAAAAAAATAGTGAGGACTTCTACAGCTCTAACTCGGACCATCACTCCACTCCCCGACTAGTACCCGCGATATTCTCATTTCCTGAAGAGAACAATGGAAGAAAAGAGTGAGCTCAACTAGCCCAGTAAAGAATATTATGACTAAGATAATGAAAAATAAATTATCGTTAGCCTTCAATAAATCAGATAAAATATTATGGACAATAAGTTTTAGATCAATATTCGCAGCGAAAATAACAATTCATTAGAAGAGTTAAGTAGATAATGATGTCTACTATCTTCTTTGATTTAAAAGTCCATCATCAATATTTTATCCCTATAACATCAATTAATATACATCTCGAATCAAATATTCATGTTTTGCACTACGGGCCAAAGATATTCATTTGTATCACCAGTAGGTCATGTTCATCTCAACACCTGTCCATCTTTGCACTACGGGCCAAAGATATTCATCAAGTAATCATTCATCTTTGCACTACAAGCCAAAGATATTCAGTTATATCACTATTTAGGACTAAAGATGATGAAAATAATACGAATAACGAATCCAGTGAGATAAAGGATAAATATTAGAGAATTTATCCAGAGTTCAAGAATGAAGATCAAAACCTGGATCCAATCAAAGATGATTTGGAAAGGAAATTTTTTTTACCGTGAATAGTACCCTGTGAATAGTAACTCGTGAATAGTAACTCGTGGATAGTAACTCGACATGAAAAGATAAAAATTTCACAAGAAAGTTCAGACCAATATTCCAGTGAAATGATATTTGATGAAACGCAAAACTCAAGGAATTTCTGATCATTTCAGAAATTTAGAAGTAATACTTACCGTAGTAAGTTTAGAGTTAGGAATCTGAAATGAAACAATATACGAAACTGCAATTGAATTTTCACCTGTCAGGCGGTAGTCCGCTCAGACAGATTATTTTCATAATTTAATAACAACTGAATACGAAGGGTTATTCACCAGGCATGCGGTAGTTCGCGTAGACAGGTTATTCTCACAGAATAATAAAGAATGGAATAACAACAGGATTTCACCATGCATGCGGTAGTCTGCGTTGACAGGTTATTCCAACAGAATAATAAAGAATGGAAAAATAACCCTTACGAGTATTGAAAGAAAATAACTCTCTTCATGAATACGAAAGAAATAATACCTCCTACCTTAAATTTGGAGACTGCACTAGTGTAATAGCAGAATACTCTTCTTCTTTCTCTCTTATTCTCTCTATACTTTCTCTCTCTATATCTTTAGTGAATTGGTGAGAAATAATGAAGAAATGAGCTTCTATTTATAAGCTGGCAGAGTAAGGGTAAAATAGTCTTTTCGCTATAATTTATGACATCATTGCTTACATCATCGATCCTATGACATCATTGCTTACCTCATTGCTCCAATGACATCCTTGCTTACCTCATCGCTCCGATGACATCATTGTTTGCATCATAAGAGTTCAAATTTAATTTGCACTCTTCCACCCCGTTTAACTTTTATACCATGAATTTACTATAATAATGTTACCATTCAAATTATAAAAATCATACTATTATATAATCACATCATACTATTATAATGTAATATTATAATAATATATTTGAATGAATTATTTTATCGGACAAGATAAAATACCAACTTTCAACAAATGTCACATGTTAAAAATTCCTCTGTTTAAATCCACATTGAATAAATATTTCCTTATCATATATATCAAAAATTAATTATTTACAAATAATATTACAAAACTACAATATTGACAAACAGGTCGTTCCCAAGAAAGAGGGGACCTTCCAATAAGGATTTCTTCTTACTGGCGCGCAATTAATCAACCCCTTTGCTAGACAGAACTTCCTTAGACATTGCCAATAATACTATCTAATAATATTATTCAAATAATATGAATTATTAATTTGATAATTTGAAATAATGTGCAATGACAATTATTGAATTAATAATATAAAATAGCAAAGTAGCACTTATTGATATAAAATATCAACGTAGCAAATATTAAACCAATAAAATATTATGCAATTATTGAATCAATAATATAAAATATCGAACAGTAATTACTGTAACAATAATTGAGTAAGTGCCTTCCTACGTAAGAATCAATAATTCGAAATACTGTGCAATACCGTGTGCTACTGTGCAACACCACATATTATTGTATTTTAACCACCGGGTATTTCAACAGTACTAACGGTAACAGTTTTTTCGTTATTTTTATAAAAAGGTTACTTCTGTCGCTTTCTATATTCGACATTCATTCCGTTGTGGGGTCCACCAATGACTTCATCGTCGTACGAATATTCTCCAACAAAAAGAATATTCCTCTACAAAACGAATATTTCCCAACACAACGAATATTTTATAACCACTTGCTTACTTTGTAAACATTGCACATTTCACCCATAACTTATCACATTTATCAAATCAACACCTTTCTATTTCAAAATAATATATAAAGAAAATTAAATCTTATTCATAAAATTTGGGGTCTTACAACCTCCCCTCCTTATAAAATTTCGTCCTCGAAATTGACGTACGTACCTGGTATGTCGAAAAGGTGAGGATACCTCGTTTTGATTTTCGATTCTAACTCCTAGGTCATTTCCTCGATATCATGGTTCCTCCACAAAACTTTAACTTGAGGTATAACCTTTGAGCGTAGGACATGTTCCTTCCTATCCAAGATCTTAACAGGTACCTCCTCGTATGTTAAATCTTCGGCTATCTCGTCTGGTTCTAACTCAATAATGTTATTTGGATCTTTCACATATTTACGAAGCACAGATATGTGAAAAAAATTATGAACACGAGACATGCTTGGAGGTAAGGCGAGTCTATAGGCCACATTTCCTACTCGGTTAAGGATTTCAAATGGACCAATGAATCGTGGGTTGAGCTTTCCTCTCTTTTTGAATCTCGTAACTCCTTTCCATGGAGCAACACGTAATAATACATGATATCCGACATTAAACTCCACGTCCCTTCGATGAAGATCAGCATAACTCTTTTGTTGATCTTGTGCAGTTTGTATACGTTGTCGGATCATTTGAATCTTTTCCGTAGTCATACGTACTAACTCTGGTCCCAACAATGTTGCTTCACCCACCTCGTCCTAGCATACTGGAGAACGACATTTTCGTCCATACAACGCCTCGAATAGAGTCATGCCTATACTTGCCTGATAACTGTTGTTGTAGGAGAATTCCACCAATGGTAGGTACTTATCCCAACTCCCTTTGAAGTCTAGAACACAGAGTCTCAATAGATCTTCAAGAGTTTGGATAGTCCTTTCCGATTGCCCGTCCGTTTGTGGATGATATGCCGAACTGAATCGTAAATCCGTGCCCATAGCTTTCTGCAAGCTGACCCAAAATTGTGAAGTGAATCTTGGGTCATGATCCGAAACTATGGATACTGGCATGCCATGCAATCTCACAATCTCATTCACGTACATACGAGCAAGACGCTCAAGGGAATAAGTCTCTCGTATAGGCAAGAAATAAGCATACTTGGTTAATCTATCGACAATAACCCAAATCGCATCTATGCCTTGAGAAACCTTGGGAAGACCCGTAACGAAATCCATGGTAATGTGTTCCCACTTCCACTTTGGAATCTCAAGTGGTTGCAATGGACCCTTTGGCACTTGATGCTCCGCCTTGACACGTTAACACGTTAAACACCTCGAGACAAACTTCGCGATCTCTCTCTTCATATTGCTCCACCAAAATGTATATCGAAGATCACGATACATCTTGGTACTCCCAGGATGGATTGCAAACGGTGTGTTGTGTGCCTCCATCATGATTCTATACTTTAAATCAGAATCGTTAGGAACACAAAGTCTGGAGTTGACTCGAAGTATTCCTTCTTCATCGATTCTTGCTTCTGCAATAGTACCTTCTTGCACCTTCTTCCTCATATTCATCAGCTCCGGGTCTGTAGCTTGAGCAGCTTTAACTTTATCAATCAAAGCTGGCTCTATGTGTATACTTAACATCATCGCATGGGTCCCCGGAGTCTTGAACTCTATCTCCATCTTTTGTAAATCACACACAATAGGCTTTGAAAGCATCACATTCGTTCCCGCATATGATCTTCTACTCAACGCGTCAGCTACCACGTTCGCTTTTCCAGGATGGTATTGGATGGTATGATCGTAATCTTTCAACAGATCAAGCCAATGTCGTTGCCGCATGTTGAGTTCCTTCTGGGTGAAGAAATACTTGAGGCTCTTATGATCCGTATAGATCTCCACTTTCTCCCCATACAGGTAGTGTCTCCAGATCTTCAACGCGAAAACGACTGCTGCCAACTCTAGATCATGAGTAAGATAATTCCTCTCATATTCCTTGAGTTGTCGTGAGGCATAGGCTATGACTTTCCCATGTTGCATGAGAACACATCCTAACCCTTTGCCCGAAGCATCGCTGTAAATGACAAATCCATCCGAACTAGATGGTATCGTCAGAACAGGTGCCGAAATGAGTCTCCTCTTGAGCTCTTGAAAGCTCTTCTCGCATTCATCGTTCCATACAAATTTTATATCTTTTCGAGTCAGCTAAGTTAATGGAGTAGCGATTCGGGAAAATCCTTCCACGAATCTCCGATAATAACCAGCTAAGCCCAGAAAGCTACGTACTTCGGTCACCGACATCGGTTGCTCCCAACTTTGTATTGCTTCAATCTTCGTCGGGTCAACAGATACTTCACGTTTTGATACCACGTGCCCAAGGAATGCTACCTCCTCAAGCCTGAACTCGCATTTCTTCAGCTTGGCATATAGCTTGTTTTCACGAAGCCTTTGAAGTACCAGCTTCAAGTGGTGCTCATAATATTCACGGCATTTGGAATTGATGACGATGTCATCAATAAAGACAACCACGAACTGATCCAAATATTCCTTGAATACACGGTTCATCATATCCATAAAAGCAGCAGGAGCATTAGTCAATCCAAAAGACATGACTAAGAATTCATAATGCCCGTATCGAGTTTTGAAAGCAGTCTTCAGAATATCCTCAGTTTTAATCTTCAACTGATGATATCCAGAACGAATATCAATCTTTGAAAAGAATTGTGCACCTTGCAACTGGTCGAACAAGTCATCAATACGAGGTAACAGATACATATTCTTGATGGTGACATGATTCAACTCCCGATAGTCAATACGAAGTCGCATACTCCCGTCTTTCTTCTTTACGAATAAAACAGGAGCACCCCAAGGAGATGTACTAGGACGTATAAAACCGATGTCTAACAACTCCTGTAGTTGGACCTTTAACTCCTGAAGTTCTATAGGAGCCATTCGATATGGGGTTTTGTACTGGGTTCAAGGTCAATAAAGAATTCAACTTCAATTTTCGGGGGGAGACCGGGAAGTTCTTCGGAAAATACATCAGGAAACTAATTAACAACAGAAATATCATTCAAACCTGACGTATTCTGGTTTAGATCAGTGACATGGGCTAAGAAAGTTTGACATCCGTTTTTTAATAAATGAATAGCTTTATGACTTGAAATAACATTGATTGATTTTGGTGGTTTGGTTGTTTGAATTCGCACAATAGGTTGGTTAGGAATATAAAAACTAACAACCTTACGAAAACAATCAATTTTGGCATGATAAGTGGTCAACCAGTCAATTCCTAAAATTACATCAAATGCAAGTATTTTCAAAGATATAAGATCAACAGGTAGGGTGAGGGTACCAATTTGAATCAAGCAAGATTTGTAAACTGTAGATGTAACGAAGGTTTCTCCCAATGGAGTTTCAACAGATAAGTCAAAGTCTAATTTATCAGGAGTCAAGTTCAAACGTTGAGCACAAGCAGGTGAAATAAAAGAATGGATAGCACCGGTATCTAATAAGGTGTAAACTTCGCAAGAGTTTATTATCAGCTTACCCGTGATCACCTAGTTCGGGTTCCTTGCTTGTTGGGCAGTCACGACAAAAGCTCTTCCAGGAACCACTGACTTTGACTTGTCAGGAACAGCCATAGGAATCACCACCCCCGCTGGACTTGGTTTTGTTATAGGACACACTCGAGCTATGTTCCCATCCTTTCCACAGTTATAACACACCTTAGATTATTGTGTGCAGTTGGGGTTGATGTGTCCCTCTTGCCCGCATTTATAGCATACGACCGGCGGTCGTTCTTCTCCCCTAGAAACAGTTGATGTTGGTGCTGCTGTCGATGCTTTCACGTTCTAATTGTTGTACCTTCTCTTCTTGAAATCTCCCCCCGACTCACTTCTTCTATTATCATGGCCACGATTACCACCGGAGTGGTTACCGCTTTTGGCATGATACTTTCCTCCCTGCTGGTTGTCATTGTTCCGATGACTGTTGCCACCAGTACGACCTTGGTTGTTTTCCCTTGGTTGAACATAATCATTATCTCGTTCTAATAACTGGGCCCTGTTCACTACATCCGAATATAGATAAAATTTGTGAGAAATGAGGTATTGACGAATCTCGGGTTTCAAACCTCTCAAAAACATCTGCGCCATACGTTCCTCATTCTCCACCAAATGAGGTGCAAACTGGGATAACTTCGCGAATTTAGCCTCGTACTGGGACACAGTTATATTGTTCTGTTCCAGTCTGATAAACTCTACCTCTTTCATGTGACGAATACTTTCTGGAAAGTACTTGTCATTGAACAGTTTCTGGAACGCCCCCCAAGACATCTTGAGTGCGGCAGGCTGGGTACGCTTCACAGATTTCCACCAGTAATCTGCCTCTCCACGGAACATAAAGGTGGCAAATGGAACCTTCTATTCTTCTGTGCATCCCAAGACATCAAATATCTTGGTAATTTGCTTAATCCAATTTTTTGCGTTGATTGGATCTGGCTTTTCCTAAAACTCTGGAGGTCCCAACTCTTTAAACTGCTTGGCAGTGACAAGCCGCAAGTTGTTATTTCCACCTGTATTATGAACACGAGTCTCTCTCGTCTGATTTTGCATGAACTGTAAAAAGCTTCTAAACATCCCGTCATTTATCATTTCTTCGGTAGGGTTGTTTACATGAGGAATATAGCCTTCCTGTTGCACGTTCTCCTCGTTGGTGATTAAAGGTGTCTCAACGGTCTCATTCACTCCATTGTTTAGATTTTCAACTGTCATTCTCAAATACTACCACAAAACAAGGGTTAATCAAACAATTTAACATATCATATATTAACCCTATGTTCCAACCGACCAATTAAATAACAATTAAGCTTAGGTAGGACATACTAGCGAAGGTTTTACTCGTCTTTCCCCTCCTAGTTCTATTCCCAGATCTCCGCCAGATATCATATCCCTAAGCTCTGATACCAACTGTGACGCCCCCAAAATAGGTTCTATACTTAACCCATTTTGAGTCGCCAAATACATGGTACAGAATCCAAATACAATCTTTATTATCAAACGGTCGTGCAAAATACGACCACACAACTGTGAGTGTCAATACAGACATGTAGAAAATATTAACATTCAAACTAAGTCCTCATTACATTTATTATCACACTATTGTAAAAAAAAATAGTGAGGATTTCTACAGCTCTAACTCGGACCATCACTCCATTTTCCGACTAGTACTCGCGATATTCTCATTTTCTGAAGAGAACAATGGAAGAAAAGGGTGAGCTCAACTAGCCCATTAAAGAATATTATGACTAAGATAATGAAAAATAAATTATCGTTAGCCTTTAATAAATCAGATAAAATATTATGGACAACAAGTTTTAGATCAATATTCGTAGCGAAAATAACAATTCATTAGAAGAGTTAAGTAGAGAATGATGTCTACTATCTTCTTTGATTTAAAAGTCCATCATCAATATTTTATCCCTGTAACATCAATCAATATACATCTCGAATCAAATATTCATCTTTTGCACTACGGACCAAAGATATTCATTTGTATCACCAGTTGGTCATGTTCATCTCAACACCTGTCCATCTTTGCACTACGGGCCAAAAATATTCATCAGGTAATCATTCATCTTTGCACTACAGCCCAAAGATATTCAGTTATATCACCATTTAGGACTGAGGATGATGAAAATAATACGAAAAACGAATCCAGTGAGATAAAGGACAAATATTAAAGAATTTATCCAGAGTTCAAGAATGAAGATCAAAACCTGGATCCAATCAAAGATGATTTGGAAAAAAAAATATTTGTTTCACCGTGAATAGTACCCTGTGAATAGTAACTCGTGAATAGTAACTCAACATGAAAAGATAAAAATTTCACAAGAAAGTTCAGACCAATATTCCAGTGAAATGATATTAGATGAAGCGCAAAACTCAAGGAATTTCTGATCATTTCAGGAATTATAGAAGCAATACTTACCGTAATAAGTTTAGAGTTAGGAATCTGAAATGAAATAATATACGAAACTGCAATTGGATTTTCACCTGTCGGGCGATAGTCTGCTCAGACAGATTATTTCCACAATTTAATAACAACTAAATACGAAGGGTTATTCACCAGGCATTCGGTAGTTCGCGTAGATAGGTTATTCCCACAGAATAATAAAGAATGGAATAACAACAGGATTTCACCGTGCATGCGGTTGTCCACGTAGACAGGTTATTCCAACAGAATAATAAAGAATGGAATAACAACCCTTACGAGTATTGAAAGAAAATAACTCTCTTCATGAATATGAAAGAAATAATACCCCTTACCTTAAAAATTTGGAGACTGCACTAGTATAATAGCAGAATACTCTTCTTCTTTCTCTCTTATTTTCTCTATACTTTCTCTCTCTATAGCTTTAGTGAATTGGTGAGAAATAATGAAGAAATGAGCTTCTATTTATAGGCTCGGCAGAGTAAGGGTAAAATAGTCTTTTCGCCATAATTTATGACATCATCGCTTACATCATCGATCCTATGACATCATTGCTTACCTCATCGCTTCGATGACATCCTTGTTTACTTCATCGCTCCGATGATATCCTTGCTTACCTCATCACTCCGATGACATCATTGTTTGCATCATAAGAGTTCAAATTCAATTTGCACTCTTCCACCTCGTTTAACTTTTATAACATGAATTTACTATAATAATGTTACCATTCAAATTATAAAAATTATACTATTATATAATCACATCATACTACTATAATGTAATATTATAATAATATATTTGAATGAATTATTTTATCGGACAAGATAAAATACCAACTTTCAACAAATATCACATGTTAAAAATTCCTCTGTTTAAATCCACATTGAATAAATATTTCCTTATCATAGATATCAAAAATTAATTATTCACAAATAATATTACAGAACTACAATATTGACAAACAGGTCGTTCCTAGGAAAGAGAGGGCCTTCCGATAAGGATTTCTCCTTACTGGCGCGCAATTAATCAACCCCTTTTCTAGACAGAACTTACTTTGACATTGTCAATAATGCTATCTAATAATATTATTCAAATAATATGAATTATTGATTTGATAATTTGAAATAATGTGCAATGACAATTATTGAATTAATAATATAAAATAGCAAAGTAGCACTTATTGATATAAAATATCAACGTAGCAAATATTAAACCAATAAAATATTATGCAATTATTGAATCAATAATATAAAATATCGAACAGTAATTACTGTAACAATTCCTACGTAAGAATCAATAATTCAAAATATTGTGCAATACCTCATGCCACTGTGCAACACCACGTATTACTGTATTTTAACCACTGGATATTTCAACAGTACTAACAGTAACAGTTTTGCCATTATTTTTATAAAAAGGTTACTTCTGTCGCTTTCTATATCCGACATTCATTCCGTTGTGGGGTCCACCAATGACTGCGCCGTCATACTAATATTCTCCGACAAAAAGAATATTCCTCGACCAAACGAATATTCTCCGACACAACGAATATTTTATAACCACTTGCTTACTTTGTAAACTTTGCACATTTCACCCATAACTTATCACATTTATCAAATCAACACCTTACTATTTCAAAATAATATATAAAAAAAATTAAATCTTATTCATAAAATTTGGGGTCTTACATAGGGTACCTTCAGGATAACGATTTTTCAGTTAGCTTTTATAAGTATCCTGCCAGCAGGTTAACAATTCAATAGTTAAAAATAAATATAAAATTCTAAAGAATGACGTAAAACTTTATAAAAAACATCAAAGTTATAAAAACTTATTACCGTTGTCTAGATAGCCTCAGGTAGACCATCATTGGTGGTCACGTACACATCTAGCCAATGGATAGGCTGACTTGAGATTGAGACTCCTATACAAAACACGCTCTCATATTATTATGTAAACATGTGATATTCTACAAACTATGACTGTAAACATATAAAAAAATTAAAACCAATTCACAAGTTTACTATTCATACATACCCTGGCAGTAATATGCTGCATTTGTGATATACTGCCTCCCTTGTAGGTGTCTTTCGCCTTTTCGCCTTCAGGTACACCCGAGGCTCTATTAGTAGCGACAGTCTTACGTCTCTTGACCCAGCTCTCAGCTCTCCACTGGGAACACATCTCAGCCCATATTGGCTGCGCGCACCACCAGGGGTTATGCTCATGCATGTACTCCTCTCCCTGCCCTAGATGGTCGATCGATGCATTATGTAGGATTTTTTTCGTTCCTTGTTCAAGTTATCTTTGGTGCGGACAGCACACTTCTGCAAGAATAGTGTCTGTATTACTGATGCCTGCGCGCCGTCCTATTTATACCTTTTCTGCAAATAAAACAACAATAATAATATTAAAACGGTGATATCAACGTATAATCCAACACTACTAAACAATATTAACTTAATAATTATATTATCTGTCAGAAATTTTAAAAATATACCTGAAATTCAGTCCAAACTGCATACTTGTGGGCAATAAGTGTGCTCGCCCACGTAATCACTGGCGTAGGCCAGTTCTACAAGCATAACTGTGAAATGCACTTCACAATTTTGATATTTTGAAAATCACTACAATATACAACAATTTACATTAAAGACAAGTACTTTTATTATAATATTTAAAGCAATTTACATTAGTATATATCTACAACAATGGAAATATAAAATGTTTATTTTATTTTATTTTGTATATATTATTTTGTTTGTTTATTGTATTTTATTTTTATTAGTTTATATTATTTTATTTAGTATTGATCATAAACTAAGTAAATACTAATTAGTTCATTATTTTATTTTACTTTGCTTTATTTCATTTTATTTTATCTATATTGTATTATTTTATATTATTTTATTTTTTTTAAGACATTTATTTTTGAATGCATGCTCTTTTTTTGATAAAAGATAGTAAAAAATTACTCATTTGGGCAACAATGTTACCATTGAATCAGATACGAACAACGAATACTGCAGAGAGAACTGACAAGAAAACATTTATAGTGGTAGCTACTAAGTTTAAATTGTAAGAAAACAAACATGCTAATTCAACATAAAGATTCAGAATCAATTATAACCTTGAACCGGAAAGATTTTAAACAATTTTTCTAATATGAACATCATCTATGATTACTAAGCTAAAAAGTAACCAAAATAGTGATTACACAGATACCAGATAAAAAGATTTCTTGAAAAATCAATTTAAAAGTAATAAGAAAAATGAATCATAGACTATATATTATTGTTTCTGGGCAAAGTCACACTCCCAGAATAGAAAATGAACAAGGAACCAGTACACACATTTTACTCGCTTTTCTCAAAACACATGTGCACTTAAAAAAAAATTGAACTGTATTGTCTCCTTCATATACCTAGAAATACCCATTTGACAACGGGAAACAGTAAATACCTGGAGCATAAAAGCTTGTATCTTTGGGGAAAATAAAAAATACCCATCAAGGAAAACTCAAAATTTGTACAATAATGCTCACAGTTTTCTCCACAATCACACAGACCCATTTCCGCACAACTAGGCATACATACAAAATATGGAAACAACATGTTGGGACTTGTGACTCATAATTGAGAAATTCCTAAAAAAGGCCAAGTGCGGAGTGAAGCACTGGCCCATCAGATTGTGAATCGAATGTTGGGGGGATGCGGGGGGCGTAGCCCAGTACGGTACGGAGTTTCTGTAAAAGTAACGCGGGCCGCGCCAGTATAAGCTTATGAGCGGCGTGGGGCGCGCTACGCTCAGTAGCGATTCTGCAACACTGGCGCGGGCCGCGCCCGTGACAGTTTAAAAGCGGCGCAGGGCGCGCCAGACGGCGGACAACCGTTTAAGTAGTTCGGTGTTACCATTATGGGTATTTAGGCAATAATGTGAATTAGAGTTGGAATAGAAGTAGCCGTTATATATATATACTCTCTATTGTAAAACCCTATGTAATCAATGGTATAATAAAATAGAACGCCGCTCCCGTGGACGTACCCAAATTATGGAACCACGTAAATGTGTGTTAATTCTTTACTGTCGTGTACGTGTGTGTGATCTAATTCTAACACAATAAAAAAAGAGCATTCATTCAAAAATAATATAACCAATAAAGGATATTAATACCTGATCAGAAAGGGGCGGATGCTGGTCAGCGGCGGATGTTTGGTCAGCGGCGGCTCCCTCTTCCCTCTTTTCCCTCCTTCTTCCTCTGTTTCCTGGTTTGTTCGACTGCCTGGATTTAAATAGATTAAAAACAATCAGCGACCGCTATTAGCGACTGCATGCAGTCGCTGATTTTTAATGTTGTGATTGTATTAGCAACCACTGTGTGGTCACTGAAAGTTTTTGGTCGCAACAAGCATCCCCGCCAACATTTGCGCCAAATTTGTGGCGGCAAATTTACATCAGCGACCGATATGCGATCGCTAATAGCAATAGCGACCAATACTAAGTGCGGTCGTGAATGGCGGTCGCTATTACTAGCATTAGCGACCGAATTGTACGGTCACATATACTCTTAGTCATTGTCGGGCCATTTTCTTGTAGTGTTTGAAAAGCCAAATTGAGGGCATAATAGTCATTAGCCTGGCCGTAAGAAGGAGTCTCAGATCTCAATTAATCTAATGAACGGAAGTAAATCAGGGTTGAAAATCGCAGTAAATTAGTATGTCAAGGTTAGTACTTGGTATTATGTCCTTAAGACAATTATACCCTCCTTATCGGTGTTTATAATTAGCAGCACTTGTCTTTATCTGAAGTAAATCAAGGTTGAAAAAACACAGTAAATTAGTATGTCAAGGTTAATTAGTATTTGATATTGTGTCCTTAAGATAATTATACCCTCCTTATCGGTGTTTAGAGTTAGCAATACTTGTCTCCCATGATACAATGACAACTTATGCTATGGCACCACTACAAATAATATACACAACGAACCAAATGAAAAATGTTCTGAACTCTCTTAAATATATACTATGAATATGATTGAAGAGATGAATGAAGAATGAATTGAATTGAATGCCTTGAATGACTGCATTGATATGATATTTATAGGAGGGTTTAATTAGTGACCATTCAGATGCGACACAACCCTTGCAAACATAATGGACACAAATTAATGAATGGACATGGCTGAGCAGGTGCCAATTTAATAAGGTCAGACGGGCAAGTCAGGCGCGCGCGCCCCTTAGAGCCAGTGGCGGAAGCAAACCGAATTTAGAGGGGGGTCAAAATAGATCAGTAAAAAAAAATTATTTATTGACGCTTGGAGTGCTTCTTTAATTTTAGTACTTAACCAATGTGAGACTTTAGCTTCTCACAAGTATTTATTAATATTTCTAAAGGTGATCTTTGGGGGTAAATTTCTCATTCAATATCTCATGGATTTGAGCTTCTCAATACTTATATTTAATCTACTCACGGAATAGAACACATTGATATATGAATTCATCTCAAATGATTAATAAAACTCACTTTAATTTAAATTCAAATTCTAACATAAAGTCTAAATTAAGATGATCTATATATTAACATATAAAGACTAAAATTGTAATTGGTAAAATTAGTGCAGAGAAAGTTGTGCTTTATGAGAATTGAGAAAGTTGGCTTTGCATGTAGAGAATGGACAAGTTAAAGTGCATTCACTATACTATTAAATTAATATAAAAATTAAAGGACAATATGCAGTTGAGAAAATTTGAATTCAATAACATATATAATGAAGTTTTGATAACACGTTAAGTTACCAAATCATTTAAGACTATGTTTGTTTGTATTTATTATACTTGTGATTGAATTATTAATCTTAAGTCATTTATTTATTTTTAAAAATAGATTGAAATTATTAGTCTCGAGATAATAAAATGACTTGAAATGAGGGATTATTTAATACCATGTTCAACTAGGTATTACAATCCCTATCATTTGGGACTAAAAAATTGTGAATAAATTAAAATTTAACTTTGTTTAAAAAGACCGATATCTTATCATACCTGTCTATACTTAAACTAATGAGAATATGATATTTTTGTTATTAGTAGTAAGAATATGATAGTCCAAACGGTAAATTTTTATCTAATCCTTTAAATAATCTTAGACAAAACAAACATAACATGAGACTATTTTATGTTATTTCATGAATAATCTCATAAAAAATAAATATATGATTAGAACTATTTAATCCTAAGATTAATATTCGTAAAATTATAATTCATAAGAATATAATCGCATGACTATAATTTTTACAAACAAATATTTTAATTATTGATATATTTTGTACTAGCTGGTGGATGAGACAATTATGTTGATGAAAATATATTAACTTAAAGTCAAGTATCCCTATTTTGGATACTACTGGGCCATCTTAATCTATCAGATGTATATATTAAAAAGGTCATGATGTTAGTACTCTTAATTCATTGTATATAACACAATACATTCCACATGTTTTGATATTATTAAGTTTATTCAAATTATATTTCTCTAGTCAAAAATCATAGCCTTCTTCTTAAATCTTATATATGGGGAGGGCTCTCCTATTAGTAGAGTCCCTCTCCTAAATCTGTCTTCTTGTGCTCTAATAAATTTCCTCTAGTGGAGTTTGTTTTCCTCTTTTGTGGAACATGTTTTTTATATGATATGACTGATTTCTTTCTCTTTTGTGAAATGATTTCATTATTATCTTTTTGGGGTTTTCTCCAGTTGGGAGATTTTTTTTCCATTCGTGAGATTTTTTTTCGGTGCGTAAATTCTTAAAGATAGATTGTTTATATTTGAGTGTGGCGTTATCATGACAACCAGATTTTTCTTTGCTCGTATTGAAGAACAACTCAGATCTACATATTATGTTATTAATTTTGAAATATGACTATTTTTTAAAAGTATATGGTTTCTACTAACTATTACTACGATTGTCCATTTTCTTGAGTATCTATTATTTTGTTTGAAAGGATTATTTTTTAAATTTTTTGTATTATAATCTTTTTATTATTTGTAACAATTAATACTTTGAATATATTTTAGTCAATTTGACTGTTTGATAAAAAAAAAGATTATTCAAATTATATCACAGTTCATAATTATACCATGGAATTCGCCCACGTAAATCCTTTAGGTCATCATCAATAAACTTGGAAAACGGGTCGGGCTAGCTCAAACTGTAAGACACCAAATTTTATGAAATAAAAGTATTCAATTTTTTTTATTATTATTATTCTATTTAGTAAATAGTTAAATTGATAAAATATTAAAGTTAAGGGTTATATGTGCAAATTTTACAAAGTAAGCAAGTTGTCATAAAATAGTCGTTGTGTCGGGGAGTATTGGTTTGGTCGGGAAAATTCTTTTTGTCGGAAAATATTCGTACAACGACGCAATGATTGGTTGACCCCATAACGGAATAATTGTCGGATATAGAAAGCGACAGAAGTAATATTTTTATAAAAAATAACGGCGAAACTTTTACCGTTAAATTGTTGAAATACCCGGTGATAAAAGTATAGTAATACGCGTTGTTGCACAGTAGCACACGGTATTGCACAGTATTTTTAATTATTGATTATTTTGTAAAAAGTCACTCATTCAATAATTGTCACAGTAATTACTGTTCAGTATCTTAAATTATTGATTAAATAATTGCTACATTGATAATTGCGTATTATTTTATATTATTGATTCAATAATTGTCACAGTAACCACTACACAGTATTTCACATTATTAAATCAATAATTGTCACACATATTATTAAAATGATATTATTAGATAGCATTATTGACAATGTCTAGAAAGTTCTATCGAGAAAAGGGGTTAGGTTATATAATTGCGCGCCAATGAGGAGAAATTTTTATTTAAAAGCCCCCCTCTTTCCTGGGAACGACCTGGTTATCAATATTGTGATTCTATAATATTAATTATAATAATTGATGAATAAAATAAATTTTTTTGACAAATATGATAAGTAAATATTTGTTCAATTTTGATATAAATGGAAGAATTTTTAGCATGAGACATTTGTTGAAAGTTAGCATTTTATCTTCTCCGATAAAATAATTCATTCAAATATATTATTATAATATTACATTATAATAGTATAATGTGATAATATAATAGTATAATTTTATAATTTAAATGATAATGTTATTATAATAACTTTATGGCATAAGAATAAAATGAGGTGGAAGAGAGCAAATTGAATTTGAATTCTTTTAATAATTATAAATATTTTTAATATATATATATATATATATAAACATGTGAGAAAATAAGGTGGAGGTAAGATGTTTGATTTTGTATTCCTAATAGGTGTGATGCAATGTCCTTTTTCAAAATCGTGTGAAGATTGGTCAGTCCTGGTGTGCTGGCATTTTTCTATAAATAGGTTATTTAGTTAAGAAATGAAAATCACACCAGAATCAGAAAATTCATTCTCTATAATATTGAGCGTATTTCTTGTGACTATAAAGATAATTTGAGTGTGGATAACAGTGCAAGATTTTCTCAACATAATCTCCGTTATTCCAGTTAGAACTACTTTTCTATTAAGGTAAAGACAGGTGGTGAACGTTATCTCTATCATGGGTACAACGAAGAAATGTTGATTGGTGTTACATGAATAAAATATCGATGATGGACTTTAATTTGGGAAAGATAGTAGACATTATGTTCTACTTGACTCTTCTAATGGATTGCTTGTTCCGCTGCAACTATGGTTGAAAATTTTTATCATCTACCATAAGTTCTAAATATCTGATTTATTACTGATGAAGGCTATTGATAATTTAATTAACTTTAGTCATGATATTCTTTATTGGGTTATTTGTGCTCACCCTGTTACTTCATAATTTCTTTCAGGTAATAAGAGTGTAGCTGGGTCGAGCGGGGATAACAGGGGAATAGAACGATGGTCTATAACTATTGAAGTTTCCCATAAAACAGTATGAAAATAATTGTATTGAGGACTTAAAATGTGTGTGTCGTATTTTATACGTTATTTAATAATTAATTTTGGTGAACAACAATAGGGTGATGAGAACCCGACTTTAGAAGGGTATGTTGCCACTATCGTACAATATGTCTAACCACATACGACTTCGGGTTATCATAAGACATAGTTGTGAGCATCAACTTGCTGATTTTATCTATGAGCACTACCTATATAATCTTGGAGTATGGTTGGAATAATTCTCAATTTGTGAGGAGTACTGCGGATTAGTTGGTTAAACTTGACTCCCAATTAAGGATCAATTATGATGTCTAAGAACATTTATAACAATTTTTTCAATAAATTCTTTATCTCCAACTTTAAAGAATACATCAACAAATCATTATTCAATAATTTTTTTATCCTTATTTAACTCTATATTTTAATCTATATATAGGATTTTACTCATCGTGGTGATAGAGTCAAAAGACCGTTCTCCATGTATGCAACATGATATTTCACACCCTCATTTAAGTGGGCACGTCAGCTTTAGAAAGGGGTAAAGGAATTTAGCGTCATTTGCAACATCGCGAATCTCGTCTTCTCCAGATCTTCTTCAACCGACGAATTTCTTCTCTAAAATTATTTCGACGGTATTCTTCACCGATTGTCCTCTTCACTGACTGTCTTCTTCTCCAAAGTCTCATTTGCGGCATCTCAAATCATTTAATTCGAAGATATTTTTCAGAAAAACAAAAAAAAAAGGTTCCAATTTCGATCTTCTTTTTTTATTTGATTTTAAACTTTGTTTGTTTCGGGATTTCGAACTTTGTTTGTCTCATGATTTTTGACCTCTGTTAGTTTGATTATTTGTTTGATCTCGACATCTTATCATTCGATGAGTATCTGATTTTGTGGCTATTTTGATTTAAGAAAGCGTGTATGTATTGCAGTTTACTAAATGTTTTTATCGAAGTTTGGGAATTTGTTTGTTGTTTGTCATATTGTTGATTGGGAATTTGACTGTTGAACTTTCAAATTTTAACTTTTAACTTTTAAATTTTATTATTTAAGGAATTAATATAAGGAATATGTTGGGTACATAGTGAAAAAATTAAATTCATATACTGTATAATGACCCAATAACACAGTAAAGTAGAGATAAAGATAAGAAAACTATTGTAAATGCTTTATCAGTATTATTTAGTTTAGCTTAGCCCAGCATAAGACCATTCAAAATTAAAGTCAAGGCACTAGCACATTGTCTCTCATGTCGTATTACTCTCTCCGTCTTTAAAAAAGATGACTCAAGTAATAAAAGATTTATCCTTAAAACTATGACATAAATTAACTAGATAAAATTATACATTGATTAATTTATTTTTGGTCATATTATATCTTGTTCAAACAATAAATCAATCATATCCAATATTTTAGTTTAACTACGACAACTTCTATTTTTTTTAAAAAAATAACTACAAAAAGATTAGAACTGGAAATATAATGTGCGTGCCTTTCAAGATAATATTTATTTAATATAGAATATATTTAAATAGTATGTTTCAAAAGACTATTAGTTTATTTTATATACAAAGAATACTGAATTGGGATTTAAATTTATTGAATATAAATATTGTAATGGCTCTTTTATCAATTATATTTTCTTTTGTTTTAAGGTATAATTGCAGTGTTTAGATTCAACAGCATGGAATATAATTAACTGAAAGTATCATATCACACTTTATTACTCCCTCAGTCTTAAAAGAAATAACAAAAAAATAATTTTCACACAAATTAAGGTAGTCAAAAATTTAGGAGAAAGTATAAATTTTCTTTTCAATTTATCCTCGGTTTTGAGTTTGGAGAGAGAAAATTAATGTTAATCACTCATTCAAGGGTAAATTAGTCTATGTACAAATTTATGTAGTTGACATGTTTACTTTCAGGGGCGGATCCGTTAAAGGGGCAACATACGTAGCTGCCCCTGCTGGATTTTTTTAATATATAGGTATAGGAGTAGGGGCAAATCTGTAAGTGAATAAATTTAAGGAGACAGATTAATGGATGAGTTAAACTTGGAGGGGGCAAAACAAAAATTCATTCATATTCTAAATACAAGTACAAACAGACGTAGATTCATTCTACTTCTGTCTTCTAAATTGTATCTAAATATTTTTTATTTAAAATTTCTTTTTTAGTTTAGATTATGAATATTTATTACAATTTGTAAACATTATTATGATTAGTTAATATTATGGTTAGTTCAAGTTTTCTTTATTTAACTTCAACAAAAACATTAGTTAAAATCCGCCCTTGCTAGATCGGCACTGTTGACTTACATCATGCTTTTGAGAACAAAAAAAAAATTTAGGCACGGTTGCACGGATGGAGCATTATTTTTCAAATTATACAAAAATTTACTGCAACCATCTGATATCCTAAGAGCAGTCACAACAGTTTCTCCAATAAATTCTCTATCCCCACATTTGAAAAATATATCAATAAATCAGTATTCAACAGTTTTCTTATCCTTATATAATTTTCTATTTTAATCCCTATATATGATTTGACTCCTCAAGGTGAGGGAATCAAAAGAGCTTTCCCTATTTATGTAAAATGACACTTCACACCCTATTTATGTTGGTTAAATGATCTTATCTCACTTAATTGCTGATTTGGGTATGCCTATCAAATTCACTCATTTTTATTTTTTAAACAGAGGATTTAGAAAAGAAAGAGAACTATAAAAAATTAAAAAGAAATTAAATATTGATTTTGATCATTTTTGTAAAAAATATTACTACTAATTATAAATTTTATTATTTTATAATTAAAATAATGTTGTTTTAGTTCTCATAAACACATAATGATCGTTGCACTTTTTGATTTCTAGCCATATCTATTTTTAAATTAAAATAATTGCAAATTTTAAATTCAAACACAATTACTTTTAAATAAAAAATAGTTACAGTGGTCAAAACATGATTTGACTGTTAGAATTTTCAAATTTTAAATTTTAAATTTTAAATTTTAAATTTCAAAATTTAACATTTAAGGAATCAATATAAGGAACTTGTTGGGTACATACAAAAAAAATTGAATTACTATTCTACAGAATGACCCAATAGTACTGCAGAGTAGGGATAGAGATAAAAAAACTGTTGTAAATGCTCTAACTGAACCAGTCTTTCACCCTTTACAGAAGACATTATCTTTAAATCACACTACTTTTGTTTTAAAATATAATATTACTAGCCTTTTTATTTTGCAACACTTCAGTTTAGAACAGAAAAAGGTAATATAAAGTCTAACTTATCGGAGAAAATATTTAAACCTCTTAAATGAGAAAATATTTAAACTTCTTAAATCATTTTAATTTTCATGCTAAAAGATCTTTAAGATAGGATACTATAATTATTAATTACTTGTATATGGTGAGAGATTGTCCATAATTATATCTAAGTAATTAAAGTGATCCGTCAAGCATACATACAAATACAATCACTTTAGAAATATTATTTAATGGTGATATGATGCGAGTATGATCTCGAATTAAGTCCGAACAATTTGAACTTTGCGAACGAATATGATACGAGTATCAATTAGAAATTATAATTTGATGAAGTTCGAGTAATTTATTGAACTTTAAAATTTACTCATATTTGAATCATTTATATTTCGAGTCGAGCTCGAATCGAACTTTTAGTTGAGCGAGCACGAATCGAATATGACTATTTGCTCATTTTACGACCTTACATACAATCACTTTTGAAATATTATTTAATGGTGAGAGCTCATATAAATGCAAACACTTTTGTAACTGACCCTTTTTCGCATTCTTTTTGAATAATACTCCACTATGTAAATGCTCATAAATATATACTATTAACATTTTGCCCCAAATTCAATTATGGCAATTGCTAGCTGGCTATAAGCTAAATCCATCGCCGACCACAAATGAATGGCATTAACTTAATTCACTCTTTTGATCTTTTCCCACGTACAAACCCAAAAGCCAATTAAAACAATAAACATATATATTAGTACAAGAAAAAAATAAAAGCTAAATTTATATTCTCGTCTCTTATTTGACTACCTTAAATTGTGTAAAATTTGTCTTTAAGTGATTCTTTTAAAGACGGAAAGAGTATTTAACGGTCTTACAAGTAGAAGGCTTAATAATTTATTGGAAGTGAGAAATTATATTCTCAACAATAGCCAACTAGCTAATTTAGAATGCGCGCAGCATGAAGAAGAATTTGAGTTGAGAATGACTCATGCTTCTGCGGCTTCGACGAAGTCAAGCGCAAAGTGTAATTGGGCTTGGAGATTTATTAGTAGCCCGATCTTGAGTTTTACTAATGTATTGGTTCTCATGTGTTTGAGCTCATGTTATAGCAACTAGGGTTTTTTAGTTACTATAAAAAATATTGTCTGGTGTGAGAATCATTGTAGAGTGTGTGAGACATATAATGAATACATAACACGCAAGACTAGCCAAATTAGTGAACCTGAGTATATCGTGTGTCCTTATATTTTTCGTCTTTCATATAATATCTGTGTGATTGCAATATTATTCGATCTTAAATTCTAAAATTCAAACATTTCCTAAATAAAATTCTTTGGAGTAAAATGGAGCAAGCAACCTTTTAAATTTATGTGAAATTTATTTACCTAGCTAGCAAATATTGAAAAAACCATAGTTTGGTGGCTGACGATTGTACACACAGACCCCACCAAATTATGTTATTCACAAAAAGGAAAGGCGACCATCATCATGATTTGCTTGATGTAACCGTTGTACAAGTTTACAACGGATTTCTACCCGGCAACTAAATTCAAATATCTGAAATAAAGAGTACGTAAAGAACAAAAGCAAAAGCCACTCCACCTTTACCTTTACCTTTTCCTTTATATATATATAAAACATTTGCTCAATGACTTAAATTCTAATGCCTACCGTTCAATAATGAGCTCCATATAGTCAAAACAAACCCTCTTTCTCATTTCTGTCTCTGAATTCAAAATCCCCAAATCAATGGGCTCTTGCATTAGCAAATGCTGTCCTAATAGAAATCCCCATGAGGAAGCTAACAATATTAATGTGCAAGACAAGCTTGTTATCTCACAAGCTCCCATAACTCCTATCCCGCCTACTAAAAAACCTCTCTCTCCTTCTCCATCTCCGATTTCGAGTTCGTCCCTTTCTTGTGCCACAAGTAATATTAGCGGCAGTTCATACACAACGTCGTTATCGTTATCTTCATCTTCTTGTTCGTCTTCAATTATTTCCTCGAAAGAAAGGTCATTTTCCAATGACTTTATATGGTCCTGTGTTAAGGAAAATCCGCATATAATTGGCGCTGATCATAAACCGGTGCCTAATAAAGTTTATGCACAAAAATTAAATTCACCTATAGCGAAGCCAATTTGTGCCACTCCTAAGCAATCTACTCCAAAGAAGAGAGCCCGAGCAAATTCTCCAACTCTCACTCGACAAAAGAGTTTCAGGAAAGAAGTACCACCCGAGAGGGCAAATTGCACGCATTCCAATGTTCCAAGTAGAACCGTGAGGTCTTCATCTCCTAGTCGAAGATTTAATGGTGAAAATTATAATTACAAGAGGGCTTTGGTGCACACACCCAAGGAAAAATGCTCCTTTGTTTCTAAGGGGAATATTTCAAGAAATTATACCGGGAAGGAAAATGTAAGGCCAGCAAGTTCAAACAACAATTTTAGTAGAAATCGCACAAATTTGAGGAATAGAGAGACGTATACTCACCGCATTGCAACACAAATTGATGAAATGGTAGTACAAGAAGGGATGTCAAATGAGGATATCAACTCCATTCCCACGGAGGATATTAATAACCCTCTTATTGCTTTGGATTGTTTTATTTTTTTGTGAATTTTTGGTGCATGTGCATGCATTATGTGAGATAAAATGATGTACATATATGGATTCTTTTTCTCTTTTGTTTTATGATGATATCATATATAGGGTTGAATATAAAGAATAAGCTAGGCAAAAATATATATTGCATTGGTTTCTTTGAGGATTTGGAGTTTGATGTAATTCGATCTATTTGATAGTTGGTGTGCATTTTCAGAGTGGGCAATTTGTGTTAAATATATTTTGGAATGATTTGATTCCTTCACTTGGATTTCTAATACAGAAAAGCATGAATTATCTCAATATGATGTTGCCATTTAATTTTGGTCAGAGATAATTCAGTTTTAATTTATTTTTCGTATCAGAGAGACTTGTGTGAGAGTAGAGCAGTCCGAGACAAGTCAGTTTGAATTTCATTTTATTTGCTATAACTTTATTATTGGAGTGATATCAATTATCAAGGCAAGTTAGTGCATATGGATATTTGAGTATTTCTTTTATGATTTTACTTTTTTATTTATAGCCCCTTCTAATTAAACACATCTTAGTCAAATGGAAATTGTACTCTTTTCTTAAACATGGGGGTATATTTATTTAGCCAAAAAGATTAGCTAAAGTTGTAGTAACTAAATTAAAAGATGAATAAATCGATAAATGCATCTTATTTACTTCCTCTTTCCCTAAACGCTACTTCTTTGGTCGTTTTGTATATTTTTGTTTTTTTTTTCTTTGCCCCTTTTGTTGTAAAATAATCGAGAAACAAAGTAAGAAAGAAAAATAAATTTATATTGATAAACTTATCAAGTGATCATTCACAATACATTTTATTATCTCTCAAATCACTTGGATGGATATCTCACCAATCTCTTAGCTACACATCTCTTTATATATGATTTTACAAGTTAACCTCCTACTAGTAATGAAAGAATTTGAAGGCTTTTAATTTCCTTATGTGCCCCATCATTTGTTTGGTTGTAACCTTCCAAAATTCAACCTTTTCATTTTCCAAACTTTTCATCTTTCAATTAAAAATATTTCTAACACTCCCCCTTGAATGACCACTCTCCAAGAATATGCCTCGTTAAAAATCTTACCAAAGAAAAACCTCGTGGGGAAAAAAAATTTGCCAAAGAAAAGAGTACAATATTCTTGTATATCTTCTAATGACATAGGATTGCCTCATTAAAACCTTGCAAAGAAAAACCCAGTGAAAAAAAACCTTAGTGAAGGAAAAAGAGTATAATCAGCACATATCTTTTTTACTCCCCCTGATTAAAACATAGAATTTCCATTGTTCATGGTAAATATATCCTTAAGTCGACGCATGCCAATGTTATGCACCATCTTCTTAAAAGTCTCAGTTGGTAATGACTTAGTGAACATATCATCCAATTTATCACATGAGCGTATCTGCTTGGAATCAATATCACCACTTTTTTGGAGCTCATGTGTATAAAAGAATTTGGTGCAATATGTTTGGTTCTATCACTCTTGATATAGTTTCCCCTAACTTAAGTGATACAAGTCGCATTATCTTCGTATATTATCGTTGGACTATTTATGATCGATGATAATCCACAATTCTCACGAATATATTGAATTACCAAACTCAACCAAACACATTCATGACTTGCTTCATGAGTTGCGATAATCTCTATATGATTTTAATAAGTAATAGAAATTGTTTGTTTAATAGATCTCTATGAAATATTAGTTTTTGTATAAATGGCCTTTGTGTGGATCAGAAAAGTAACTTGCATCAGCAGATCAAACTAACTGTAGTTTTGATTCATTTGGATAAAATAATCCCAAATTAGTAGTCCCACGAAGATATCGTAAAATATGCCTAATTTCATTATAATGTCTTCGAGTTAGTGTAGAACTATACCTTGCTAGTAAGTTAACTACAAATGCTATATCAGGTCGTGTGAAATTTGCAATATGCATCAAAACACTAATTGCACTAAGATATGGTACTTCAGGGCTAAAACACCATTTTCACGAAGATATGGTAATTCAAGACCAAATTTTTCTTCACTATATCCTTGTGGTCGAAACGGATCTTTTTTGACGTCAAGTGATCGACCCATTATTGGAGTGCTCAAAAGATTAGCTTTATCCTTATACAAGTGCTTCAGGACCTTTTTGTGTATGTTGATTGATGAACAAAAATTCCATTTGGAAGATATTCAATTTGTAAGCCAAGACAAAAAAAATTCTTACCAAGATCTTTTATGTTAAATTTGTTGTTTTTGTTAACTCTTCTGGAGCAAGATCTTTCATCTCAAATTCATTTTTTAAACAATTTATTGTTTGTTAACTCTTCTAGAGTCCCGACAAGATTTAAATCATCAATATATACAATAATAATAGTAAATCCAGATTCTGATCTTTTGATAAAAATGCATACACAAATTGAATTATTTTTAAATCCTTCTTTCAAAAGATATTCATTGAAGCGATTATACTAAATGCGTCTGGATTGTTTTAACGTATATAAGGATCTTTGTAGCTTGATAGAATATATAGTTCGAGATGTAGAATTATATGCTTCAGGAATTTTATATGCTTCAGAGATTTTCATATAAATATCATTATCTAATGATCCATATAGATATGCTGTAACAACATCCATTAATCGCATATTCAAATTTTCTTTTGCTACCAAGCTAATTAAAAATCTGAATGTAATTGTGTCCATTACAGGAGCATATGTTTTTTCATAATCAATGTCAGGTCTTTGCGAGAAACCTTGTGCTACAAGTTGCACTTTGTGCCTTATAATTTTATTTTTCTCATTTCGTTTACGTACAAATTCTCATTTGTATCCAACAGACATTACACCTTTAGGTGTTCGGACTACAGATCCGATCGTGTTTACTTTGTGAAATTTAATTCTGCTTAAATCGCCACTTTTCACATTGACCAATCATTTCTACGTTGACATTCATCAACGGTTTGTGGTTCATATTCATGGTTATTACTTCTGGTATTATCAATAACAACTTTATATGAAAATATGTTATCGACAACAATTTTATTTCTATCCAATTACTTCTCCTGTATGTATATAATGTATCTAGATCTCGTTATTTTCAGGTACTTGATTATTTAAGGGGATAAATCTTCAAAAGTTTTATTTTCAGGAGATTTTGGTTCATAAGTTTTGGATAGATCAATTATTTCTATGGCATGTTTCATGGGTATAGCCTCTTTATAGGCTGCAATTTATTTTTCTTGTACTTTTCTCTTCCGAAATTTTTTATATTTAACACCAATCGGTCTTCCACGCTTTAGGTGTAGCTTTGATTCGTTTGTTGTTGTATTAACTGATAGTCCTACAAGGATCAAGATGGGATAACGTCGAAACATTCCAAGTAATCTCCCTCATCGTGCTTCAGGCAACGATCTCACGTCGTGCTTAGGCAACGACTTTTCTCCCCTAAATCGGGGGAAGACTATTTCATTAAAATAACAATCCTCAAAACATAACTTAAAAATATCACTTGTTGAGGCTATGATGCAGCATGTAAAATAGCATGACCCCAAACATAAACTGGTAATTTTGATTTCATAATAAATGGTCAAGCCATGTTTAAAGTCTCTTAAAATTGATTTAGCTACACTATTTTGAGTATGTGTATGTGCAAGATGATGTTTAACATAAATTCCAATTAACATGCAAAATTCATCAAAAGCTTGAGATGTGAATTTTACCAGCATTATCTAAATAAATTTTTCTAATTAGATAATCAAAAAATTTTACTCGCAACCTAATTATTTGAGCAAGAAGCATAGCAAATGCAATATTTAATTTCTAGTTAAAAGTAAACATACATGTGACCATCTGGTTAATGCATCAATTAAAACTATAAATACTTGAATGGACCACAAGGTGGGTGTATTGGTCTACATATATATCACCCTGAATTCTTTCTAAGAAATATGAACACTTAATAATAATATTTAAATGTGATGATTTGGTAATTTATTTAACTTGATAACATGCACTACATGGATCGATAATCAGTAGGTAAAAGAATCATTATTGATCCTAGATGACCAAAATGATCATGCCAAAGCATAAAAACCTTTGGATTTTAAAACTTCTAGTGTATTACACACTTCTGGTGTATTGCAACATTTGTTTCAATTGTTCTTATTGTAGTATAATATAACCTAGAAGAGAAATATATAGTTTTTCTAATATGAGATTCTGACCCAATATTATTGAAGTAATATAAAGAAATTCTTCACTGCCTTCATTATTGGTTTTAATATGATAACCATTATAACTTATATTCTTAAAACTGAGCAAATCTCTGCTTGCTTCAGAAAAATACAAAGTATCATCAATGCAATGTTTTGTTCCTTTTGACAATATTATAATCGCTCTTCTAGAGACATCAATTAAGTTCGATGAATAATCTCTCTTCTAGAGTCTTCAATTAAGTTTAATGAATAATCGTTCTTCTAGAACCTTTAATTAAGTTTGATGAGCTTCTGGCCCATATGTCTTCATATATGTAAAACATAAATTAAAATTTATTACTTGAATCATAAATAAAACATATCAAAATAAAAATACTTATTATAATGCCATAATATAATGAAATAAAAATAATTAATTGGTATGAACATTTTCGTCAACATCATCAAGGAAATCAGAGACATCAAAATTTGTCATATCCACTTTATTTGGAAAGTTAAGATAATATATGCGATCTTCAGGATCATTATGATTATTCATAAGATATTCAAGATTATTATGATCAATAAAGTTTATTTCAATTCATTTTCCCTTTTCTTTTTTGGAGTCTTGGTATAAATCTACCAAATGTTTAGGAGTACGACATGTACATTCACTTTTTATATTGATTGTTACTTTCACGCCCATGACCACAACCATAATTTTCTCTATATTTGTCAAATGAGGTTCCATTCACTTCAGGGAATTGAGTAGAACCGGCCGGGTGAGATTGGTAATTTTCAGCAAAAACTCATTATTTTGTTCAACCACTAGAAGACGTGATATCACTTCAAGGAACATAATTTTGTTTATCGCTTCAAGGAATATATTGTGAACTTACGCTCTCAATATTGGTACTGCAGGAGCATATTCGAGACATGAAATGTAGTAAATATTTCTCTAACATGTTTTTATCAATATTTTTTTATGGAGATGATGACGAATAAAATTTTTTAATTTTGCATGATCCTACAAGGATGCATGCATGATTGTCAATCTTAATTATATCTCCAAAGTTCTTTGTCTTTATATGAATCTCAGCATCAAGATATGTCAAGGGCAACAAATTCAAATTCATAAGATTTGACATTTATATAAATATATAATTACGTAAGAAATGACTACCAAAAAAATGGCCTTTTGCGATGGCTCAAATCCATCATATAAATTCAAAAAATCATTACAAAATGTTTTTGTGATGACTTTAGTCGTCACGAAGGCCATCTTGTATACCCCCATCGTGAAAACTTTTTTGTGATGATTTTGACAATCACGCAAACGCTTATGGCTTTTGTGATGATTAATACAATCACATTAACATGTAATCTATTGTGATTGTCAAAGCTATCACAAAAAAAACATATGACTTTAGGGATCAAAGGTAAGAACGTGAATCTCTTTTTACGGACAATTTATTCCACTATATTAACTGTATCAAATTATACTTTTAGGATTTGAACCCTCCACCATTTTTAAACTAAATAACAAGTATTACCGCTGCACCAAATCCCAGATCATGATTATAATTTTAAAACAAAATATAAAAGGAAACATATGTGAGTTGACTTACGAAATAAAGTTAGTCCCACATAGATTTTGGTGATTGCAATGGCGGTCACAAATACTTTATAATGATGGTAAAATTAGTCATCACTATAATTTGAGCTCAATGTCCTTTTAATAAATGCAAGCTTTGTTTTATCATTAAGACCATGTCACCGTGAGCTTTGCTAGAAGTGGCGGTTCTGGAGGTCAAAATGTCAATACAGGTTTGTGGAATCTGTCTTCTAAACAAATTAAAGAATGGCGCTGCACTTACTGTGGTGATTTAGGGTTTTTCATTTCGTCTTTCCCTTCAGGTTGTCAAATATTATATATTCTTTTTCCTTTTATCTTTGATCTACTGTAAATACAAAGGTGGATATGCAATTTAATGTAAAGATGCACAATGTTTTCTTATTAAGAATCTGAAATATGATTGTATTTTGGAGAATTAGGTAGAATATTTGCCCTGTACTTGATATAGGTAAATATTACAACTTCAAAAGTAATTAGATATTTATTTTTTTCACTTTCTAATTGTATACCGCTGACTGTGTGATGGTCACTGATGGATGGAGTTGTATTTTCAGCTTCCCTAGTTCAAAATCTTTTAGTGAGTGGTTATGATGACGTCTTGGACTAATTAAATGCTTCAATATTGCAGCTAAAATTGGTGACAATTTCAAATCCCATAACATTTTCTAACCCGAAAGCTATTCACGCTTTGCTCAAGGGAAGTCTTGGGATGAAGTAAGTTTATGTCGATTATTGTTTGGGCATATATTTTTTTCAGGGACATCCTGGTGGGATTGTATCTAATTTCAAGAATTTTCTTTCCTTTTAATGCATTTGTACACAGAGTTCAAGAAATCTGTTTATTTGGAACTTTGAGAGAGCAGAGTGAAAAAGATATTAAAAAAACGTAAGCTTTATTTGTTAAACTAAAAGTTATCATTGTATTTGATATTAGCTCATATGGAAGTTCTATGTAATAACCCAATATTTTTTATAATTACATAAGAAATTTTGCGTATAATTTTTTTTTTTATATATTATTTCTATCAAAATAAGGGTGAAAATACGTGCAAGGTAAAGAATATGTATATATGTGATAAATAAATATTTATTTTTTGCATAAATGATTTTAAATAAATTTTTCGATAAAGGAATTGTTGATTACTATAAATTATATTCTTATAATAAATTAATTTTGATAGTAAAAATATTTTATTATTTATTTTTCATGAAAATATGATTAATATATTATTTAAATAATATATGAAAGGATTTTTAGAATTATTATAATAATTATTTATTATATGAATTTATCAAGATTAGTTAAGTTAATTATTTTAACTTAATTATTAATGGTATATAAGGTAAGTGTCATTATAGATCAAAACCCTAATTTTTAATCTATGTTATGGAATTTCATGATTAATACAATTATTGTATAATTGTATTTAAAAGAAAAGTATATTTATGTTATGAATAATAAGAAATTATTTTCTCAAGGAATTTGAATATTAAATATGATTATTAACTATATTTATATTCAAATATATGTAAGTATATTAATTCGATTTATGATTATGGATTTTAATTATAATTATGATTATTAACATAATTATATGAATATATGTTAATAATTTATTTATTTATTTTAAATTTAGCTATTAAACATAGTAATTGATTATGTTTATATTTAAATGAAAGTTTGTATATTATGTGCTTAAGGAAAGTTATTAGGAAACCCTAATTCATAATTTAGGAACCCTAATAATATCAAGAAACCCAAATTTTTAAATGAAAAACCCTAATTTTAAATTAGGACTTTTTAATTAAATTTTTATTAAACTTTAAACTTAAGTTTACAAACCCTAGAATTATTTGGCAAATTTTAAGGGTTAAAACCTAAGGGTTAAACCCTAGAATTATGCACCATTGACAAGAATGCCCTTAAAAATATTTGTTAGTTTATAAAAATAATATTTTTGAATTTATTTAATTTAGTTTGCTTGCAAATCTAGCCAAATCTCATGACTCACTATGCTAAAATACCATCACATGTTGCAAATCAATTGTACCAACCAAATCTTTGACACCTAGCTGATCAGATCCATTGAACCAAATGGATAAAAATTAAAGATAGAAAAAGAAAAGAAAGCTTTCAATTATTTTCACCCACACAAGCCAAAACATTTTCTCTCTCTAAGACCCACAAAATTCTCTCTCTAACTTGGTCATAATATCAGCCAAGAACATCCTATACACTAACCCATAAAGATCAGAAATCAAAAGATTGCTCAAGAAAAGGTATAAAACCCTAACCAAACTAGATTTTTAATTTTTTGTTAGATTTTATGTTTAAGTGTTAATATATGTGCTATGATATGTTAATAAGTGATCTGGGTTAAGAAATAGCATTTACATAACATCTAGATGCACGAAAATTAAAATTTTTGAAAACTGAAAAAACTAAAAAATCTTGACTGACAGCCCAAAGTCGGGGCATATAGATCTCAATCTGTTTATGATATGTTGTGTTTATATGTGTTCTATGCCATGATGTTAGTATTCTGAAAGTAGAATCATGATCATAGCATGTGTAGATTGAAAGTTATTCATGGTCTGGGATGACCAAATTGAAAATATGAATTTCTAGAAATTCCAGAAAATTCAGGAATAACTTCTGACATGTATTTTGACCAAGCTAGATCTTGATTCTGTGATGTTGTTAAACTATATAAGTTGTAAGGACCGAAAATTTTATACGATTATATTTTTATATTTTTATGAATAAATTTTTTTAAGCATATAAGTGAATATATATGTGAATTAAGTGAGTTAGTTAATTTAATTATTTTAAGTTAACTAAGATGAATACTTAATCAATTTGATTAAGGAAGAGTAAGATAAGTTATGTTGACAATTAACATAACTTGAATGTTAACCTTGAATGTTAAATTAAAAAGATTTATAATCTTTAAGTGATTAAATTGATATGACTAATATAAAGTGATTATATGATTATGTAATAATTTATTAATCCAATTAGAGCTAATTAAGTTACTGAATTAATGGAACAAAAAGGAAAGCCAAGAAATAAGAATATATTAATTAAATATTAATGATATTAAAAATTTTGTGACATATTGTGAATGATAAATGTGTTATGATTTACGTGGGAAGTGTATGTGAGTAAATAAATATAATAATTATTTATCAATATTGATAAATATGTTATGACATATGTAGGAGATGTATGTGACTAAATAACTATATATATTATAGATGTGTATATATATTTATTATAGATAGTGAATTAAAAAGAAAGCTTTGTAACCTAATATATATTTTAGGTATGCGAATTAAATAACCTAAGGGTTATAATATGGAATAAGGTTAGTATTTAAAATATACACTAACCCTAAGAGATTTATTTTATACATCTCAATTAGTTAATTTTATAACTTAATTAAAGCAAGTCCAATTGGGTTATAAAGTTTAATGTACAAAAGTAATGATTTAAATTACAAATGAGTAAATGAAAATCCTAATTAAATGATTGGGGTAGGACAAAATTAAAAGTGTTCGACCTAATTTAATTTTACATGGCCCAAATAATTAAATTAGGAAGCCCAAATGAATTATATAATAGCCCAAATTTGGCCCAACTTGGGGGGACTTTTGGGTCATTTAATTAATCAAAATATTGCAATCAAAATAAAATCAAAACTTGGCAATTTGGAAGTGCATGAACCGGCCACTTAAGGAGAGAGAGAGAGAGAGATTGGACACATGTTTTTATTTTGTCAAAGTTAAACTCTACACTCAAGCTATGTGTCATTCTATTAATAAGCCTTAGCATTTCTCCACAATTACAAGCAAGTAAAGGAGGATAAGGGAGAGAGAAGATGAAGATTGCTAGGAGAAAATACATACATATACATATTATATCTATATGTTTTCATCATCTATATATACACCTCTCTTAGATAAAAACAAAATTTTACTTCATTACTTCTCATTTCTCCTAAAAAGAAAAAGAAAGAAAAATAGAGAGAGAGAATAGAGAGGGTTCGGACAGCCCCTTAAGGAAGGAAGAGAGTTTTTTTATCTTCATAGCTCACTTGGAAGGAAGAGTGAGAAGGATAGCCCAAGGATCAAAGGTATAAACCCTAAATCTAAACTTTGTTTAATTATTTTTGTTGATTTTCAAAATATAAGACTTATGTTCTTGAAGTCCAAAATCTTAGATTTACATGTTAATGAGTGTTTCATATGTGGATCTAGATATTTTTGAAGTTAGAAATTTGATCTAAAGAAAGAAAAGTAAACTATGTTCGAAATGGTTTAAGAAAATCCTACTCTTGTATGCTATATATATATTTTGTGTTAAATTTTTGAGGTTCAAGTTGTAAATGGCTAGAATCGTGTTAGAATGATAGATATATAGTTTAATGGGTTTAACTTGGGTATTGATATGTGTTTATGTAGAAAAGTTTAGCAAAATGTTTGAAAACATTTTTACCGACGAACAAACCGTAACATGTTTGAATAAATTGCTCATTTTTTGTTATTTAAGTGAGAATAAGTAATAAATAATTATAATTACTTACTCACATGTTAGTTAAGTATTATAAAGTTAATAAATTAATTATTTATTATTTAATTAAATATTAAATAATAAATAAGAATAAATATTAATTTATTATTTATTATTTAATAATAAATAAAGATAAGTGTTAATTAATTAATTATTAGTTAATTAATATTAAATAATAAATAAAGATAAACGTTAATTAATTAATTATTATTTAATTAATATTAAATAATAAATAAAGATAAACGTTAATTAATTATTATTTAATTAAAGTTAAATAATAATTAAAGACTCATAAAGTTAAATAGATTAAGTATTTATTATTTAATTAATAATCAATAAGTACAAATATTAATCAATTATTATTTAATTAATATTAAATAATAATAAGGTTAATAATATTAAATCATTTAAAATATTATTAAATAATTAATAATATTAGAAAGTTAAAATATTATTAAAGGATTAATAATATTAGATACTTAAAATATTATTAAAAGATTAATAATATTAGAGAGAGACTAAAATATTATTAAATAATTAATAATATTAGAAAGCGAATAGAATATTATTACAAGGCTAATAATATTATTCAAGTGTTAAAATGCTTACTTAATAATAATATTATCAAAGAACGATGATATTATTAAGGAGTTAATGTGATATCTAATATTTAATAATGTGATTAATATTAGATAATATATGAGAATAATTATATGTTATGAATAATTATATGTTATACTAATTGAAGGATCCATGATAGGTCTTTCCAAAGAGGATAAGTTAAATTCATTAAGCGGATTATAGAATTGTGTAGCAGTAGTCAACGACCAAGGCAAGTTTCCTAACTCAACTTGAGTTATTAATTTCAAAGCATGATTAGTGAATAATTATTGTTGGTTATTTACATCTGTAATGATTATTGTTATTCACACATAGTGCATTTGATTTCATGTTCTACTATTTAAAATGTGAAATAAATTTAAAGTTCTTTTATTCATAAACTGTTTATAAGCCATGTCTCAACTATTCATTTCGGCTATACTAATAATTGATGAATCGTTCTATTATTTGAACTACGTTGTTATTTAAAGATTTATGCCATTTATTTCGGCTAGATCAATATTGATATTATATGTTGAAATCATAACATTTCTTTGAAAGTAATCCAAACCATATTGTTGTGGTACGGACTCATGATGTAAGACTGAGATGAACAACCCTTATAAAAAGGGAAATTTATTGTCGGACATCCGACCCTTGCGCTATTTTTGAGTATTATGCATAATATAGGGCACAACGGAGCTGATCACTTCATGTACTTGCAGAAGAGTATAATTAGTTTTTATAACTAACTTATATTCTTGAGATAATTTAGTTTTAATAACTAATGATTGTGACAACCCGAGAATTTGTAAGATTAATAAAATTTTAAATGATTAAAATTAAAGGTTAAAGTTTAAAACCTAGAGTGAAAATAGAGGATTAATTAAAAAATTTAAAGAACCTATACGGTTTGATTTAAATTTTTTAAGTAATGTAAAGAAATTAAATGAGAATACTATAAATTTGAAATTTGGAAAGAGATTATGTATAAGGATAAATGTTTTATATAGTGAATTATAAAGAAAGCTACATAACCTAATTATATATTAGGTATGGTAATTAAATAACTTAAGAGTTATGGTATAGGAGAATTCTTAGTATTTAAAATATATAATAATCTAAGAGATTTATTTTATAATCTCAAGTTATTATTTATTTTAAACCTAATTGGGTTATATATAATTAAATTTATGTAAGTAATTATTTAAAATCCAAAATGAGTGGATTAGAAACCCTAATTAAATAATTAGGATAAGATAAAATTCATGATTTGGACTATGCTATTTTTATATGGACCATGCTATTAATTTTTCATGGCCCAGGCAATTAAAATAGAGAGCCCAATCAATAAATCAAATGGCCCAATTTTTAGCCATTTGTTAAGGGATATTTTGGTCATTTAATTAAGCAAAATTAAGCATTAAAAATAAACCAAAAATGAAGAAAATGGGGGAGTTTAGCCGGCCCATCAAGGGCAATATGGGGAGAACTTAGCTTGCTCAAAAACTTGGTAATAATCTACCTACTCCAAGTTATGTGTCACTTTGTGAGCTAGCCAACAATTTTAGCATGTGTGCAAGCAATCTAAGGGTGAGATATTGGAAGATTAGGATAGATATACATGGTATATCTACACTTAATCATCAAATAACATAACCTTTACACATTTGGTAAAACACCCACCTTTAGTTCATTTTATCTTTTATTTTCAAAAGAGCTAGCAAAGCAAAAATATAGTGAGAGAGAGAGACCCTTATATTCGGCAGCTTCAAGTGTGGGAGGGGAGGGTCTTGAATCTCATATACTCTAAATTCCTAAGCCACTTTGAAGGATCAAGAAGGATTGCAAAAAGAAAAGGTAAAGGAAAAGATTTTTTTTTTCTAGATTTAGTTAAAGTTTTATATAGCTTTGCACTTTTATTTTTGATCTATGAAATTGTATGAACTTGTTGGGTTAACCTTATGAAAAGGTTAGATCATGAAGTTATTGTGGGTATCATGTATATATATGTGGATCTATGTTGAGAAAGCTTGATCAAAGAAAGAAAAGTAAAACAGTTTTTAAAGCTTAGAAAAGCTAGTGACTGCTGCCCTAAACAGAAATTTCGAGATTAGCTAAGTTGCCCTAAAAATTATGGGTTTTTGATATGTTATAGTACACTGCATAAGCTTTCCATAGACTCCGGAAAGGACTAATTCCGACTTCGGAGCAAAGAGTTATGACCATTCAAAGTAGTCGCATCAAAACTGTCTAACCAACTCGGGTCAGTCCCTTTAGACGGAATTTCTGGAATTTTGTGCTTGGAATTTGAAGATGGTCCAAGAACAAAATTTGTAGTCTCGGAAGTTAGCTTCGCGTGGGCTCAAGAATCGCTCAAAAACGTTTTAAAATGAAAAAGTTATGATTGTTTTAGTACAAGAGGGTCAAGCTGGAAAAAACCAAAATTGATCAGCCACTTCGGTCCAAATTTCCGAACTCAAAACAACTCCAAATTGAGTGTTTGATAAATGAAAACTGTATCTTAAGAAGTTACGAATCCAACGCCTCCGACGGAACTTAATTCCGAGTTGTAGATTTCGTATTACAAGTGTTTCCGTAAAGGACCCCGAATCTAAAAATTTTGGGCGAGAATGACAGAATTGTAATTAAATGAACAATGTTAATAAATGATTTTAAAGCCACTAATTGGTTAGTAAATTAATTACATTTAAAATTAAATATAATTAACTATTTAATTATTATTTAAGATGTCGAAATAGTACCGAACTCAATTCAGACTGAAATAGTTTGACTTGATACTAGGTCTTATGTGTTCTGTTGACCGATAGGATTATGTGATAATGTGTTTAGGTTATTTTATAATTGTAATTAGCAATAGTTATTGCGATGATATTATTCTAATTGGGAGATCGATATTATCAATATTAGGTCTTCAGATGAAGCTAACTAGATTGCGTAGCAGTAGTCGGCGATAAAGGCAAGTTTTCTTTAACTCAACCTTGAGTTATGATTCTTCAATTATGCTAGTGGTTAATCCTTGTTGATTACATCACGTCTATGAATTATTGATTCGCACGTTGTGCATATTGCATGTGTTCATCAGGTATGAAAGGCTGATCACCTTCATTACCATTTGGTCCAGTTGATTTATTTATGTTCATTATTGACCATTCATTTTATTGTCTCGGTCGTTCAGTTACTAAAATTGATTCATGTTATTTCATAATTGTTATTTTGTTGAAAGTCAGCCAGCTTATTATTCATTCTTTCAATCATGATATATCTTTTCTTGAAATTAAACTTGCTGGGCAAACTTGTTGCTCACCCTTGCTATATCATGATAAACATTGCAGATTTAAACGAATACTTCAGATACAGGCGAAGGCGTATGGCATTGTATGTTGTATAGGATATTGAATACAGGTATTAAGTTAAGGTTACAGACCTTGGGATTATGTTGTAAAAGTTATTGTATAAACAATTTATGTTTATATCTTCCGCAATAGTTATAGAAATGTCGTATCGTAACGTACCAGGTCCGAGGTTCTGGGGACCCGGATTTGGGGGCGTCACAATGATTCCTCTATTAGTTCTTGATCCATTAGTGATCACTCAGCATGAAATCTGGGAATATCCCACTTTATTGAATAGTGTTGCAGTATTGATAACTTCTTAATCAATTGAATATTATTGAACATTTGAAAGAATTTTACTCTTTCATCCTTGATAAGTTATTCAGCTTGAAATTTAAGAAAAGTCTTGTTATTGAAAATGATTTATTGTTCAGCTACTTCGAAATCTTTTGAACATTATTAACATTCTAGAAAGTTAGATTCTTCTATATCTTTTATTGTACGTTTTAACTTGCTGAGAAAACTCGTTGCTCACCCTTGCTTAAATAAAATATTTCAGCTAAGGACGAGGTTGCCGAAGGGTCAAAGAAAGACAAAGGCAAAGGCAAAGTTCAAGAGTAATTATTATGAACTTTAATTATTATGTTGCTTTATGTAAATTAATTATGTAAATATTTTGAGTATCTAAGGTTATGTAAGTTATGTTAAGGTTAGTTAACTTGGGAGATTGTTATAATTTGTATTAAGTAATGGTATGAATAATGTAATTCATCACTGAATGGGTAGTTAGATGTTATGCATGATGGATCGTGAGCACCAAACTCGAGGTTAGGGAACCCGAATTTGGGGGCGTCACATAAGTGTATTATATTTATACCTTGACATACATACTACACAAGTGTGGCACTTTAACACACAAATATAGCCCAGAATCCAAGTTATTAAAGCCACAAATTGATCCATCGCACTGTTTTCATTTTCTGAAAATTATAGAAAATAAAGAACTGCTCTGACAGCTAGTTTGATCTCTTATATCTTCTTCATATGATATAGTTAGACACAGAAATTGCTATACACTTGTAGTATTACATAAGTAGAACACCACTGAAGCACTCTCATGCCCAGAAACATTATAAACAAGGAATTACATGCGGTCAAACTAGGTACCTAAGGGTTGTTCTTGAAGGCTCAAAAACACCTATAGCGACACTTTCCGTCGCGATAGTCCTTTAGCGACGAACATATTTTTGAAAAATAATTATATTAATTAAAATAAATAGAAATTAATTATTAAAAATTTTAAAAATTATTTTAAGTTATAAAAATTAACTTTTAATATTTTGACATAAATTTTATTAATATTTTAATTTAATTAAATATTAATGATATTAAATTTATTTAATAATTATATTAAATAAATAAGTTAAAAATGATTTTAGTATATTAAAAATCATTTAAAATGATATTAAAGTATTAAAAAATATTTTAAGTTATAAAAAATTACTTTTAATATTTTGAGATAAATGTCATTAATATTTTAATATTAATGATAATAAATTTATTTAATAATTATATTAAATAAATTACTTAAAAATGGTTTTAATATTTTAAAAATAATATTAAAGTTTTAAAAAGTATTTTAAGTTATAATGAATAACTTATAATATTTTGATAAGAATTTTATTAATATTTTAATATTAATGATAATAAAGTTATTTAATAATTATATTAAATAAATTATTTAAAAATAATTTTAATGCTTTATAAATCATTTAAAGGTAAAATAAATATTTTAAAAATATTTTAAGTTATAATAAATAACTTTTAATAATTTGATATGAATAACATTAATATTTTAATATTAACGATAATTACTTAAAAATAATTTTAATACTTTAAAAATCATTTGAAAGTAATATTAATGTTTTAAGTTATAATAAATAACTTTTAATATTTGGAAATGAAATACCTTATTATTTTAATATTAATGGTAATTATTTAAAAATGATTTTAATGTCTTAAAAATCATTTAAATATAATATTAAGGTTTTAAAAATATTTTCAGGTTATAATAAATAACTTTTAAAGTGTTGACATGAAGTTCATTAATATTTTAAATTATTTAAATATTAATGATAATCAAATTATTTAACAATTAATTCATTAAAAATGATATAAGTGTTTGAAAAATTATTATAAATGATTTTAATATTTGAAAAAATATTATAAATGATAATTAAATTATCTAATATAATATTTAAGTTCTTGAACAAAGTTTCATTAAAAATAAATTCGTTAATTATCCGATAATGCAATCGGGATGCCGAAACGATACCGAACTCAAACCAAATTGACATAGCTTGACTAGGTATACGTTCTTATGTGTTTTAATGACTGATATGACTATGTGACAATGTGTTTAAGTAGTATTATGTGTTAAGTTGTATTATTCTAATTAAAAGAATAATTCTACTGATGATAGGACTTCATATTAAAGATAAAAGTGTAAGCTATACTACGTAGCAGTAATCAGCTATCAAGGCAAGTACTCTAACCTTACTCAAAATTTTATATTGAGCAAGTATCCAATACAAGGCATGTTCGTGAATAATTATTGTAAATTATTCATATCCATAATGATATTCATGATTCATTTATGAAATTATTCTTATATTGTGAAATTTTATTCAATTCAGTTATTATTTATTAATATCACATTATTGTCTTTTATTATACAAGTGTCCCCACTTGTATAAACTACTGTATTCAAACAAGAACTCTTAAACTTGAAATTCTTTGATATGACAAACCCTGTTACATACTATCAAACTTCAGTAGGTATTTATGACTGTCTAAGCTATTTGACTCGGCTAGACATAGTTCGAACTGTATTGTTGAATAGTATTGGTTATGATAAGGTCACCCAATTGAATTGCTTAGTTAGGATTTCAAACTGAGTATGAACAACCCTTAATGGGGAAATTGTTTATGTGCCCAAGGCGAACAGAGTGAACGAATTATCTTTTAAACAGATAGTATTGATCAATACAGGACATAACGGGGCTGATCACCCTACATGTCCGTAAGACCAGAGCGGTTTGCAGATGAATTTCTGTTTAAACCTTTTCGAAAATGAAAAATAAAAGTTCATGGTCCATTGACCGCTCAGCATTTATAGTCACTACGTCGTTTCAAAATTTTAAACGATTTGATATGTTATTAAGATATGTTTCGAAAGACTTCACAACTATTGATTCGTTATAGAAGTATACCTCAAAGAAAATATTTACTTTTTTCAGCTAAAGTTTATTAACTGCTATTACTTACTGAGCAATTGAATACTTATTCTTACTTTAAATTAAATGTTTTCAGCTAAGCGTGATCAACCAAAAGGCTCTCGCAAAAACAAAGGAAAAGAAAAGCTGCAAGAATAAGTTTTATGGTATCTTGTGTAATAGTTAGACTTTATTAGGACTATAATATTTATTATCTATCATGTAATGAATGTTATAAAGGTCGTGTACCTATGATTAGACAACTCTGATATGTAGATTAAGTTTGTTTATTTATATTATATTATTATTCCGCTCAAAGAAATTATATCGTGTAGCATTAAGTTCGGGTTTCAAGTATCTGAATTTGGGGGCGTCACATTCTATTTCGATGGTATTTACATTTGTACCATTTCATAGTTTACAAGTTTCGAATAGAGCCTTGAGTTTTCTTTTTTCCTTCATCAATTAACCGAGCTTAATTCTAGTAATATTTTCATACATTTTGAATGCACCCACATGCATGTACACGTGTTCGTATATTAGCATTAGGCAATATTTTGTGGAAAGACATAGAATGAAGGCAAGTGGAATCATATGTTTTTAATTGTCAAAAATGTTATTCTGCCTAATTTTAAGGAAATTCTGGCAAATAGGGTAACTAGGCTTATGTGGCTACTCTAATATGAACAAAATTGATCACATGCTTTGCTGATTTTTGATTTTGGACCAAAGATCACTATAAAAAATTTTGAAGAGTCTGAGGGATGATGATATATATGCTGGGAAGCTCAAATCAGGAGGTGAAATTAAGGTAACTATTCTGACATCTTCTCGTGAATTTAATATTTGTACTATATTTTGTTGAATTGAAAATTTAGGAGGAATATAAGATGGTGTGCTATGTTTTGTTTTCATCTTGCAAATCTAGTTGTTGTGATTCATCAATATGAGCGATTTATGTCCGTATGTATCAAATATTAGCGTCTCTGCTTTAAAGTTCAACTCATTTTGTTGGTCACCATAGTCCCAAACTTATGACTGCTGGTTTTCGTGAAGTTTTAAGTCTAATGAGCTGTCGACTCATATGGTTTGTAGGATGCTTTGAAGAAGAGTGTTGGAATTGTTGACTAGTAAAGGGCTTAACAGAGCTTCAGCTTGGATTCAAGTTTGTAGTACTTCGTACTTGTGGTTGTGATTTTGAATAATTGTATTTATTTGTCAAAGGTCATTCATTAATCTCTCTCTTAATATAAGTTCACCAGTTTTATCTTTTCTTATTTCTCATCTTATTGAAGTTGAATTTTGGTGTTTCTCTTGTAGCATGAAGTTTACATGCCCAACATTGATTTCCTTGAAAAAAAAATGATAATAAAGTGGATCTAACATGACACTTTATTCCTTCTAGTTCATTGTTAATTATTCTTTTAGTTTTCTTATGTTAGTTAATAAATATTATAGGTACTACGGTTCTTGAGAGACCAAGATAAAATAACAAATTTTGTACATATCGTGACTCGAGCATTATCTATTTATATATGGAGTATTGGTTTTATTAGCTTTGTCTGCATTAGTTTATCAATTAGTTTGAAACATGTATGACATTTATATTTACTTAAAATATTAAATTTAATATTTCTTATAGAGATTAATAATCATAAATACGAAATTACTGATTTGAAAATTAATTATAATTTGCAATGAATTTTGATTATTTACCAATTAATTTTTTATTTACAAATTTATAATTTATGAATAATTTTACTTGAGAAATAGACATTAATGAAGGATTATTTTCCTCGCAAAAATCTTTTCTAGTTAATTAATTAGTCATCAATGAAGGAATTTTTCTCTCACTAAATTGAAGAAAGATTCTCAATTTATAATTAGTGAAGGAAAATATTATCTCGTTAAATAAATTTATTCTTCACAATATATTATTTGTGAGGGAAAAAAGTTATTCACTAATTTCAAACAATCCTTCTTAAGATATTATTAATGAAGAAAATTAATCTTTCACTAAATAACAATATTCCATTACCAAATATAATTTGTGAATAAAAAGTTATTCACAATATATCCTTCACAAAAATCATTTAGTTACTACTTAGCGAATGATACCCTATTGTAAGAAGGTCTTATGCGAGCAATTGTGTGAATGAAATATTTCTTCGCAATAAATCTCTTGTGAGTGATATATTATATCTTGTGAAGAATTTGTCTTTCACTAGAAGCCATTTTTGGTGTAGTATCATATATTTTATTGTTTTGTGATAGACTGAAAATTCGATCACAAAATACAATCTTTTTGTAATTGCAAATAAAAGTCGTCACAAAAATCTATCTTTTTTAATGATTGTTATGACCATCACAAAATATTGTTTTGATTATTTTTTTCATTAAAATATTGGTGATAGCTTAAATGTAATCACAAAAAGGGTATATTCATAAGTGATGACTTAGTGCGTCACAAAAAAAATTTATTTTGCGTGAAAAATTTGGTGATTGACATGGTCATCACAATTATAATACATTGATGGCAAAATTCGTCATCACTAATAGCCATCATATATACTATTATTTTGTGATTTCTCAAAAATTCCATCACAAATTATTATCTTTTGTGATTGTTTTTAAAAACTGTCACAAAATTTCGTCACGTATTCTTATTTTTCTAGTAGTGAATTAAATAAATAAGTATAAATTTATAAGAAGACAATAAAAATATTTAACCCTTCTCTAGTCACTTTCAAGTGATTATTTGTTTATACTAATACTACTATATCACAAAAGTAGTGTACTTACGTAATTTGTGCTCTCAGAGGCTTCAGAGTTGTGCATTACCATTATTGTCCCACTCGCCTTTTATCAATATTTACAGTGAGTTGAGAGAATCTTTTTTTTCAAAATTGGGTAGAGAATTGTGCTGGTAACGTGTTGTAAAATAATCGAGAAACAAAGTAAGAAAGAAAAATGAATTTATATTGATAAACTTATCAAGTGGTCATTCACAATACATTTTATTATCTCTTAAATCACTTAGATGGATATCTCACCAATCTCTTAGCTACACATCTCTTTATATATGATATTACAAGTTAACCTCCTAATAGTAATGAAAGAATTTAAGGGCTTTTAATTTCCTTATGTGCCCCATCATTTGTTTGGTTGTAACCTTCCAAAATTCAACCTTTTCATTTTCCAAACTTTTCATCTTTCAATTAAAAATATTTCTAACACCTTTCTCTTTTTCAATCAGTAAATTTTTGCATATTAAAAGTGTAAAATCATTGTTATGTTGGTGCTGGACTGGGCTAGCAACGTGAGGTATCATACCTATCCCAACGACGGATTTGGTTCAAAAATTTGAAACTTTCAAGTTGTAGCGGCTCCTTGATAAATACCTATCAAACTTAAACTTGGTGGCTAAAAGGTTTACCCGGTGCAAAATGATGAGTCCTGCTAATTTATGTCCATAAAAGGCGTGGAACTATGTAGATACATGTCATAAATACGAATTAAAGAGGAATTCAGTCACATTTGTCGATATGTATATTATTATTTTCTTATAATAAATAGTACTCTACTAATAAAAACAAAATTAAGGAGGGTATGTAGTTGGTTTGTTTAGGATGAGTACTTTAACAAGATTTAAAATTTTGAAATTTTGTACATAAAACTGTCTGTGTGTGTGTGTGCAAGGGCGGAGCCACGAAAAAATTTCGTCTTGGGCTACAGAATCGGAACAAGAATTTAAAACTGGAGCAGGGAACCAGAGCCGCGGCGCTCTATCTCAGCGCTGGGCTTCTGCCCAAAATTCCCAGATTTCGCATTTTTTTCGTAGTCACTTTACAATTTTCTAACTCAGCTTGTACACATCTAATTGGAACCAATTTTTAACATGTTATATAAGGTATGTCATACTATTTTAAAAAAATATAAACTAGTCCAAATAAATGTTTCACACAAGTTCTATATGAGCTCAAAAATGCTCAGCCACATCAGTTTTCTAACCAAACCAAAATTACTCAATTCACTTAAACTTACTTCTAAACCATTTCTAATTCAGTTAAGCCACTTGAGACACATATTTTATAAACATAAGCTTTCTTGCTTACAATAACATTAAGTTTAATTTTCACTTTTAAAACTTCACAGCCTCTAAGAGGAATTTAATCAAACATGTGAAGTGCATAACTTTAAAAGACAGATCTCATAATCATTTAGAAATAATTAAGCAAATAATTTTTTAATTCTTTTTCCTTATTACTCCACCCAACACTCACCATATATATTCCCATTTCCACAAATAATTCACAAATGCTTATAACTAACATAGCAAAATCGACACTATAACTTTAATTTCATAAATGAACTAAAACTTATGTTGTACCTTTCATGAAAATTCTTGTTATTTGCGTTGATGTTAGCCAAATCAGTTTCCTCTTACCAAAAATAAGCTTCAATTCCTTCCCAATTCAATTTGCAACTTTTATTCCATTATTAGTTTCACCCAAAAGCCAAGAACAATTGATAAAGGTTTAAAGTAGTTTAGAGAGAAAGAAAATATATGGAATGGGTCGGAAAACAATTAGATGTAAAGGAACAAGACTTGTGAAAATTGAACTGGACTATTAAGATATACAAGAACTAAATATTTGTCAAAAAATTCACCCGGGTTAAAGCCCACCCCAGCCCATAGGTGGCTCCGCCCTTGTGTGTGTGGAGTTTAGGAAGTATTATACTAGTGGAGTTTAAAGTGAGGTTAATTGCGTATTGGATCTGATTGATTTGAGTTTAAATAATTTCTAGCCCAATCCTTTTTAGCACAAAATTCATACTTTCCTGTGGGTCTTTCGCCCGAAATTATTCAAGCACTCTTCAAACTGAAACCCTTATTTTACTTATTTTGGTGAGGTTTGGAACTAATAATCTAAGGACTGTTTGATAAAAGTGAAAGAAATAGTGTATAGTCTAAATAATTAAGAACTCATAATGAAATAGAAACTTTGATTGGAAATTAAACACTAGACGAATAATTGTGTTTGATAATTATTTGTCTTAAACAACTAAATGAATATAATTTTTTATTTTAACCCTATAAACTTTTGACTATATATATATATATCACAAATTAATATTAAATATACTATAAAACATGTAATGATGTTAAGTAAAAAAGGTAATTAAATTCGACTACTCTCTGTTCCACAAAAACAGTATCATTTGTAAAATTTGGGAATTTTAATAATATATTTTTATTACTTTTAGCCTCAAAGAGTAATAAGTTATTAGTTTAGTAGTATGGAATGATAATAAAATTATAATGACAAATTTGAGAGTATTGTATCATTTTATACTATTATCATTAAATAAATTGTGAACTAATTTAGAGAAACAAAAAATAATTATAGATGATTTTTTGTTGTAAAACAAAAGGAATATTATTTTAAATTAAAAAAGAGGTGATGTGAAAAGTTGAATTAATTTTATATATAATTAAAGAATATGTTAAGGTAAGTAGTATACAATTAAATAGTATTCAATGAAGGATAAATTGGTTGTCATTAAGTGACTACACTGCACCACAAAGCAAGAGGGATTACACTTGAAGAATAAGCGGCTTTCAGCACCTTTCACCTTGTTTTATAACTTTCGTTTGTACACCATGCTACTGCCTCCCATTAAAAGGTTTATTAAGCATTATCAAACACCCTCTAAGTTTCAATACTAAAACTCTTATTATATATATATATATATATATATATATAGAGAGAGAGAGAGAGAGAGAGAGAGAGAGAGAGAGAGAGAATGACCCATAGCATGCATTTGCTATGAATCTTTATAGGGCATACACCATCTATACCATTAAAAACAAGAAGAAATGATCATGATTAATAAAACTCATACTATTCGCTACTAATAGTAGTGGATATTAATCAGAATAAGAGTTTGACTTTATTAACTAGAGTTCAATTAAGTAATCAGGGTTTAGAGTTTATTAACTAGGATTTAGGGTTTATTAACTATGATTTAAGGTATATTAATAAGGGTTTATGGTTTATTAACTCATTTTTTAACTAATAAACCCTAAACCCAGTTAAAAATGAGTTAATAAACCCTAAACTATGGTTTATAAACCCTAAAGTCTAGTTAATTAATTGAAACTCTAGTTAATAAAGTCGAACCCTTATTATTCTGATTAGCGTCCGCTATTATTAATAGCGGATGATATGAGTTTTTTTAACCATCCGCTACTAGTAGTAGCGGACGTTGATTTTTAGTTTCTAATCATGATTGTTCCTTCTTGTTTTTAATGGTATAGATGTATGTCATATAAGAATTCATAGCAAATACATGTTATGAATCATTACCAATATATATATATATATATATATATATATATATATATATATATATATATATAGGAGAATGATCCATAACATCTATTTGCTATGGATCAAATAGTGGCATATAGCATCTACACCTTCCATTCCATAAATGAAGGACTACGATTGAATCTGGGATCACGTCATCCGCTAGTACTTCTAGCGGACGTAGTTATAATAAATTTATGCCCAATTTGCCCCCAATTACTAGCTTACACATATTAACTTAACTGAATTGGGGGAAAACGTAACAAAGGTAACAAAACTCAGCAATGCCAAAGTTGCGATTTGTGCCAAAATCATGAACCCTAGTTCGCAATGATCTATCTGTAAATCGACTACAAGTTGTGGAAATTTGACGTTGTTCGTCCAAAATTTTGCGACTACATCAAACTAATCAACATTTAATCGGTAAGTTTGTTATTTAATCTCACAAATCTGAAGCTGATGTGATTTTCCCCAAATTCTCTGGAACCCTTGTTCGCAATCTATTTTCCAAGATTTTTATATTCATGTTGCCTCTTGGGGTAGTTTCTGTTTTTCTTGGTTGTGTATTTAGTACCTATTTTTGTGGCCATATAGAGTTCTTTCCTTGTTTGATACAATGCTATGAACCGCTTTCTCGTAGATGCTATAACAATGTGCATGTTGAAACCTGAAATGACAATACAATTAGAAGAAAGGGTTGAGGTTGGAATATGTTCACTTACTCAAATGTTCAAATATATCAAACCCAGATACAAGATACACCAGACTTGACCACTCCCTGAATCAATCCCGAACTAAGAAGATAATAAGGAAAAACTTTCAAAGCACCAACTTGGTTCAGAAATCTATTAAGGGGGAAATGTAAAACCCTGATAATTTGGATAGTCAGTGTAAGAGAAACACATGGAAAAAATGTTCAAGTCATTTGCAGAAGATAATATTCTTACAAACAGCAAGATCGATATTACAACTCAACAAAGTCTTGTCCTACCAAAGTTGGTCATTGCTCTGCTTATAAAATAGTTATCTTCTTTACAATTACAGACAATGTTACTAGTTGACTTCATTTTCCCTGCCAGTCTGCACTAAAATAACCATTTCTGATCAGGTTAAACTTCCAAATTACTACAATCTATCTTCTCTTCTCTTTCTTCTTCTTATATATGTTCATTTGCACGTGGAGAGGCAATATTTATGTTGAGAAGCACACCAATGTTCATGCTCAAAATTTCTTAATCATGTCCATACATAGATGTGACAATGTCAGGCACCTTTTATCAGGGTTAGAGGTGCATATTTAGCAGTGTTAATGTTAAAAAGGATATTTAGATTGGCACACAAACAAGTAGATCATGATAACTTACAAATATGAAATATATAGAAGTTCTATTGTTGCCAATCTTATTCTGAAAACTAAATCTCACTTGTTAAGCATATGGCGAAGATATAATTAAGTTCAGATGAGTAAATTCCCTTTCGTCCCAACAACATGTATAATTTTAAGACCAGCTATATGTTCCTCCAAGCCTAAAATCTGAAAGAGAAGTGGGAAAAGAGGGGGGGTGTTCACTTGTTAGGAAACTCACTTTTCTTGCACTCAATTCTCTGGTGAGCAATTAAACAAACATAAGATATTTGAAATGCTTATACTTTCCGCAAATATAACCAGGAAAGAAAAAAAACCACCAAATGCAAGGATGAAATAAATTACATATTTACACTCTTTGTAAATCTTTCACGATATTCTTTTCTTTTTCCTCCTTAAGTCTAAGATGAGTGATCTACACTTTGAAGTTGGGTATTTATCTTTATTTATCATCTCTACCAGATTTTGCATAATCTTGTGACATGCTGAATATCTCTATTTTTTTCAATCTTGTTTTTGTTAGCTGCAATTATTGGTTATCTAATTACTGACATTGTGTTGAAAGCTTAGGTAAAATATAGATATTAATCCCGGATCTTTTGATCCTATTGTCTTATGGGACCAAGAAAATCATGTCTGTTCAGACTTATGGCAAAATATTGTAAGTTTATTAATGTATAACAAATTTCTCTTAAATTTTGTTAAAAAACTTTCATGTTTTGACAATTTATGTCTGTATCCTTTATTTGACTTATAGAATAGGGGTGTGTTAGAAATTTGTCAAATGTCTACAAAATTAACTGAATGGAACTTGACTGAACAACAAGAATATCTACTGGAATAATTAGGTTTTGGTATATTTTGTTATTAAGCTGTAGTGTCAAAGATTGATGCATCTCTTGTATCTGCTTTCGTTGAGCGTTGGAGGCGTGAAATAAATACGTTTCACTTAAAATGTGGAGAGGTTGGCATTACTGTAGAGGATATTGGATTTTTATTCAGGTTGCACATATTAGGAAAACCTTTGACATGCGAAGAACTAGAATATCCCAAAAGCTATTTTATAAGGGTTTTTGAGCAACAAGCTGCAGTAGAGGACTGGGAACAATGCTATAAAAAGGGGGCATAAGTTTGCCTTGGTTAAGACATAGATATGGACAAGTACCTAAAGATGCTACTTAAAATGATGTCGTAAAACACACTAAGGAATATCTGTTGTACTTGTGTGGTGCTATTTTGTTTCCAACGAAGAGTAAAAATATTGTGCATCCTATGCATTTGTTGTTATTGGAAAGATTGGAAGACATAATTACATTTGCTTGGGGGCAACAGTTTTAGGGCATTTGTATAGGGGTTTGCATGATGCTACTCGTAAAACAGCAAAAAAAAATCGTAGGATGTGAACCCTGCTTATAATGTGGGCTCATGAAATATTCAACATTGGTCGCCCTAACACTAAACCTAAGTCCCAGAAGTTGATACCTAGGACATTATCCTGGGCATACTCTTCTTTTGATCCTAATTCAAAACATTATAAGCGCCGCAAAAATCCACTTCACCATCTTGTGTTCTACAGAGGAGAGTTTGATAATATGTTGGAAACAGATTGGGTTTGGCGTCCATATCAGTTATTTAATAGATGTTTAGCTTGGGACTTTTTTGAGGCAAGGTTAAGTGGAGCCGCTCGTATACCTTTGATACATTACGACATTGTTGAGTTTCAAATGTGTAACAGATTTATGAGGCAATTTGGATATTTGCAGTCGTATCCATCTAATGCTGAAGACATGGTGGAATTGAGGAAGTAACATAAATTGTTTGAGAAAATAAATTATGAAAATCATAGGGCCAAGTTTATTAGATTGTGGGAGGCCTATATGGAGAGTTTAGAAGGGCAAGTGTTGAATGCTTTGCAACAGATATCTATAGAGGATTATATGACATGGTACAGAGAAATTACTCAGAGACAGATACACCATCCTCGACCCTTTAGGCGTCAAGGGGAAGATTATGAGCCACGGGCATTCATTGACAAATATATGGCCGTAAACACTGTAAGTTTTTCAATTTATAATACTTATTAATGTTTTTGTGTTTTAAATTGATGACCTTATTTTACTAATATAATTTTTTTTATTCTAGATTGAGACTGCAAAAGCTATATTTGAAAAATTCTTGTCAATTGGACTGGCAGCTGAGTTAAGAACCATGTATGAGTTATGGTTCAATACATTGTACCAGCCGTTCATGAATGATTACAGAGGGGTTCTAACCAAACAAAATCCAACGCAACCTCAAGTTGGACAAATGGAGATTGACATGACGGGACCCCAGCCTACGGTTCAAGAAACTCAGTGTAGTGTTGACCCTTATACTCAACATAGTAGAAAATTACCGGTTAGAAGGAGGGAGCGAACAAAGCACTCACTTTGTTAAGTACTTAAAGATTAAGAAAATCACTTGGTTAAATCACCATTGGTTTAGTCCAACTCACGACCCATCGTATTTTCCTCATATCCATCCAGGCGGTCTATACAAGTTAGAGTTTAAGGATGTGAACTGTTTGAGACCCAATGGTTGGTTATGGGCACATGTATTGGATGCATTGTTGTTGAGAGACAGAGAAGCTAAGATGAGGAGTGAAGGTATCCAACGATGGGCTATGTTTTATTTCATGCCTTGGTACTTTAAAGAGTTGGTCTGTGACGCCCCCAAATCCGGGTCCCCAGAACCTCGGACCTGGTACGTTACGATACGACATTTCTATAACTATTGCGGAAGATATAAACATAAATTGTTTATACAATAACCTTTACACCTAATTCCCAAGGTCTGAAACCTTAACTTAATATCTGAATTCAATATCTTATCCGATATACAATGTCATTTGCATATAATACTATTACAAGTTTTATCTGTACGATAAACCAATGCTGGAACTGTCTTTGACTTTTCTTGTATCCGACGTATTCATCTTAATCTGCAATGTTTATCATGATATAGCAAGGGTGAGCAACAAGTTTGCCCAGCAAGTTTAATTTCAAGAAAAGATATATCATGATTGAAAAGAATGAACAATAAGCTAGCTGACTTTCAACAATATAACAATTGTGAATTAGCATGAATAAATTTTCATAACTGAACGACCGAGACAATAAAAATGAATGGTCAATAATGAACATGAATAAATCAACTGGACCAAATGGTAATGAAGGTGATCAGCCTTTCATACCTGATGAACACATGCAATATGCACAACGTGCGAATCAATAATTCATAGACGTGATGTAATCAACAAGGATTAACCACTAGCATAATTGAAGAATCATAACTCAAGGTTGAGTTAAAGAAAAACTTGCCTTTATTGTCGACTACTGCTACGCAGTCTATTTAGCTTCATCTGAAGACCTAATATTAATAATATCGATCTCCCAATTAGAATAATATCATCGCAATAACTATTGCTAATTACAGTTATAAAATAACCTAAACACATTATCACATAATCCTATCGGTCAACAGAACACATAAGACCTAGTATCAAGTCAAACTATTTCAGTCTGAATTGAGTTCGGTACTATTTCGACATCTTGATTGCCTAATCGGATAATTATCGAGCCTAATATCAATAGGACTCTACCTAAATGCTTCAATATTATCTTAAATATTTTATTTGTCAGTTAAAATATTTTTCAAAAGTTCATAATAATTTTCAAATAATTATTATCATTTATAATGATTTTTCAATCATTAATATCATATTTAAATGATTTAAATACCAAATAATTTCATTATCATTAATATTTATTTAATTTCAAATATTAATGAAATACATGACGTAATATTATAAGTTATTTATAATATTTCAAAGTATTTTTAATACCTTAATATCGCATTTAAATGAATTTTAAAACATTTAAAACTATTATTAAATAACTGTCATTAATATTAAAATATTAATTTAATTCATGACGAAATATTAAAAGTTATGCTTTATAACTTAAAACATTTTTTATAACCTTTAAATCATTTTTAAATAATTTTTAAAACATTAAAACTATTTCTACATAATTTATTTAATATAATTATTAAATAAATTTATTATCATAATATTAATCTATACCTTCATTTGATTACTATTTAATATTAATTAAATAGTAATTAATTAATTACCTTTAGTTATTATTTAACTAATAAATAATAGCCAATTAGATCTATCCATTATTTAATGTTAATTAGGTAATGAATAATCAAATTATTGTTTGTCTTTAATTATTATTTAATATTAATAAAATAATAATTAATTAATTACTTACTATGTGTCTTTAATTATTATTTAATATTAAATAATAATTAATTAATTAATTATCCTTGAATAGTAAATAATTATTTTATTTACTTCATTAGTCTTTAATTATTCCTTATTATTATTTAAAGAATAATTAATTAATATTTGTCCTTATTTATTATTTAATAATAAATAATTAATTCATTTCATAAATCTTTAATCATTCTTTCTTATTAAATTAAGAATAGTTAATTATTACTTGTCCTTATTTATTATTTAATATTTAAATAATAAATAATTATACACTATTATGTTAATGTAAGTAAGTAATCACATAATGTAAGTAATCACATAATCTTACTTAAACATTATTTAATCATTATTTAATATTATTTAAATAATAATTAATCACTTGATTAACTCTAATTATCATTTAATCTTAATTAAATAATAACTAGTTACTTTATTAACACTAAATCTACTTAATTATCACTTAAATAATAATTAAATAGTTAATTATATTTAATTTTAAATGTAATTAATTTACTAACCAATTAGTGGCTTTAAAATCATTTATTAACATTGTTCATTTAATTACAATTCTGTCATTCTCGCCCAAAATTTACAGATTCGGGGTCCTTTACGGAAACGCTTGTAAAACGAAATATACAACTCGGAATTAAGTTCCGCCGGAGGCGTTGGATTCGTAACTTCTTAAGCTACAGTTTCCATTTATAAAACACTCAATTTGGAGTTGTTTTGATTTCAGAAATTTGGACCGAAGTGGCTTATCAGTTTTGATTTTTCCAGCTTGACCCTCTTGAACTAAAACAATCATAACCTTTTCGTTTTAAAACGTTTTTGAGCGATTCTTGAGCCCACGCGAAGCTAACTTCCGGGACTACAACTTTTGTTCTTGGACCATCTTCAAATTCGAAGCACAAAATTCCAGAAATTCCGTCTAAAGGGACTGACCCGAGTTGGTTAGACAATTTTGATGCGACTACTTTGAATGGTCATAACTCTTTGCTCCGAAGTCGGAATTAGTCCGTTCCGGAGTCTATGGAAAGCTTATGCAGTGTAATATAACATATCAAAAACTCAGAATTTTTAGGGCAACTTAGCTAATCTCGAAATTTCTGTTTAGGGCAGCAGTCACTAGCTTTTCTAAGCTTTAAAAACTGTTTTGCTTATAAATTCATAGCTTGCTCATCTTAAATCGGTTTTTAGTCGTTCCACTTGGAGAATCTTCGTATCTTATAACTCTATCACCCAGAGTTGACGGATCATGAATCCGACTTACAGAATGTGAACAGTAAATTCGGAAGCGGACTATTCAGTTTTAGTTTTTCGGTAAAAATATTTTTGAGCTTTCCTTCAATATTTTTGACATAATCCCATACTAATACACAAGTTAAATACATGTTAACCTATATAATACATGATTAGCAAGAATCTAGCCATTTAAAACTTGAACTCTATTTATCAAAAATAAAAATATACAAAGCATACAAAAAAAATAGGATTTTTGTATACCTTATGCTCTTAAAGGCTATCTTTCTTTGCTTTCCAAAGTAGGAGATGTATTTTAGATGCATGAAACTTAAAAATCTCCTTCTCTTTCCCTTGGGGGCTGCCGAGCTCTTGCTCTCCTCTTATTATCTCTACTTTGTTTCTATTTCTTTAGTTGGCTAATATAGAAAATGAGTAGGAAACTTGTTTGCTCAAATGATGTAGGCTTATGTAGAGAGAGAAAATTATGTATACACATCACCCATATGTATATGTATATTACCCACATCTCTTGCCTTGCTCAAGTAAACAAATTAATTTAGGGTCTAGGCTAGCTAGGGTACATAGTGGTTCAACCACTCTTTGACAATTGAAGAAATAAAATAATTACATCATGTGCAATTCTTCCTCCTTCAATTGCCGGGTACCGCCTCCCCCATTTCCCCCTTTTTTTTCTTTTAATGCATAAATAGAATAATTAAGTTGTTAGGAGTATTTTTCAAGTGGGCCAACAATTGGACTTTCCTATAAATCAATTTGGGGCTCACTCTTAAATGTTTTGGGCCACTAGTATTCAAATGTTATTAATTCAACATTTGGGTTACTAGTTTAATACATGTTGGCTAAGTTAACATAACAATATCCAAGTCCATAATCAATTAAATGAGTGGGCTTGGTTAATTACTTCAATTGGACTAGGAATATATTAGCTTGGGCCACTAGAAACCAAACTTAATCAAATTAATTATTACTATGGTTGGGCCACTACCTAATTAAATTATTGGGCTTCCAAATGTGATGGTTAATAAATACCATCTAATAACTTAAGTCCACTATCAATAATTTATAACATTCTCATTTAATTTTTTTTTACATTACTTTAAAATTAAAAATTAAACCATATAGGTTCTTTAAAAATTTTAATTAATCCTCTATTTCTAATCTAGGTTTTATTCTTTAACCTTTAATTTAATCGTTTAGAATCTTATAAATTTTTGGATCGTCACATTCACCCCTTCTTCTAAGAATTTCGTCCTCGAAATTACAGGTTACTAATCACTACTCCTTTTATTCATCAAAACTAGGTTTTCAAGTTAACCTTCACCTGATTTCATGCTCAATTTAATGAGTACATACTGCTTACTTCTATGAAGAACTATTCCATCGATACCTTCTACCCAGACTTCTCTCCAAGGAGTTAAAAACTTTTCAAATTATGCTGAGGGGTCATATAGACCATGAACACATAGTTTTAACGATATTTATATCGCAAAACAATAACTACTAAGTATGTTTACAATCACGAAGAAGGTAAACTACTTCTGCAAGTACGTTAGGTAATCAGCCTACCGTACCCTACGCTATGCATAACGTATCAATCATGTCTAGAGAATATTTACGCTACTAGATTGGATTATTTTATCCAATCAACATAGTTCACCTCAGTCTTATCATAGGATTCCGCACCAAAACAATTTGGTTCGGGATAAATTCTCAAAAATACTTTGAATTTTCATACACATTTGTCTAGCTGAATCAAATAGCTTAGACGTATACCAATAATTCGAATTTCAATCGAAACATGTCTATCCAAATTCAGTTGGCAATAACTTACCTTTAAAATTCTAAAAATTATTTTATGACGTCATGATACCGCACTGTATTTACAGTCCGTTTGAGGATTCCGTCATGTTGTGACTTTGTCATACTACATCATTCCATAGTAGCTGACGATCTATAGATCGCATCCAACTAAGTAATTCTGCATTGATAACTCCATCATTTTATCATTTCTGCACCAGGTTCAATGATGCATTAATGATATATAAAATACATTTTGATAAATTTCAAATCATTTTCGTCTAGCCGAAACAATTAGCTTAGACTTTTCTTTAAACCGTTCAAAATAATTGAAAATCATTTTTAGTGTTATCATACCGCCACAGGTAACGATGTGTTAGTGGTACGAAGCCCACTTCTACACAATTGTAACCATGTGTTACTGGCAACAAAAGTCATTTATATCTGTAAAGGCACATTAGTGCGAATTTAGCTTGATGTCAAAAATTTCGAAGTCTAGCACAGCTAGAAGATTTGGAATACCTATGCTTCCACCATCAACTTCACTTTCTAATGATCGATTGCTTAATAATTCTATCTATTCCTATGATCTTCAATTCGCCGTTGACACAATTGTATATCCCAGTACAGTTCATCAAACATGCCACACGTTATGAGTTCAGAAACTTTTCACAATCATATGGGTTTAGGAACTTATCCTAGTCAGACCAAAATCGTCCATTCGCTGAGGGGTTCCATCATACGATTATAAGTCACGAACTTACCATAGGTGTGAGTTAAAAGAACTCGCACCTAATCTTATATTTTCTACCTATCCGTTATACACATGAGAAAAGAATCACCTTCTCAACATACATATAGCGAATAGCGCGACACCAACATTTCAATGATTATCAATATAACAAGCTAAGTGGTTGTCGAACCAAACACAATCCCCTGCCCATACAAAGAATTGGTCAACTCAGCCACTAATCAAATAGGAAGCTAAGCGGTCCTAAAACCAAGCATAAATTTCCCGCCCATACAAGGAATCATACAACTTAGCTGCTAACATGAGTCCTCAATTGAAATTCCACCTATTCCTAGTTCTTTCTTTACTAGATACGAATTTTATTTAATCCGTATCTACAATTCACAACACTTTCCTGAGTTTAACTCGTACTATTTCATAGTACCATATTCGTATAGCAATTCTGCTATAAAGTTTTCAATCAAACGATTGATCATTTGTCTTCCTATGACCTCATCAGATCACGTTGTGATCTTATATTATAATCGTATTATATTACGATTCTTTTTCTATGTTATTATCGTTTTGTTTTACGATCTTCTTTCCCTTTATACTTTTAGTCTTTTAGACTCTATCTATTCATTTTTACTGTTCATCTTTATCATCAGAGTTATGTAACTCTGGATCTTTATTACTTGTCACGATTCTTCTTTGAATCTTATTGACTTATTAAAACCTTGCCCAAATTCATCGCGTAGAACTTAAATTCTATTTGAGTTTATTCATATTCCTTATCTCTGTGGTTATAACCTAAGGTAACCTTACCTAAGGTTTATAACCTACAGCTTTGATACCAACTGTGACGCCCCCAAATCCGGGTCCCCAGAACCTCGGACCTGGTACGTTACGATACGACATTTCTATAACTATTGCGGAAGATATAAACATAAATTGTTTATACAATAACTTTTACACCTAATTCCCAAGGTCTGAAACCTTAACTTAATATCTGAATTCAATATCTTATCCGATATACAATGTCATTTGCATATAATACTATTACAAGTTTTATCTGTACGATAAACCAATGCTGGAACTGTCTTTGACTTTTCTTGTATCCGACGTATTCATCTTAATCTGCAATGTTTATCATGATATAGCAAGGGTGAGCAACAAGTTTGCCCAGCAAGTTTAATTTCAAGAAAAGATATATCATGATTGAAAAGAATGAACAATAAGCTAGCTGACTTTCAACAATATAACAATTGTGAATTAGCATGAATAAATTTTCATAACTGAACGACCGAGACAATAAAAATGAATGGTCAATAATGAACATGAATAAATCAACTGGACCAAATGGTAATAAAGGTGATCAGCCTTTCATACCTGATGAACACATGCAATATGCACAACGTGCGAATCAATAATTCATAGACGTGATGTAATCAACAAGGATTAACCACTAGCATAATTGAAGAATCATAACTCAAGGTTGAGTTAAAGAAAAACTTGCCTTTATTGTCGACTACTGCTACGCAGTCTATTTAGCTTCATCTGAAGACCTAATATTAATAATATCGATCTCCCAATTAGAATAATATCATCGCAGTAACTATTGCTAATTACAGTTATAAAATAACCTAAACACATTATCACATAATCCTATCGGTCAACAGAACACATAAGACCTAGTATCAAGTCAAACTATTTCAGTCTGAATTGAGTTCGGTACTATTTCGACATCTTGATTGCCTAATCGGATAATTATCGAGCCTAATATCAATAGGACTCTACCTAAATGCTTCAATATTATCTTAAATATTTTATTTGTCAGTTAAAATATTTTTCAAAAGTTCATAATAATTTTCAAATAATTATTATCATTTATAATGATTTTTCAATCATTAATATCATATTTAAATGATTTAAATACCAAATAATTTCATTATCATTAATATTTATTTAATTTCAAATATTAATGAAATACATGACGTAATATTATAAGTTATTTATAATATTTCAAAGTATTTTTAATACCTTAATATCGCATTTAAATGAATTTTAAAACATTTAAAACTATTATTAAATAACTGTCATTAATATTAAAATATTAATTTAATTCATGACGAAATATTAAAAGTTATGCTTTATAACTTAAAACATTTTTTATAACCTTTAAATCATTTTTAAATAATTTTTAAAACATTAAAACTATTTCTACATAATTTATTTAATATAATTATTAAATAAATTTATTATCATAATATTAATCTATACCTTCATTTGATTACTATTTAATATTAATTAAATAGTAATTAATTAATTACCTTTAGTTATTATTTAACTAATAAATAATAGCCAATTAGATCTATCCATTATTTAATGTTAATTAGGTAATGAATAATCAAATTATTGTTTGTCTTTAATTATTATTTAATATTAATAAAATAATAATTAATTAATTACTTACTATGTGTCTTTAATTATTATTTAATATTAAATAATAATTAATTAATTAATTATCCTTGAATAATAAATAATTATTTTATTTACTTCATTAGTCTTTAATTATTCCTTATTATTATTTAAAGAATAATTAATTAATATTTGTCCTTATTTATTATTTAATAATAAATAATTAATTCATTTCATAAATCTTTAATCATTCTTTCTTATTAAATTAAGAATAGTTAATTATTACTTGTCCTTATTTATTATTTAATATTTAAATAATAAATAATTATACACTATTATGTTAATGTAAGTAAGTAATCACATAATCTTACTTAAACATTATTTAATCATTATTTAATATTATTTAAATAATAATTAATCACTTGATTAACTCTAATTATCATTTAATCTTAATTAAATAATAACTAGTTACTTTATTAACACTAAATCTACTTAATTATCACTTAAATAATAATTAAATAGTTAATTATATTTAATTTTAAATGTAATTAATTTACTAACCAATTAGTGGCTTTAAAATCATTTATTAACATTGTTCATTTAATTACAATTCTGTCATTCTCGCCCAAAATTTACAGATTCGGGGTCCTTTACGGAAACGTTTGTAAAACGAAATATACAACTCGGAATTAAGTTCTGTCGGAGGCGTTGGATTCGTAACTTCTTAAGATACAGTTTCCATTTATAAAACACTCAATTTGGAGTTGTTTTGAGTTCAGAAATTGGGACCGAAGTGGCTTATCAGTTTTGGTTTTTCCAGCTTGACCCTCTTGAACTAAAACAATCATAACCTTTTCGTTTTAAAACGTTTTTGAGCGATTCTTGAGCCCACGCGAAGCTAACTTCCGGGACTACAACTTTTGTTCTTGGACCATCTTCAAATTCGAAGCACAAAATTCCAGAAATTCCGTCTAAAGGGACTTACCCGAGTTGGTTAGACAATTTTGATGCGACTACTTTGAATGGTCATAACTCTTTGCTCCGAAGTCGGAATTAGTCCGTTCCGGAGTCTATGGAAAGCTTATGCAGTGTAATATAACATATCAAAAACCCAGAATTTTTAGGGCAACTTAGCTAATCTCGAAATTTCTGTTTAGGGCAGCAGTCACTAGCTTTTCTAAGCTTTAAAAACTGTTTTGCTTATAAATTCATAGCTTGCTCATCTTAAATCGGTTTTTAGTCGTTCCACTTGGAGAATCTTCGTATCTTATAACTCTATCACCCAGAGTTGACGGATCATGAATCCGACTTACAGAATGTGAACAGTAAATTCGGAAGCGGACTATTCAGTTTTAGTTTTTCGGTAAAAATATTTTTGAGCTTTCCTTCAATATTTTTGACATAATCCCATACTAATACACAAGTTAAATACATGTTAACCTATATAATACATGATTAGCAAGAATCTAGCCATTTAAAACTTGAACTCTATTTATCAAAAATAAAACTATACAAAGCATACAAAAAAAATAGGATTTTTGTATACCTTATGCTCTTAAAGGCTATCTTTCTTTGCTTTCCAAAGTAGGAGATGTATTTTAGATGCATGAAACTTAAAAATCTCCTTCTCTTTCCCTTGGGGGCTGCCGAGCTCTTGCTCTCCTCTTATTCTCTCTACTTTGTTTCTATTTCTTTAGTTGGCTAATATAGAAAATGAGTAGGAAACTTGTTTGCTCAAATGATGTAGGCTTATGTAGAGAGAGAAAATTATGTATACACATCACCCATATGTATATGTATATTACCCACATCTCTTGCCTTGCTCAAGTAAACAAATTAATTTAGGGTCTAGGCTAGCTAGGGTACATAGTGGTTCAACCACTCTTTGACAATTGAAGAAATAAAATAATTACATCATGTGCAATTCTTCCTCCTTCAATTGCCGGGTACCGCCTCCCCCATTTCCCCCTTTTTTTTCTTTTAATGCATAAATAGAATAATTAAGTTGTTAGGAGTATTTTTCAAGTGGGCCAACAATTGGACTTTCCTATAAATCAATTTGGGGCTCACTCTTAAATGTTTTGGGCCACTAGTATTCAAATGTTATTAATTCAACATTTGGGTTACTAGTTTAATACATGTTGGCTAAGTTAACATAACAATATCCAAGTCCATAATCAATTAAATGAGTGGGCTTGGTTAATTACTTCAATTGGACTAGGAATATATTAGCTTGGGCCACTAGAAACCAAACTTAATCAAATTAATTATTACTATGGTTGGGCCACTACCTAATTAAATTATTGGGCTTCCAAATGTGATGGTTAATAAATATCATCTAATAACTTAAGTCCACTATCAATAATTTATAACATTCTCATTTAATTTTTTTTTACATTACTTTAAAATTAAAAATTAAACCATATAGGTTCTTTAAAAATTTTAATTAATCCTCTATTTCTAATCTAGGTTTTATTCTTTAACCTTTAATTTAATCGTTTAAAATCGTATAAATTTTTGGATCGTCACATGGTCACCCAAAACTTACCAAGTGCCGGAGTAAGCAATGCAACCACACTCAAAATTTAAAGAAGTTACATCAATCCTCCAGTTGGTGCCCCAGTACATGAGTGTCATTACATATTCGTTCCATTCATCAACGCAAGCAACAATGATTTCTGCCTATTTATTTGGAGTGTAAACAAGTGGAAAGTAATGTTATTTGACCCACTTAACGATGACAAACCCTTAATGCCTTTGTCACAATTATATCAAAACTTCTTTGTGGTTGTGCTGAATTCATTAATATATTACTTATTTTTCATGTCATCACACAGGCATATATTGTATATTGGGAATTAAATGATTTTTTTTGGTTTATAGGTGGAGTTAATTCCTTTGTTACTTCGTCTGGCAAATCCTAAAGCAAAGTGGCCAAGATTGAAGCCGAAAGTTAAAGTCTGTGTGAATAGGCCGAGACAATGGAATTCAGACGATTGTGGTGTTTATGTTACAAAGTAAGTAGATTTCTTTTTGCACCGAATAAACATCATGAAGGAACTGAGGTGGACTATAAATGTGGCTTATAACTTTAGATTTAGAATAGCACGTGAGCTTAAAATGTGCAAAGTTAGGGAAATTCCTGAAAAATATCTTTGTAACGACCAAACTTTTGATTCAGATCCAAATGAAGACTATTGAATGTATATTTGACTAACTTTTGTAATACGTTGTTTTATTAACTCGGGTGAATAGTTTCAAAATGATTCCATTGGTTCTTAGCATTGTGTATGTAATTTTAAATCTTGTTATGGTTTCATTGGTTTAGTTGTATTGCAGCAGGTTTTATTGGTTCAATATATATCTTGTTATGGTTTATAGTGTTCAGTTTGTATTGCATCGTTTTTCATTGGTTTAGTTTAATATCTTGCTATGGTTTCATGAGTTCAGTTTGTATTGCAATCTTTTCATTGCTATGATTTTAGTTTGTCTATGATTGTTGTGCTGCTAAACATGATTTGAACATGGAGGTTTGAGATTTTACCGGCGCGACGATCACCCGTGTCAAGGAGATGAGATGAGATGAGATGAGCAGTTAGTGTAAGAGAAGCCGACCACGGCCGAAGTTTCGAGGAATAATAGGTTTGCCAAAGTGTTCACAGAGAATTTGTTGAGGTATAAACCTGAAGATGTTTTGTTAATGCTAAATGGTCCTACCATATATACGGAAGAGCAACCTGGACCTGTTTATTTAACAAGAAAAAAATAAATAGCTATATATTATATAATCCATTATTAGCATTATGTTGCATTAGTAATTAGTGCACTCAAATGAGTTGTGGGGTTTAAAAGGGGTCAATTTCTTTCTTTAAATGAGTCAAATTTGACCTCTATAAGCAGCCATCCGGCTCTATTACTCCCTCACTCCTTCTCAACACCATTGTCCAAGTTACAATTTAGTATTTGTGGGTAAGGAAAATGTACCTTACTAAGATTAGGGTTTCGAATTGGCTGAGGAGGAGAGAAATTCACAAAGAGTACGGTCTTGATTGATTGATTGAAGAGGGGAGAAGAACAGGTAAGCGATTGCTCGAGTAACACGTGGCAGAACTCTTAGGATCCAAGAGCCCTACTAGAGTATCAAGGATCCAGAGAGCCTTCTTGTGTCTTCTGTTCAGAGAGAATCAAAAGTCCCTTTCTATTGAAGTAGAAGAGGGTATTTATAGAGTTTTCTGGAAAATAGTCACGTGCCTGACACATGTCTGGGTATTGTGCCTAGCATGTGATTTCAGAGGAAATTTCAGAAATACTCTTAGTTACTTGAGTAATGCCCAAATCACCCTGTCCTTCTAGCCACCAATCAAATCCCTCAATCAATTCCCAAAATGAACAACCTCCACGAGCCTTCTGCCTCGGGACACGTGGAGGCTTCTCCCCGTTTCTTTAGATCACATATAAACCCTAATTTATACTTGAGCTCACAGTATTTAATTCCTGCTACCAATTTTTCTAAAAAGACCAGCAGCAACAATCAATGGAGAAAATAATTGAAACGTCTCCAAAAACTACATCCCCCCCCCCCCCCCCCCCCCCCCCTCCCCCCCTCCCTCAGAAAAAAGCCCTTCAGGCTGCCATCAAACACCCTGAAAGGTTCCAACTTTTTGCTAATACATCATTTTCTTATGCAAGTTATTAAGATATCTAGCTATTGTGTTAACATTAAACTCATTTTTTCATTTTTATTAGTGTTCAGACTCCTTTTTTTTTTAGTGTTTTATAATGCAGAATTTGCAAGATATATTGATGAAGTTGAGAGATGAATTTCACTACTGCCTCTTCTGTGGATTTCAGGTGCGGGATAGTATTTTAAAGTTCTACTACTTTGAGAATTAGCAGTAGATGTAAATTTAAAATTTTCTTTTAATTAGTTCAACCAATCTTAAGGCATATTGCTATATGTAATGCATTTAAATTTATTACAAATGGACCTTATAATTAGCACAGGTTACTCACAGTTCTGATGCTAAGTAACTTGTGACAGTATAGAACTTCATAGGAGTAAAATCAAGGCTTTTTTTAGGCCGCGAGTGCATATTGAAGGAGGCTGGTTGTTTTTTCTTTGATGGATTTGTTTCAAGGTTCTTTTTTTTGAATGGTTTCATGTGTTCAGTTTATATTGCAATATTTTCATTGCTATGTTTTCAGTTTGTGTGAGCTAGAACATGTGGGATGCTCATCTGTAATTGTTATATTTTCATGATTTTTTGGTAGTATTTGTGGTTAGCAACTATCCTATTTGTTTCATTTTAATATAAAGTCTGTTGAATTACTTAAGCACATGAGTGTCATTCTTTTGCTTTTAATGTGATTTTCATGTGTGATGTATAATCATTTGTCATTTATTTTCTTAGTACTATTTTTCCTGCATTTAATTATACTGCAGCGTGGTTGCTTTTGTAACCTTGAGAGTATTGAAGTTGTCAAGGACTAAGCAAATAGAGAACTTTCACGGATGAAAACTTCCTGCAGTCTCCCAGATAATATTGCATGTTTATAAAACTTCCTACACCCATATAAAAGCAACAATAAAATATTATACAACCAAAAATAAATAAATCATTGTGATAAATCAAATTATATGACCAAAATTAAATAATTTTGCAATTTTGTAATCATACAACCTCATTAAAAAAAACTTCAAACACTCGGCTTTTCTTGGCCCAAAACTTTGTAGTGGTTCCGCTTATCGTGATTGTTCATCATATTGCATATTGCACACTTTCTCAGTTGCTTTTGACTCGCAGCCTCTTCGATCCCACTCTTTATTCTTGTTGTTTTTTTGCGCCCCTTTGTTTGAGAACAAATAAGAACCAATAATGGCTCATCTTCAATGGATTCATCATCTTCTACTTGAATTTTCGGAATCTCTTTTACATTAATTTCATCAGGGTCAAATTTCTCAACGATGGGTTGATTGTCAATGCACAATTGTACGACATGCTTAAAACCATTAATTGAGCATGATCCGGTAGAAACTAATCGTAGGAGCAGTGTCACCAAATAATTGTACCGCATCGTATGAGATTCCTCGTAATTGGACATTTCCACAAAATCTTTGGTAATTTAACGTTTACTTTATTACCATCTCTACACCACCGACCTAAAATGTATTTATCAGGTATCTTTGTAGTACTTTTGACAATCATATGTCTTAGAATGTGTCTACAAAGCATACCAGAATGTTTAATTTATATCTCCAGTTTGAAAATTACTAACAACAGTAAAGTACCAATTTGCTTCTTCGATGGTGTTTGCCTTGTACAATGCATACGACTTTTTATCCGCGGGTGTTGTTAGATGTTGAAACTTCTTCATTATGTACTTATTAGATTTTACTATCTCAATCTGAAATCGTCAAAACATCTCTTTTGTATAAATAACTGCTCCATAAGTTTCCAACAATGATTCAATAGTCATAGTTCGCGTCCGATGACAAGTTGCGTAGTCAGCTTGTCTCTCTCTCATAACTTGCTTCTCAAGGGCTTTTTCTAAGTTTACGATAAATTCCTTAATACTCATTGTTGCATTCACATACTCATCGAATAAACTGTTTATTCCCTCACTCCTGGATGTAGTCGTCATTCCCGCTGCAAAGAAATTCTTTGTGTACGCCATGATCCATTTGTACTTAACCTCATAGAGTGATTGGAGCCAAACATGGCCATGCAGTTCGTAATCTATGATCAACTTTTCCAATCACTCCTCAAATTCCGTAGCAGTCAATGATTTATACACACATCATTTAAAATCATGTTTAAATGTTGGGTATTCATCATACAATGTATGTAATTTGTCTGGAAATTTGTTACTAATATGCCATGTGCAAAGTGCATGTTGTATTTCAGGAAGAACCCTAGCAATCACATTGCTCATAGCTTTGTCCTAATCAGTTATAATGGTAACCGGTGCTTTATTGTTCATCGCTTGAAGCCAAGTCTCAAAAACTCATACAAAAGTATCCTCTGCTTCATCCTTAATCAGTGCAAAACCAAACAAGACGAAATGATAATGATGATTTACCCCCGTGAACGGAACAAACGGCATGGAATACTTGTTCGTCCGATAAGTTGTATCAAATGTCACTACATCCCAAAAATTTTGTAAGCTATCATGGATCGATAATCTATCCACAAAATGTATGTGATACGATGATCTTCATCTCATTTGATATCGAAACAAAATAGAGGATTTTCTGCCTAAAGTTTTTTCAAATACTGCAGTGCTGCTTGGGCATTGTTTGAATCTATTGTGTCACGTCTTATATTTCGCACAACATTCCGAATATCCTTATCACTGAAACCAATATTTTCCATCCCTCCTCCTATTCCACTAAAAACATTCAACATTTTACTTGGCCCAACTCCAGCGCTGTTTAAAGTTTCGATTAAAGTTCGAGCAACAGGAGTTATATTTTTCCGTGTTTGAATGAATTTTTTCTTGCTCGTAGTCACCAAATCATGATTGTGAGTTAACTCAATTATTGAAACTTTTCATGTATCTTCTTTCTTTAGATGAATAACATACATTCTAGCTTTGCACATCGTGCGACCTATTGAATTCCTTTTTCTTTTGACCTTACTACCCTCAACTTCATCAACGTCTTGTTTCTTTCTTTCAATTGGTTTTCTAACTTTGATACATGTAAAAAGTCTGTTGGACAAATTGTTGGAGCAGGCATATTTATGACTTGCCCCAATTTTTATTTCAAATCCACTATTACGTGCATATGTTCTACAAAATTCTTCCTTTTCTTGGATAGTAGAAAAAAATTAACCCTCGTATGGACTTTTTGAATCGTTAATATGCGATTGGTTCATGTTATGAAGACCAATATTATCCATGTCAATATTATCATGAGAAGAATTCGAAAACTAGAATTAAACATATCTTCAGCCATAATTCAAAACTTACCACGACGATTTTGAGGTGCGAAGACTTGCTTGATTAATTGTGTAGTTTTTTCCTTGATGTCAATTTAAGGCGGCTATAATATTTTGGTTACCTTGGCAGGGTAAAAAATTAATTAAGTATGATACACCATCTATCTCCTAATATAGTAGGTTTGTATAATATAATTTTTTTCTGTACTTAAATTAATTTTCTTTTGTTTACTTGGAATAAGATGTATTTGACTTAGAATAGGAACTAGAATTATGTGCAGGATGTATTTGATTTGGAATTATGTGCAGGATATATTTGTGATAAATTTTGGACGATTTGGAATAGGATGTGTTGTATTTGATTAGGAATTGAATTTATTTTATTTGGAATGTTTGATTTTCTGTTTGCATGTTACTAAAATTAATTAGGATGTTTGGATTTGGAAATATTTGGGATGTTTGATGTACTATTGTTGTGATTTGGATTTATTAACGAGTTAGAGGATTTTGTAATGTTGCTGTGATTTGATTTGGTTGTGGACACTGTGTGTTGTTGTGATTTGATTTATGTGCACACTATGTGTTGCTGTGATTTGGTTTATGTTGTTGTATAGTGTTGTTGTTATTTGGTTTATGTTGCTGTTACCTTATGATTAATATGGTTGTGCCTGTGATGATTATGATTTGGTTTATGCTGTTGTATAGTGTTGTTGTGATTTGGTTTATGTTGCTGTTACCTTATGATTGATATAGTTGTGCATGTGATGATTGATATAGCTGTGTACACTGATATACTTTTTTGCATCCGCTTGTACTTCAGTAGACCATGTAATTCTTTTCGTGAATTAGGTCTACTTGAGCATGAGTGGGGGCAAATTAGGCCAAAATTTATTATAACTACGTCTGCTAGAAGTACTAACGGATGGCGTGATCCCAGTTTCAATCGCAGTCCCTTCATTTATGGAATGGAAGGTGTAGATTCTATATGCCACTATTTAATCCATAGCAAATAGATGCTATGGATCATTCCTCACACACACACACACACACACACACACACACATATATATATATATATATATATATATATAATATATATTGAATGTCCCTAATTTATTATAACATAAGGGAGGAGATAACTTATTATCTTCATCGCTCTGTTGTTGCTTTATGAACTTTGTCTTCATAACCTGCAGTTAACAAGATTCGTTTATGAACTTTGTCTTCTAAACCTGCTATTAACAAGATTCGTTTATGAACTTTGTCTTTATAATCTTTTGTCAACAAGATCTATCAACAAGATTCGTTTATGAACATTGTCTTCATAACTTGTCAACAAGATTTATTTATGAACTTTGTCTTCATAATTTGTTGTCAACAAGATCTAAATCCTCAACCTTTATATCAATAGAAATGAGTCATACTAGTGGACTAAATCGCCATCTATTATTATATATACTTTTAAATTCATGACATATTAATCAATTTTAGTCAATCAATTCAGTGCTGGACTGGGCTAGCCACGTAAAGTAACATACCTAGCCCAATGACGAACTTTGGATTAAAAAAATAGAAACTTTGTTTTATGCAATCACAAGATAATAGTTTAAATGAGACAGTTAAAAACGACTTGGCTTGGGCTTTTAAATTGGACTCATAGTTAGACTTGACAATTTAGGTTGAGAATCATATAATTAACTAAAAGGAACAATTATAATTCCTAGTACATTTTTAGAAAAAATTACAACTAAAGTGTACATAAAAAAATATTTATAGATTTAATACATTTTTATTATTTTATTTACAAAATTAGGACATGAGCTTATTATACCATTCTCTCTCTCCACTGTCTCCCTCCCTCCTCACCATTCCTCCCTCCCTCCCTCCCTCTAATCTGTGGAAGTTAAGCCCTCGTGCAAATAGCCCACCCCATATTGCAGTGTCTCTCAACATAGGTTCCTTAATTTTTGAAATAAAAGGCTCCAGCTAATTACGTATCTGAGTGGTCTTTTTCCGTCTCTTATCACGAAATCCAAACTGGCTGAATTGGTAATAAAGAGGGATGTTGGGTAGTTTTTTATAAGACAAGCTTCAGATAGATAGCTAAGGATGTGCTTCATTGTGAGACATTGTTGTTTGTACATTAGAGATATTAATTTGAACGCTTGGAAAGCTGTTGTGATTGAGAGAAGTGTCTACTATGGGCATTTCTTCTTTTGGTTATAAGCAACAGTTCTGAACAATGGATTCTCTCCACTCTCTACATTAGAGCATGTCATCATATCCACAGCAGTTAGGCGGGCATGCTTCCTTGTAGGAACAAACACAATGGCAGGTTTCCCATTTTTCGCATGTTGGACGATTGTAGTATATGTTGGCTTTGTCATTGCTTGCATCCTGGCTTCAAAGTTCGCAATATCAATGCCTTGAATATGTATTTCCAAACCTTCATACCAAACCTTCAGTTTTTTCACCTCAACACCTGCAGTTTTTTCATAATACAGTTGGTAACCAAACCTTCATGCCAAGGTAACCAAACCTTCATACCAAGGTAACCAATCCACCGCCACACCTGCAGTTTTTTTATAGTGCAGTTGGTAACCAAATCTTCATACAAAGATAACCAATTTTGTTTTATTTGGTTACCAATTTATTTTGAATGTGATGCAGTTGGTAGCCAAACCTTCATACCAAGGTAATCAATTCAGTTTTATTAGGTTACAAATTTATTTTGAATGTGATGCAGTTGGTAGCCAAACCTTCATACCAAGGTAACCAATTCAATTTTATTAAGTTACCAATTTATTTTGAATGTGATGCAGTTGGTAGCCAAACTTTCATACAAAGGTAACCATTTTAGTTTTTGTGGATAACCAAATAGTCATAAAAAAAATTCAGAACAGTAAATGTTATATCTATTTGTCACTACAAGAAAAAAGCCTATCAGCGACCGCATGGGCGACCGCATGCGGTCGCTGATAAGCGTCGCATAAATCTGGTCGCTAGAATGCACATCAGCGACCACTATTAGCGACCGAATTATCTGCAACCGATATTAGCGACCGTTATTGTCATTTCGGTCGCTAAGATGAATCAGCATGGTTCAGGGCCACAGGCTGACGTGTGCCACGTGTCAGCGACTGCAATCAGCGACCGTACGCGGTCGCTGAAATCCCCATATGATTAGCGACTGCTAATACTTATCAGCGACCGCATGCGGTCGCTGATGTAAAAAAACCTAGAACCCAGAATTTTGCTGTTTTGTAGAATTCCCAAAAAATTGTACCTGTTTTGTACAGGTACAGTTTATAGACCTGTTTTGTACCTACTTTATCCCAACACATAAACATGCACAACAATATAACATCTATCGTCCATTTACCGACATATACACCAAACTAGTATATAAACTATATAAACCTTTAAAAATCGATATAAATTGAATAAATATAAACAAATATAATCTTTAAGCAACATACAGACATCCAAAGAATGAATATAAAAGTATAAGATTCTCAAATAACTACAAAACAACACTAAATCAGTCGTCAAGCATCATTGTCCAAATTAGTTTCTCCTTGATCTTGATCACCCTGTAATTAACAAAAAATAAAACAAATTACATATAATATAGTATATATATTGATACTGGTGTTACGACAATATACAGTTGTTTTTAAACACAACAACATATATATATATATATATAAGTCACTACTTTGATTGTAATAAATAAGATTGATTACCTCGTCGCCATCCCCATGCTGTGATGCTGCTGCTGCCGCCACTGCATCAGCTAACTCATCAGCACTCAGAGCCGCCAAATGCCCGCCCAGTATCTTTAGAAGATTGCGATCTCGACATATAGCTCTCACACAGTCAGCATGAGTATGAATAGCTGGATGACTCGATGACTGTGAAGACTGGGTAGCAGAGCTGCCTGAGCCACTGAAGGATGGGCGTCGTCGTTGTCCTTGACCTTTGACGCAGTTCTTCTTCACAACAGACGCCCTCTCTCACAATTCTTGATCAATTGGCGGACGTGGGGTGCCTTTAGGATAGCGCTCATTCAATAAATGCTTATAAGTATCCTGTCATCATGTTAACAATTAAATAGTTAAAAATAAATTGGTAAAATTCTAAAGAATGACGTAAAACTTGATAAACAAGATCAAATTGTTAAAACTTATTACCGCTATGTGAACAGCATCAGGCAGACCATCACGGGTGGCCATGTACACATCCAGCCAATGGATAGGCTGACCTTGAGACTGAGACTGCTATACAAAATATATTCCAATATTACTAAGTAAACATGTGATATTCTACAATTTATAATTGCAAACATATTAAAACTATTCATACGTACCCTGGCAGTGATATGCTGCAACTGTGAAATACTGCCGCCTCTGTAGGTTCCTTTAGCCTTTTCGCCATCAGGTACACCCGAGGATCTGTTAGTGGCGGCAGTCTTGCGTATTTTGACCCAGGTCTCATCTCTCCATTGGGCACACATCTCAGCCCATATGGACTGGGTGCACCACCAGGGGCTATGCTCGTGCATGTAATCCTCTCCCTGGCCTGGATGGTCGATCGATGCATTGTGAAGGGCTTTTTGTCGTTCTTTGTTCAAATTATCTTTGGTGCGGGCGACGCACTTCTGCTAGAATAGTGTCTGTATCACTGAAGCCTGCGCGTCTTCCCATCTATACCTTTTTTGCAAATAAAACAACAATAATAATATTATGATATAGCTGTAGAATCCTAACTTGATTAGTCATAGTTCTTCTATAGGATCATAGATTATTCTTTTTAACATAACCTAAGCCCCTTGAACCTATAACATCTTCCCATTATAACAGTCCAACTAGATCAATTTCATTCTTGTTCTTTTTGTTTAGTGTTTAATTTATTTTGCTTCCTAGATAACCCTTTATATTTGATACTAATAGTCTATGCTTTATATGTGAAGAAGAGGAGCTTACATAGAGAAGACTCGGCAAGGCAGTTCATCCGCGATGTTCTATTCTTTTGGATGTCAGTCATTTTCTTATTCTTTTTTGAAGCAAGTTTGTAGTAGGTTATATTAAGATTATGTTTTGTACCTAAAAGTATTAGGCACTATTTTCTAGCTGTTCTGTTATGCAAACTAAGTAAACTGTATGTGATTATATATGTGGGTTGTATGTCTCCTTTTCGTTGGTCGTAAATAAATTCTCATCCATCCAACAGTAGAGATATATTTTGACTTGTCAAGTCAATCAAAGAACTTTTTTTCAAAGTTTAAATGAATTAATATATATTTTAAAAACTGACTTTAAAGTTCATAATATTTTTTTATATTTTTAAATTGAGGGGAAATTTAGTGAATTTGCTTACTTATAGTATTAGCTTTTTAACTTATTATTACACTATTTTATTGAAACCATACCTTTTCCATTTGAATGTGTCAAGAAGTAATATTTCTTGTTGCCGTTGGTGGTAGAGTTTGTTGACTTATAATTTGTTTTTTTAACTAAGAAAAATAAGATACTAAGAAAAAGAGAAGATTCATTGATATTGGGTGGGTAAGCCAAGTAAAGGCTGTGCCTTTTTATTTATGGTAGACTTGTTTAAAATTATTTGGGATTCCTAATACCTAATTCATAATATAGCATCTAAGTTTGCATCTTGGAAAATCAGTACTCTATATTGGGTTGGGTTGGGTTGGGTTGGGTTGGCTATTACAATTATAAACTTATAATAGCCTTTTTGCAAACGGGAGGGAGTAGTCGGATAGTAGTATATATATTTCTATCGGCTAAATTTATTATAAATTCATTTATGCTGAGGATGGATTGAAAAATAGAACGGAATGATTTTTAAGCATATCTCATGTTTACATATATTAGTCGTTGTTGTTGATGGTGTGTGATCATATACATCAATTATACTAGCTATTAGTATGAATTTCATTCCACAATTTTTCAAACGGAATAAAAATTAAGAGAATTGAATGAATTTTTATTTTCATTCCATGGAAATTGTTTATCATCCAAAATGATCACTAAATACATATGTGATCACAAATTTTTATTTATTTATTAGTTGAAAACTAAGTAAATGGTAACTTAGTAATGTTACAAAGAATATATATATAGTATACGTTACCCAAATTAAACTTAATTACCCAAATTAAACCTAATTACCCAAATTAAATCTAATTATCCAAATTAAACCTAATTAAGGGTTCTTAAACATAGAGTATACATACACCAAATTAATCAAATTTATGTATATATATATATACATATTCATAGCAACAAATCAATATAATAATATGTATATATGTATATATGTATATATATATATATATATATATATATATTCATAGCAACATATCAATGCATATATGGATACATTACCCAAATTAATCATTCATTGTATAACAAAATCATTCATAGTATAACTAATATATACCTAAGTGTCGGCGACGATAGCAGCGGGCGGTGGCGGTGAGGCGGTAGCAATGGGCGGCAGAAACCCTCCTCTTCTCCCTATTCTTCTCCCCCTTCTCCCTCTTCTCGCCTTCTCTGTCTCCCTCTTTTTCTTTCTGTTTCGCGTCTATTGTCCAGGCCTGTTGCTGAGAACATTTAAAAGAATCAGCAACCGCTTTCAGCGACCGCAGTTTTTAATGGCGTGGATATATCAGCGACCGCATGCGGTCGCTGTAACTCCTTGGTCGCTGAAGAAAAACCCGCGAGCAATTCACGCCAATTTTTAGGCGGCAAAAACACACCTGCGACCGGATAGCGACCGCATGCAGTCGCAGATATAAATTAGCGACCAGATTTCATGATGGTCGCCAAAGGCGGTCGCTGATTCCACTACTAGCGACCAGATTTTGCGGTCGCTGATACCTTTGGTCGCTGATAGCCTCTTTTCTTGTAGTGTGTTTTCAAAACTATATTTGTAGGGCGAATCTTTTCCTTATTCTCATTGGCGTTTTGGACAACGATTTCGAGTTCTTGAAGGGTAGCGGTGGCGCAACCAAGGACGCGGCGGAGGAGGATGATGAAGGGGATGAGAGAGGAGGCAGTGAGGGAGATAAAGAGAATGGGCGGTGAGGGAGATGAAGATTAGAAAGAGTCAGGTTCTAAGGAGAGAGAAGATAATTTTTGGGTTTTCCCTCTTTTGATTTGAATTATGAATTTGTTTTGGTTGTTAGATCCCAAAGATTTTGTAACTGCCATATATGGCGGTTACTTCTCCTTGATTTTAGGTTTCCTTATTTATTTGAAATTGAATGATTTGAATTTGTTTCCCTCTTTTTGTAATTATTTTGTGGATGCACTAATGTTGTAATTACTTTCTAATTGTTGTATATTACTGTAAAGAACCCTAACTAAAATCACTTGATTTTGGTGGGTTGATTAACTAGTTTTTATATTATGAATTGGTTTAGTTTTGGACCCATGTTAAAAAGTAGAAATATGAGTTAAAACTAATTTAACTAATTTTGACCCATATTAATCAACACATTCCAATTTATGAGTTTTAAAAAATAGTCAGCTGAAACTTAATGGCTCACTCTTGTTATTCAGTCACGGGCCTAAACAAAACTAGTAGTAGCTACATAATAACTGCCAGCAGTATTCAGTGTGGTAGTACAAAGATATTCTTTGTTGGGTTGGGGTTAGTAGATCGTGAGAATTGAGAATTCTTTTAATATTTTCTTTACATAAATTAATAAAATAAAAATTATATTTATATATTTGAGATGTTGTAAAAATATTATTGTTATATTAACTTCATGTTCCCAAGTCCCATAAATTTGATTCCCAAATTATTTTGTACGCTACTGATTGTTATAGAATTCTTGAGCATTAATGTTAAATTTCTAACGGTGTCAAAATTTAATTTAGAGAGATAAACACAAAAAAATGGATAATGTGGTTTTAGTTATTATTTAAACCCATAACCATTTTATGAAAACAAAAATAAAACCAAACCCATATTTTGTCAGGTCTACTCATAGTTAAGATTCAAAACATCAATCAAGTTGGTCCGGATCTTAAGTTTACCCTTTATCCAACATATATTTTTTACCCTCCTTTAGCGACGGTTCGGTCCGTCGCTATATATACAACCGTCGCTATACGTTGTCCGTCGCTATATATTGTCCGTCGCTAAAAATTATAGTTTTAGCGACCGTTGTACATATAACGACGGAACGAACCGTCGCCCATTCCATCGCTAAAGGGGGAATAAACAAGATATATTAGATAAAAGATAATCTTAAGATTCGGACCGTCAATCAAGGGCTAAGCTTAGGATACAATAACTTCATGTTGAAATGAGATAGGGAAGTAAGGGGTGTACCATGCCAAACCTCTAGAATGAAAATGACGTAACTTTAATTTTTACGAAATGATGTAAAATGATGAAATGACAGAATTAGGATCCTCTCCATTTCAAGTAAATGGAGAGTCTTCATTTCATGGTCTAGATTTAAAATGTGCGCTCCCCTTAGAGCATTCATAACAGTTTTCTTATTTCTATCCCTACTCTGCAGTCTATTAGGTCATTCTGCAAAATAGGAATTCAATTTTTTCACTATATACCCAACAGGTTCCTTATATTGATTCTTTAAATAATGAAATTTAAAAGTTAAAATTTGAAATTTGAAAGTTCCAACAGTCAAAATACCAAATTAATAATAATCTTATAATTTATAAAAGAGAGTATAATTTATCAATTGTATTTCACTGTAAAATAATTTTTATTTTATTTTAAATTTGAAGTAATTTATGGAGTGAGTATTGAATGGATTGTATCTGCAAATGTACATAAGATCAATATTAACTTTAAAAAAGTTAATTTGTGATATTTTTAAATTTAAATTTAATATGATTCATTTAAATTTTGAAAATAATAAATTTTATAATTAATAGTACTTTTATAATATTTATAATTATATTGAGATAAATTAAATAAATTTATATCAATTTTAAATTTGAATATGTTTGAAATTAATTTTTTAAAAATAAGTTACTACTAATTTTATAATTTGAAAATGAAGTAGTAAAAAAATGTCAAGATGTGTATGATTGATGAGTTGTCCACTTAAATTAAGGTGTGAAATATCATTTTGTATATATAGAGAACGGTATTTTGACTCTCTCATACTGGGGAATGAAATCTTATATAGGGATTAAAATAGAGAGTTAAATAAGGATAAGAAAACTGTTGGATAATGATTTGTTGATGTATTCCTCAAAATTGGGGATAAAGAGTTGATTAGGTAAACTGTTGTGAATGTTCTTATATTTTAAATATGGACCGTGAATAGAGAGTCTCCATTCACTTGAAATAGAGATGATCCATGTTAAAGCATAGGTCAAGAGATTAAGCAAGAACCAATTAAAACTAAACCATTAATAAAGAATACTTACCTAGACAAAAAAACTAAACCGTTATAGATAATAATACGTACATAGACAAAGAACTGATTGAAAATTGAAATTCTCTCTCCAACCATGTAATTTTTAAAGTTTAAAGTGAAACTTCTATCTATATCAAATGAATATAGGGTAATTGCACAACTGTCCACTCAAGTTTACACAAATTTGCAATATATACATTAATGTTTTAATTAATTTTGGTAATGTCATAGCTAAAGTTGCATATTGTTACAAATTTGTACCCTCTGACTAATTTTAGACAAACATGTGCAACACATGTGAGGTTTTAAGGGTAAAATTGTCCATTTACAAATAAAAAACTCATTTCCTTTCGAAGCAAGGGCAAATATGTTTTTAAAATAGTTAATACATTTGGCTATATTATTCACTATTTGACTATTTTATACATATTAGCCAAAAAAATTATTAATGTTGAAAAACTATTAATATCAAAAAATAATAATTAAAAACTATGAGCTCTAAAAAACTTTTAATTAATAAATAAATTATTAATGTTAAAAATATATTATTAAGAATAATGTTTAAAAAACATTACTATTAATTGTACATTTAGTACTAATGCTACTTTTTCACAAGAATATTATATTAAAGATAGTATTTCTAAATGTTAGCATACTGTTTTCTTCACATGAATGGCGTTAGTACTAAATGTTATTATTAACTGTTTTTCACATAAATATTATACTAAGATAGAATTAGGAATAACATAACAAACAAAAGAAAAAAAAAACTCTAGAGTAGGAATTGATCAATACATGCATAGATGACCAGGTATCATAGTCGTTTCTGAGCATGGGTGGGAGGGTCGACCGCTCCAGACCTCCGATCAAGGGGCTCAATTATATATATATATATATATATATATATATATATATATATATATATATGTGTGTGTGTGTGTGTGTGTGTGTGTGTGTGTGTGTGTATGTGTGTGTGACTTTGCCAAGAGAAATAAAGTCGGCCATTGAAATTTTCTGGATTTTGTAAAAGTTTTGGATTGTTTACAGGATATTATTAATTATTCTTGTGACAGTGACATCTGCTGAAAGAAAATTTTCAAAGTTAAAATTGTTAAAAAATTACTTGCGGTCAACTATGACACAAGAAAGGTTAAATGGGTTCGCAATCATGTGCATCGAGAATGATATGTTATGAAAAACAGAAAGGACACTATATGTATATATATATAGGGCTATATGTAGGTACACAGCTGTGCATTATACAGTAGGACTATGGCGACGGGTTTTTTGGGCTATGGCGACGGGTGACTCGTCGCCATAGCCCAGGATAGCTATGGCGACAGATGAAACCGTCGCTATAACCCAAAAAACCGTCGCGATAATCGACTGTGTAATACACAGCTGTGTACATATATTTTTCCCATATATATATATATATATATATATATATATATTTATAAACTTATCTCAAACTGCATAAATGAATTTGTCAAGGTTAGCACTTGGTACTATGTCCTTAAGACAAGTATGTCCTACTTACGGTGCTTAGAGTTGATAGCATTTGTCTCCCAAGATACAATGACAATTGTATACTTTAGCAGCACTACAAAAAGTATACTCAACGAACCAAAATTATAATGCTCAGAACTCTCTCTCTAAATAAACTATGAAATGAATACTAGAAACTAGACTGATAATGCTTGAGTTTGAATTGAATGAGTAAAGTAACAACCCCGTCCTATCTATTTATAGGAGGGATTAATGACCCTTGAGAAGGGATATAACCCCTTGAAAATGTATTATGTAGCCAAAACGACATACTTTTAAGACATAACAGAAAGGGCGCGTCTGTTCGGACCATAAAATGACACAATTTTAGTCTTATTAGAACAAAAACGACGTAGTTTTAGTCATAACAGAAAAGGCGCGCTCGTTCAGACAAAAATATAGTTTTGGGGCGTCTATTCAGACTGATAGCCTTTCCCAAAACGACGCAGTATTGACGCGTTCGTTCGGCAGCTAACGCTTTCAAAAACGACGTAGTATAATAATAAATACTGTTTATCAAAACGACACAGTTTTGATAATAGAACTAAATAAAATAAAATTCAAATAAACTTTTTTTAATTAAAAATTTAAATAAATTTTGTCCAAAAAAATATATACACGAGCCCGGGCCGGGCCGGTTAGCGGCGCGCGTGGGTTCGAACCAAGCCTTGGCTAGGTCATCTCCCTTCCACAAAAGTGAGGTGACCCTTGGGGCCCAAACCCAAAAGCAACTTTAATGTATATAAACCAATTAATACTTTAGTTCATAACCGATCGATGTAGGACTTGACTTCCCACATGTATTTATTATCATTTTCAATGATGATCTTTAGGAGTTAATTTCTCATTCATTAAATACTTAATTTAATTTACTCATGGAGTAGAACATATTGATATGTGGAATCATTTCAAATAATTAATTAAACCCATTTCAAATTAAGCTTAAATTTCTAACATGATATGCTGGATAAACTTGATTTTAAACGTTTGATTGAAGATTTTGGCTCTAGTTATAAGACCCCAAATTCTATGAATACAGATTTAAATTTTCTATATATATTATTTTGAAATAATAAGGTGTTAATTTGATAAATGTGATAAGTTATGGGAGATATGTGCAAATTTTACAAAGTAAGCAAGTGGTTATAAAATATTCGTTGTGTCGGAAAATATTCGTTTGGTCGTGGAATATTCTTTTTGTCAGGGAATATTCGTACGACGGTGCAGCCATTTGTGAGCCCCACAACGAAATAACTGTCGGATATAGAAAGCGACAGAAATAATATTTTTATAAAATAACGATAAAACTGTTACCGTTAAACTGTTGAAATACTCTGTGATAAAAATACAGTAATACGCGTTGTTGCACAGTAGCACACGGTATTGCACAGTATTTTAAATTATTGATTCTTACGTAAGAAAGCACTTACTCAATTATTGTTACAGTAATTAACGTTCAATATTTTATATTATTGATTCAATAATTGCTACGTTGATATTTTATATGATTGATTCAATAATTGCTACCATTGATATTTTATATTATTGATTCAATAATTGTTATTGCACAGTATTTCACATTATCAAATCAATAATTCATATTATTTGAATAATATTGTAAGACCCCAACTTTTATGAATAAAAATTTAATTTCCTCTATATATTATTTTGAAATAGTAAGGTGTTAATTTGATAAATGTGATAAGTTATGGGTGATAGGTGCAAATTTTTCAAAGTTAGCAAGTGGTAATAAAATATTCATTGTGTCGGAGAATATTCGTTTGGTCGTAGAATATTCTTGTTATCGGGGGAATATTCGTACAACAGCGCAGCCATTTATGGGCCCCGCAACGGAATAATTATCGGATATAGAAACCAACAGAAATAACATTTTTATAAAGTAACGATAAAACTATTATCGTTAAACTGCTGAAATATCCGATGATAAAAATACAGTGATACGCGTTGTTGCACAGTATTTTAAATTATTGATTCTTACGTAAGGAGACACTTACTCAATAATTGTTATAGTAATTATTGTTCAATATTTTACATTATTGATTCAATAATTGTTACATTGATATTTTATATCAATAATTGCTACGTTGATATTTTATATTATTGATTCAATAATTGTCATTGCACAGTATTTCAAATTATCAAATCAATAATTCATATTATTTGATCTTCATTCTTGAACTCTATATAAATTCTCTAATATTTGTCCTTTATCTCACTGGATTTGTTATTCGTATTATTTTTCATCATCCCCAGTCCTTAATGGTGATATAACTGAATATCTTTGGCCTGTAGTGCAAAGATGAATGATTACCTGATGAATATCTTTGGCCCGTAGTGCAAAGATGGACAGGTGTTGAGATGAACATGACCAATTGGTGATACAAATGAATATCTTTGGCCCGTAGTGCAAAGATGAATATTTGGTTCGAGATGTATATTAATTGATGTTACAGGGATAAAATATTAATGATGAACTTTTAAATTATAGAAGATAGTAGACTTCATTCTCTACTTAACTCTTCTAATAAATTATTATTTCCGCTGCAGTTGTTGATCTAAAACTTGTTGTCCATAATATTTTATCTGATTTGTTGAAGACTAACGATAATTTATTTTCCATTATCTTAGTCATAATATTCTTTACTGGGCTAGTTGAGCTCACCTTTTCTTCCATTGTTCTCTTCAGGAAATGAAAATATCGCGGGTACTAGTCGGGGAATGGAGTGATGGTCCAAGTTAGAGCTGTAGAAGTCCTCACTATTTTTTTTTAAAAATAGTGTGATAATAAATGTAATGAGGAGTTAGTTTGATTGTTTATATTTTCTACATGTCTGTATTGACACTCATAATTGTGTGGTCGTAGTTTGCACGATCGTATGTTATAAAAGATTGTTTTAGAATTATGTACCATGTATTTGGCGACTCAGAATGGGTTGGTATTGAACTTATTTTGGGGGCATCACAGTTGGTTTCAGAGCTTAGGGATATGATCTCTAACGGAGATCTGGGAATAAAACTAGGAGGGGAGAGACGAGTAAATCATTCGCTAGTGTGTGTCTTACCTAAGCTTATTTGGTATTTAATTGGTCATTTGGAACATAGGGTTAGTATGTGATATTTTAATTTGTTTGATTAACCCTTGTTTTATGGCAGTATTTGAGAATGGCAGCTGAAAATCTAAACAATGAAATGAATGAGACCGTTGAGACACCTTTAATCACCAATCAGGAGAACATGCAACAAGAAGGCAATATTTCTTTGGGAAACGACACCACCGATCAAACGATGAATGACGGGATGTTCAGAAGCCTTTTGCAGTTCATGCAAAACCAAACAAGGGAGACTCGTGTTCATAATACAGGTGAAAATAACAACTCGCGGCTTGTCACTGCCAAGCAGTTCAAAGAGTTGGGACCACCAGAGTTTCAGGGGAAGCACGATCTAATCAAGGCAGAAAATTGGGTTAAGCATATTACCAAGATATTTAATGTCTTGGGATGCACGGAGGAACAGAAGGTTACATTCTCCACGTTTATGTTTTATGGAGAGGCAGATTACTGGTGGGAATCTGTGAAGCATACCCAGCCTGCCGCACTCAAGATGTCTTGGGGGCGTTCCAGAAACTGTTCAATGACAAGTACTTTCCAGAAAGTATTCGTCACATGAAAGAGGTAGAGTTTATCAGACTGGAACAGAACAACATGACTGTGTCCCAGTACAAGGCTAAGTTCGCGGAGTTATCCCGGTTTGTACCTCATTTGGTGAGGAATGAAGAACGTATGACGCGGATGTTTCTGAGAGGTTTGAAACTTGAGATTCGTCAATACCTCATTTCTCATAAATTTTCTCTATATTCGGATGTAGTGAACAGGGCCCAGTTATTAGAACGAGATAATGATTATGTTCAACCAAGGGACAACAACCAAGGTCATACCGGAGGCAGCAGTCATCGGAATAATGATAACTAGCGTGGAGAAAATTATCAGGCCAGAAGCGGTAACCACTCCGATGATAATCGTAGCCATGATAATAGAAGAAGTGAGTCGAGAGGAGATTTTAAGAAGAGAAGGTACAACAATGAGAACGTGAAGACGTCGACAACAGTACCAACATCAACAGTTTCTAGGGAAGGAGAACGACCACCGGTCGTATGCTATAAATGCGGGCAAGAGGGACACATTAGTCCCAACTGCACACAGCAATCTAAGGTATGTTATAACTGTGGAAAGGAAGGACATATAGCTCGAGATTGTCCTGTAGCAAAACCAAGTCCAGTGGGCTTGGTGATTCCAAAGGCTGTCCTGGACAAGTCAAAGTCGGTGGTTCCTGGAAGAGCTTTTGTCGTGACTGCCCAATAAGCGAGGAACCCGAATGAGGTTATCACGGGTTAGTTAATCGTAAACTCTTGCGAAGTTTATACCTTATTAGATACCGATTCTACCCATTCTTTTATTTCACCTGCTTGTGCTCAACGTTTGAACTTGACTCTTGAGAAATTAGACTTTGACTTATCTGTTGAAACTCCGTTAGGAGAAACCTTCGTTGCATTCACAGTTTACAAATCTTGCTTAATTCAAATTGGTACCCTCACCCTACTTGTGGATTTTATATCTCTGAAAATACTTGTATTTGATGTGATTTTTTTGAATCGACCGGTTAACCACTTATCATGCCAAAATTGATTGTTTTCGTAAGGTTGTTAGTTTTCATATTCCTAATCAACCTGTTGTGCGAATCCAAACCACCAAACCACTAAAATCAGTCAATTTCATTTCAAGTCATAAAACTATTCGTTTATTGAAAAACGGATGTCAAGCTTTATTAGCCCATGTCACTGATCCAAACCAGAATACGTCAGGTTTGAATGATATTTCTGTTGTTAATAAATTTCCTGATCTATTTCCCGAAGAACTTCCCGGTCTACCCCCGGAACGTGAAGTTAAATTCTTTATTGACCTTGAACTCGGTACAAAACCCATTTCTAAAACCCCATATCGAATAGCTCCTATTGAACTTCAGGAGCTAAAGGTCCAACTACAGGAATTGTTAGACATCGATTTTATACGTCCTAGTACATCTCCTTGGGGTGCTCCTGTTTTATTCGTAAAGAAGAAAGACGGTAGTATGCGACTATGCATTGACAATCGGGAGTTGAACCATGTCACAATCAAGAATAAGTATCCGTTACCTCGTATTAATGACCTGTTTGACCAGTTGCAAGGTGCACAATTTTTTTCAAAAATCGATCTCCGTTCTGGATATCATCAATTAGAGATTAGAACTGATGACATTCCAAAGACTACCTTTAGAACTCGATACGCGCATTACGAATTTCTAGTTATATCTTTCGAATTGACCAATGTTCATGCTGCGTTTATGGACATGATGAACCGAATATTTAAGAAAGATTTGGATCATTTCGTGGTTGTCATTATGGATGACATCCTAATATACTCCAAAAACCTAAAAAATATTTCTTCACCCATAACGAACTCAATATGCGACAACGACGTTGGTTGGAGCTGTTGAAAGATTTCGAAAAGCGAACGTGATAGCTGACGCGTTGAGTAGAAGATCATATGCGGGAACGAGTGCGATATTGTCAACACAAATACCCATTTTGTATGACGTACAAAGAATGGAGATAGAGTTCAAGACTCCAAGGAGCCACATAATGATGTCAAGTATACGCGTAGAACCAGCTTTAATTGATAGAGTTAAAGTTGCTCAAGCTACAGACCCGGAGCTGATGAATATGAAAAAGAAGATGCAAGAAGGTGTTATTTCAGAAGCAAGAATCGATGCAGAGGGAATACTTCGAGTCAAATCCAGATTTTGTGTTCTTAAAGACTCTAATTTGAAGTATAGAATCATGATGGATGCATATAACACACCGTTTGCAATCCACCCTGGAAGTACCAAAATATATCGGGATCTTCGACATACATTTTGGTGGAGCAATATGAAGAGAGAGATTGCAGAGTTTATCTCGAGGTGTTTAACGTGTAAACATGTCAAGGCGAAGCATCAAGAGCCATAAGGTGTAAAGAGCCCCGAGCCTCTCGCTGGTGATTTCTTGTGTGGGATGCACCGAAGCCAGACTCTCCGTAGGGGACACCGTTTTCGTGTGGTGACAAACTGATAGGTACCATTGTGAGGTACCATGGTTGAAGCACAATGAGAGTCACAGTTGGAATCAAAGAAATGACCTGGGAGTTAAAATCGGAAATGAAAACGAGGTATTCTCACCTTTTCGACATACCAGGTACGTACATTAATTTCGAGGACGAAATTTCATAAGGAGGGGAGGTTGTAAGACCCCAACTTTTATGAATAAAAATTTAATTTCCTCTATATATTTTTTTGAAATAGTAAGGTGTTAATTTGATAAATGTGATAAGTTATGGGAGATAGGTGCAAATTTTTCAAAGTTAGCAAGTGGTAATAAAATATTCATTGTGTCGGAGAATATTCGTTTGATCGTGAAATATTCTTGTTGTCGGGAAATATTCGTACGACAGCGCAGCCATTTGTGGGCCTCACAACGGAATAACTGTCGGATAAAGAAAGCGACAAAAATAACCTTTTTATAAAGTAACGGTAAAACTATTATCGTTAAACTGTTGAAATACCCGATGATAAAAATACAGTGATACGCGTTGTTACACAGTAGCACACGATATTGCACAATATTTCGAATTATTGATTCTTACGTAAGGAGACACTTACTCAATAATTGTTACAGTAATTACTGTTCAATATTTTATATTATTGATTCAATAATTGCTACGTTGATATTTTATATCAATAATTACTACGTTGATATTTTATATCATTGATTCAATAATTGTAATTGCACAGTATTTCAAATTATCAAATCAATAATTCATATTATTTGAATAATATTATTAGATAGCATCATTGACAATGTCTAAGGAAGTTCTGTCTAGGAGGGGTTATTTAATTGTGCGCCAGTAAGGAGAAATCCTTATCGGAAGGCCCCCTCTTTCTTGGGAACAACCTGGTTGTCAATATTGTAGTTCTATAATATTATTTGTGAATAATAATTATTGATAAAAAATGATAAGTAAATATTTATTCAATGTGGATTTAAACGAAGGAATTTTTAACAAAAGAAATAATTATTGAGAATTGATATTTTATCTGTTCTGATAAAATAATTCATTCAAATATATTATTATAATATTATATCATAAGTGTATAATGTGATAATATAATAATATAATAGTGATGATATTTTTTTTACAACAAATTCACGATATATGATTAAAATGAGGTGGAAGAGAGAAAATTAAATTTGGAATTATTTTAATAATTATAAATGTTTTAATATATATATATATATATATATATATATATATATATATATATATATAAACATGTGGTGGAATTCATTATTTCAAAAATGGAGGCTTTGGAATTTTGAATGTGTTGAAGATTTTCAAGAGTGATGAGTGTGAAAAAATTATCTGTATGTAAATTTGGGTTATTTTTTCGTTCGGAATTTGAAAAAACTTTTTTCTACAAAGTTGTAGAGAATTAAATTTCATATGGAATGGACATAAGGTTCGTATTTTTATGATAAAAGGGCTATTTGTTATGAATTATTAATGTTCTGAAATATTGAGTCTGAATTGATTTTTGGTGGAGTATTTTCTAGAATGTGTGGGCCCCACTCTTGTTGTAAAATGTTGAAGTTTGATTTTCAAATATGCTGGATTTGAAAAATCATACGTATAAAAAATAAAATAATATTTTATTATTTTTTTCTTCTTTGGTGTGCTAAGCAGTTCCTATAAATAGGGTGCTTAGTTAGAAATAAAAATCACACCAGAATCAGAAAAATTTCTCTCTGTAATTTTGAGCGTATTTCTTGTGAGTATAAGGATACTTTGAGTGTTGATAACAGTGCAAGTTTTCGTCAGCATAATATCCGATAATCCAGACAGATTGAGTATTATAATGAGGTAAAGGATATTATTTTTCTCGTAAATGATGTTATTTCCTTTCAATATTCATAATAAATGTTATTTTCTTTCATACTCCATATTATGAAAGTTATAATATTTTATTTCATATTCCTAAATTTAAACTTACTACGGTAAGTATTGCTTCTATAATTCCTGAAATGATCAGAAATTTTTTGAGTTTTGGCGCTTCATCTAGTATCATTTCACCGGAATAATTTTCTGAACTTTCTCGTAAAATTTTTATCTTTTCATGTCGAGTTACTATTCACAAGTTACTATTCACGGGGTACTATTTACGGTAAAAAAAATATTTTTTTATCTTTGATTGGATCCAAGTTTTGATCTTCATTCTTGAATTTTGCTCCACAATTGATTATTACGGAGTATTATTGAACTTGGATAAACTAAATTACGAATATCTAATTTTTGTCATTTATCTTGCCGGATTCGTTATTTTTATTGTTTTTCATCATCCTCAGTCCTAAATGGTGATATAACTGAATATCTTTGGCATGTACGTAGTGCAAAGATGAATGATTACTTGATGAATATCTTTGGCCTGTAGTGCAAAGATGAATGATTACCTGATGAATATCTTTGGCCCGTAGTGCAAAGATGGACAGGTGTTGAGATGAACATGACCAACTGGTGATACAAATAAATATCTTTGGCCCAAAGTGCAAATATGAATACTTGGTTCGAGATGTATATTAATTGATGTTACAGGGATAAAATATTAATGATGGACTTCTAAATCATAGAAGATAGTAGACTTCATTCTCTACTTAACTCTTCTAATGAATTGTTATTTCCTCTGCAGTTGTTGATCTAAAATTTATTGTCCATAATATTTTATCTGATTTGTTGAATACTAACGATAATTTATTTTTCATTATCTTAGCCATAATATTCTTTACTAGGCTAGTTGAGCTCACCTTTTTCTTTCATTGTTCTCTTCAGAAAATGAGAATATCGCGGGTACTAGTCGGGGAATAGAGTGATGGTCCGAGTTAGAGCTGTAGAAGTTCTCACTATTTTTTTAAAAATAGTGTGATAATAAATGTAATGAGGAGTTAGTTTGAATGTTTATATTTTCTACATGTCTGTATTGACACTCACAGTTGTGTTGTAGTAGTTTGCACGACCGTATGTTATAAAAGATTGTATTGAAATTCTGTACCATGTATTTGGCGACTCAGAATGGGTTGGTATTGAATCTATTTTGGGGGCGTCACAAATATTATTAGATAGCATTATTGACAATGTCTAAGAAAGTTCTGTCTAGAAAAGGGGTTAGTTAATTGCGCCCCTGTAAAGAGAAATTCTTATCGGTAGGCCCCCTCTTTCTTGGGAACGACCTGATTCTCAATATTGTAGTTCTGTAATATTATTTGTGAATAATTAAATTGTTAATAAATATGATGAGTAAATATTTGTCCAATTTTGATATAAATGGGAGAATTTTTAGCATATGACGTTTGTTAAAAATTGGCATTTTATCTTCTCTAATAAAATATTTTTTAAATATATTATTATAATATTACATTGTAATAGTATAATTTGATAATATAATAATATAATTTTATTATTTAAATGATAACATTTTTATAATAAATTCATGGTATAAAAATAAAATGAGGTGGAAGAAAAAAAATTGAAATGGAATTTTTAATAATTAAATGTTTTAATATATATATATATATTAACATGTGGATGATGGCTTTGAAGACTTGTTTTTTTTCTAAAGGAGTGTGCTGCACATTTTTGTCAAAGCAAGGGTGCTAGGAAAATCATCCGTGGTTTCAAAAGTCTATAGTAGTGTTCTAGCATTTTTTTATAAATAGGGTGCTTAAGTTAGAATTAAAAATTACACTAGAATCAGAAAATTTTCTCTCTATAATATTGAGCGTATTTCTTGTGAGTATTTAGATACTTTAAGTGTTAATAATAGTGCAAGTTTTTCTCAACGTTATATCTGATATTCTAGTCAAATCGAGTATTATACTGAGGTAAAGGATGTTATTTTTCCCGTAAATGATGTTATTTCCTTTCAATATTCATAATGAATATTATTTTTTTTCATATTCCATATTATGGAAGTAATAATATTTCATTTCATATTCCTAAATCTGAACTTACTACGGTAAATATTGCTTATATAATTCTTGAAATGATCAAAAATTTCTTGAGTTTTGCGCTTCATCTAGTATCATTTCACCGGAATAATTTTCTGAACTTTTTATGAAAATTTACAACTTTTCATGACGAGTTACTATTCACGATAAAAAAATATTTTTTTTTATCTTTGATTAGATTCAAGTTTTGATCTTCATTCTTGAATTTTGCTCCACAATTGATTTATTACGGAGTATTATTGAACTTGGATAAACTAAATTACGAATCCCTAATTTTTGTCATTTATCTCACTGGATTCGTTATTTATATTATTTTTTATCATCCTTAGTCCTAAATGGTGATATAACTGAATATCTTTGGCCTGTAGTGCAAAGATGAATGATTACCTGATGAATATCTTTGGTCCGTAGTGCAAAAATGGACAGGTGTTGAAATGAACATGACCAACTGGTGATACAAATGAATATCTTTGGCCCATAGTGCAAAGATGAATATTTAGTTTGAGATGTATATTAATTGATGTTACAGGGATAAAATATTGATGATGAACTTTTAAATCATAGAAGATAGTAGACTTCATTCTCTACTTAACTCTTCTAATTAATTGTTATTTTTGCTGCAGTTGTTGATCTAAAACTTGTTGTCCATAATATTTTATCTGATTTGTTGAAGACTAACGATAATTTATTTTTCATTATCTTAGTCATAATATTCTTTACTGGGCTAGTTGAGCTCACCCTTTTTTTTCATTGTTCTCTTCAGAAAATGAGAATATCGCGGGGACTAGTCGGAGAACAGTGTGATGATCAGACTTTTGATCTGTAGAAGTGCTCACTATTCTATAAAATAGTGGGACAATAATTGTAATGAATAAGGATTGAATTTGAGTGTTTATATTTCGTATTATATATGATTTGTATTGAAGCTCATAGTTTGTGTGGTTGCATTTTACACGACCGTATGTTATAAAAGATTGTATTTGAATTCTGTACCATGTATTTGACGACTCAGAATGGGTTGAATATTGAACCTATTTTGGAGGCGTCACACTAGGAATACTAGAAGAAGTATATTTCAATGAATATATTTTCATATATTTTGTTTTAGTCAAATTTCTCTTATATTTTGTTGTAGTCGAAGTTCTCATATATTTGGTTGTAGTCGAACTATTATGTTTTAAGTTTCGGAAAGACACTTTTTTGGATACAACTTGTATTTTTTATTTATTAATTTTTACTTTTTTGTTGATGAAAATAATATTTCGAAAAAGGTCTCGTTTCCATTTTTCCGGCTCAGCCACCAAAATCTCAAGAAAAGCCCTGACAAGTATATATTAAGAAAATTCATATCAACCTAATAACCAAACACTAATTCCAACATTTAGCAAAAAAAATTAGCCAAACAAAAAAAACAAACACGAATTCCAAAATCCATATGATTGAAGACAAATTCATGTATAAAACACTAATCATGTTGTCCTCTACACATAAATATAGACTTCTCCGAAAGATAATGTTATCGTGGTGGCACACTTGCACCACTAGTTTACAATATTTGTGAACATGATAAAACTAGATATTTATCTATATATGCGGTTTAGTGCAACCATTGAATAAGGACGCGGAACTAGATAGGGCGAGTGGGGGCAGTTGCCCCATTTGAATCCTTTTTATTTAAAATTTAAGAAAGTCATTTTGTTATATCTTCAATTTAATATATTTACACTTATTTAATTATTTATCTTATTTAATATTTTTCTTAAAACTTACTCCCTCCGTTCTTTAAAGACTGCAGTTTTAGAGAAAAAAATTGTTCCTTAAAGAATGCAGTTTTAGGAACTCAATATAGTTTTTATATGTTTTTTCAAATATGCCCTTGTTTTAATTTTTACAGCAAAGAGTTACTCCCACTTATTGGTTTGTGTGTTATTTGCTAAAATAAAGGAAGAGAAAGGCTAGCTTTGTCATTTTATCCCACTTATTGACTTGTGTGTTTTTTGCTAAAACTGCAGTCTTTAAGGAACGGATGGAGTAGGTGAGTGGGCGTTTTTCAATGATAAAAATCCTAGCAACGCCATTGGTTATGGTTTTTAATAATGCTACTATCATATAAAATGATAACATAACTCTCAAATACTGCTGATGTGGCAGTATGTGATTTGTTATTGAGTTAAGTGGATCATGTCAACAACAAATCACATACTGTCACGTCAGCAGTATGTGAGAGTTATGTAACTATTTTATGTGATAGTAACAGGATTGGTTCCATAAATATTCTTCGTACAGGCATGGGCCCACTAAGGACGCTCTCTGCCGACATGCTCGCCATGATTAGCCTTGAATTTGAAGTAATGACAACTGAACAGTTATTAGTTTAAAAGGGTAAAGGGAACAAGCTGGGCAAGTATTAGTGGTATAAGAGGGGGGACCTTGCAGAAAAAAATAGAAACTACAGTGCGTATAAAACTAGAACCAAAATAAGTTCACGTGATCTGCAGGTTTTTATGTTTATTTTGGTTAAGGTTATTATTTGATGTCGATTGAAGTGTCCTTGTTGGCCCAGAAAACGTCCATTTTTCACTATTTATTTTGACAGTTGTATATAATGACAGGATATCCTCAAATTTACCTTCATAATTTTATTATCATATCACTTTGACTAATCTACTATAACTTGTTATTTTTATGTGCAATTATGAAATAATGATAACATAGTGGTAAATGTATCTCTTTTTACTGTATAAGTTGACATAATTAACTAATTGGTAGAGACGTACGTGCTACATATTGAAGGTAAATTACCCTTGGGTTCATTCATAGTTTCTCTCATGGCCCTTTTCCCAGGGTCCGATATAATACGAGACCGAGATTGAAACATGATAATTACTTATTCTCTCCGTTACTTAATATAAGTCGTTTTAAAAAAATATTTTTGTTCCTTAATATAAGTCGTTTCAGAATATCAATTAAGTATTAATTGCTTAATTTTTAATATTACCCCAAGTATTAAATATAACTGTGGTTCTCTCACTATTGTTTGCCCAATAAATAACACTCTTTTTTTTAATACAAGGGCAATATAGACAATTGATATTATATTTAATAATTTACAATCATTTTCTTAATACTTGTGCACAACTCTAAAACGACTTATATTAATGAACGGAAGGAGTACTAAAGACTGTTGATTTCTCGCCACAGATGTGCCTTAGCTAGGAGTTTGTGTGCGCGATTATGCGTGGATTGCATTTGGATTCTCTACCACATAAAATCAAGTATAAACTTGGGGACAGACGTAAGAATTCACTGTGGCTAATTTTACTGAATTAATTACGGTATGTTTGGACATCAACTAATGTATATAGAGATTGGATTTTGTAGGGAGTATTATGAAAGAGGGGGGTTGAGACGGGAGAGAACCATAAACTTGCTAGCTGCAAGTTTGTGTGTGAACTTCATTTTTTTAGGATGTCTAATTTTATGTGAGCACTTTCAATATTAATGTATTTGGGGGATGTTAATTTCACAAACCAGAGATGACAGATTTAAAAAATAGAGTAATGTTAGAGACACAATTTATTCTACAACTATTTTATAATTTGTTGATATGGCATACTCAACATCAGCATATTGATGAACAAATTATTTCAATGTAGTCTTCGGCCCCACATAAAAGCTGATGTGCAGTATGTCATATCAGTAAATTGTAAAATAATTGTAGAATAAGTTGTGTCTCTAGCATTATTCTAAAAAATATATGGCAATAGAACATCTTCGGTCCAAATAATTCATTATTTTAGCAAAAGTTCCCGCGGCTCGAGTTAGCCGATTGCCCATTTCAACGCGATCTTTCTTCACTGTGTAAAGTTTAAAGAAACTTGTGGATCTCATCAAATCTAGGAAAAATGGTCTATAATGAAATGTAATGTTAAAATATTTATGGCTTAAAATTGTGTGTCATTTTTCAAGCTTAAGTGCTACACAACATGGTAGAAACTTTTTGGTCTAGTGAAAAAAACTAGCACATGTACTTTATTTTCAGGGATGGCAAATGCTGATGCATGGGGTAGTAGATGAGATACGGAATGACACACTAGAATTGTACTCATGCGGACCCTCCTCAATGATTCGTTCCATTATTCTAGCTTGTTGCCCTTAATTCTCCATTTTGCTCCCAATTGTTTTCATCTATAAATCAGCTATTCACTTGCATTAATTTTCTTTCTCTCTCAATGGAGTCTATTGCCTCTATGCTTCCACACAAGCCATTTGAGCACACAGATCACGTTCACCTTAGAGACTACGGGCCTCGTCACTTGTTTGACTCGTCCATTTTGCTGAAGCAAGCCAAAATCCCTAATGAATTTGTTTGGCCAAAAGAAAACTTAGCTCGTGCCCATGAAATTTTTAAAGAGCCAGTAGTTGATCTTGAGGGCTTCCTTAAAGGTGATATAGGGGCAACACATCATGCTGCCCAGCAAATTAGGGCAGCTTGCATGAACCATGGCTTCTTCCAAGTGATCAATCATGGCGTTGATTTGAGACTCATTAGCATTGCACATGATCATGTAAATGCATTCTTTAAGCTTCCTATTTGCAAGAAATTGAAAGCTCAGAAGAAGCCTGGCAGCATGTGGGGTTACTCTAGTGCCCGTCTTGGTCATTTTTCATCGAAAGTAACATGCAAGGAGACGCTGTCATTTGGCTTTCAAGAAAATGGCTCTGGGGATCTTGTTGTGAGAGATTTCTTTGAATCTGCCTTGGGGAAGGAATTCGAATCCACAGGGTAAGGCTCTTTAACATCAATGCATCTTTTTATTTCTTTTTATTTTTATTTTTCTTCCCTGTTACCAAATAATTTTTCCATTTAAGTTGATGACGCTTGTTTGAGAGTCCAAGCCTGCTCTTACATTATCTATTTACATCTTATATTGTGTCCCCCTTCTATAAGTTGTTGCCACTTATTCCTTGTCTATTTATCTATAACAATTTTGTAACTAAATAAAAACTACGAGATAAAACAACAGATGAGACAAGAAATGGGATAACAAATTTGAATTTCTTTTTAGAAGTTACTTCTTGCCTTTTCATAATACTTACTAAAATAATACTATTATCACATAAAGACCATCACATAAACATCACATAATGTTATGTGGCGGTATGTGATTTGTCGTTGAGTTATGTGGGTCATGTCAACAACAAATCACATACTGCCACGTCAACCATATGTGATGTTTATGTGATAGTTTTATGTGATAGTAGCATTACTCTACTTACTATTTTGTTGCCTAAAATTAAAGTATTCGGGTTCGCGGAGTCTACGTAGCGTCAGACAAAAAATTAGGCAAACGCGATTATATTCATTCATATTTGCACAACGGTTGAATTACACTTTTGTCCCTCCAAGTTGTCATTCACTTTCAAAGTCGTCCCTAAAGTTCATTTTTCGTCACTTAGGTCTTTAAAGTGACATTTTTCTGGCGTTTCCGTTCCTCTTACCCAATTTGACCCCAACCCAACTATTTTGACCAAATTTTGATCCAACCCGACCCAGTTCAATTCAACCCCGATTTTTAATATTTTAAAATAAAATAAATATTTTTAATATTTTAATATAAAATAAATATTTTCAATATTTTAAAATAATAATTATATTTACTATTTTTTAAAAAATTATTATTATTAAAATAATTGTAAAATACTAATTATTTTTTAAATATTTCTAAAATAATAAATATTTTTTAAATACTTTCAAAATAAAAATTATTTTTAACATTTTTAAATAAAATAATAATTTTAAAAATAGTTATTTTTAATATTTTTTTAACAAATTATTTTTAAAAAAATTAAAATAATAATTATATTTAATAATTTAAAATAAATATTTTTATAACTAATTTTAAAATAATTATTATTTTTAATATTTTAAAATAAAATATTAATTTTTAAAATAATAATTATCTTTAATATTTTAAAATAAAATATTTTTAAAAATAATTATTATTTTTAATATTTTAAAATAAAATTTTATTATTAAAATAATAATTATTTTTTATATTTAGAATAAAATATTATTTTTAAAAAGTTATAAAAAATTATTATTTTAAGGAAAAAATATTAGAAATTTTATTTTTTAAAAAATTAGTAAACTTTCATAAAATATAGATTCAAAAAACTTAAATAGAAAAATAAAACTTTATTTTTCAAAAAATGTAATTTTTTTCATTTTTTATGTAAAACTTTATTTTCAGAAAAAAAAAAAGAAGTGAATATCTTTACCATTATTATATGTATTCTTAATATAAGAATTTTTAAAAACAAAAACTAAAAAAAGAAATTAAAATATAAATACAGTAAAAGATAAATAAAAATAATTTATTCAATTTTTTTAAAAAAAATAAATTAAAAAGTTTTACAAATAAATGCTATTTTCTGGAACAAAATTTGGAAAAAATTTCATTTTTTTAAAAAAAATGAGTAAAGTTTTATAAAATATATATTTTAAAAAATAAAACTTTTTTTCACAAAATAAATTTTTTTATGTGTAAATTATCATAAAAATAATTAAGATTTAAAAAATTTTAACTTTACTTTTTTTGAATCTATATTTTTTGAAACTTTACTCATTTTTAAAAAAAAATTAAAAGTTTCTAATATTTTTTTCTTTAAGTAATAATTATTTTTAAAAATTATATTTTATTTTAATTATAAAAAATATTAATTATGTTATAAATAATATTTTATTTGAAAATATTAAAAACAATTATTATCTTATTTTAAAATAATAAATTAAATTACTATTTAAAATGTTTTTTTAAAAATATTTTCTTTTAAAATATTTTAAAACAATTATTTAAAAAAAAAATTATTTTTCAATATTAAATATAATTATTATTTTAAAAATATTTTTTTTGAAAATATTAAAAATAACTATTTTAAAAATAATTATTTTATTTTAAAATACTAAAAATTAGGGTTGGGTTAAACTGGGTCGGGTTGGGTCGAAATTTAGTCAAAATGAGTCGGGTTGGGATCAAATCGGGTAGGAGGAACGGAAACACCAGAGAAATGATACTTTAAGGACCGGAGTGACGAAAAATAAACTTTAAGGACGACTTTGAAAATAAATGAAAACTTGAAGGAACAGAAATATCATTCAGCCTTTGCACAAGTGTATATGCACAAAACATAACCTAGATTGCGGACTGACTACTTTTTTGTTAGGCCCCATATCTTATAATTTGTTTATAAAAGCTCGCAATATTATCAAACTGAAACGTAACGTGAATATTGTACATAATATATTAAGCACCAACACGTCAGAACTTACATTTTATTGTTTATTTCATTGTTTGCAGCTTGATTTATGAAAAATACTGTGAGTCCATGAAGGAATTATCATTTTCCATTTTAAAGATACTAGGAATTAGCTTGGGAATTGATCCATATTTTTACTACAAGGAGTTTTTCGAAGATAGTAGCTCCATAATGAGATTTAACTACTATCCACCATGCCAAGAACCAGGCCTTGCCTTTGGCACAGGACCCCATTGTGATCCAACCTCCTTGACCATACTTCATCAAGATCAAGTCGGCGGCCTTGAAGTGTTCGTCAACAACAAGTGGCAGTCTGTTCAACCTAGATACGATGCGCTAGTCATAAATATTGGTGATACCTTCACGGTAAGTTCCACGGAAATCTGTTATATATATATATATATATATATATATATATATATATATATATATGTTACAGATTGTAATTATTTACCATTTATATTATTGAATTTGGTGTAGGCATTATCAAATGGAATATACAAAAGTTGCCTGCATAGGGCAGTACTGAACAAAAACAAGGAGAGGATGTCATTGGCTTTCTTCTTGTGTCCTAAAGATGACATAGTGGTGAGACCCCCCCAGGATCTTATTTCCAGATCAGAAGGGCAAAGGAAATACCCGGATTTCAGATGGTCCGATTTGCTGCATTTCACACAAAACCACCATAGAGCTGATGCCACTACTCTTCAAAATTTTACTCATTGGCTCAAATATTCCAAACAGGATAATTGTTAACTCTAATTTGTCCAGGGTCAGTTGTATTTTGCTAGCTATGTATTTTGTTTGCATGTAATAGGTCCACTTGCCTTGTTGAATTTTAGGAGCTACTAATAATCCTAGTACTATCTTCATCTATAGTGCATTAGGCATATACTTCTGATTTGTCTAATCTACTTTTTCCTGTTTTCCATTTTATTTTATTATTTATTTTTTTAATTTTCTTTTTGGATCAAAAAACAAATTCATTAACACCCAAAAAAGAAAGACAAAAGTAGTACTTAAATCCATAAGTTTTGGATAGGGCCACAAATTAAAGAACTACAATCCATGATTTACATACAAAGCACCTACTCAAGCCAATGCAACTAAACATCAGAGGATCAAACTAAGTAGTACAAAACCAACTGAATGATCACAAAAACCTAATGTGCATAACAGCACAAATGAGCCCAGATTAGATAAATATAATACCTGCCCCCTAATGCTTGCTCTAGCTTAACATCAATAACTGGCACAAATGGATAGAAATGTGAAGTAATCTTCACCATTGGTGGTGTGTTTATCTGCTGGGATGTGAAATTCAGCATTTGGGGGGACATTAGTCCAACCTAACTTCTTCTACTGATGGCATATTAAAATGAAATTTTGGACTACCACAAGAACTCTTGAGGTTTGGTAAAACATTTAGATCAATGGACTTCAATTGAAAGACTGAAATATCCTCACAAGTCACAAGTGGCAGCCACTTAATCACCATATATATCAGTTCAACTACTAGACATGCATGACGTTATTTTTTCTTCCACAGTTGTTGAAGATTTCTGAAAAAAGAACTAGTGAAAAGAGTGGGAAGTTCACAAAAATTCAACTCTTACCACCAGGTGCGGATCCACAGTGAGGGCAGGGGGACATTTGCCCCCACTGAATTTTGAAGAAGGGAGAGGGGGGAGGGGGGCATATTAAAAAAAATAGAAGAGTGTTAAAATGAAATTTCATACTTTAGACTTAAAAAATTATTATAATTCCTAAAGGATCAATCTCCATCAAATAAAGGTTCTTCAAGTATATGTTATATTCTATTTTTAGTTTCTTTAAATTTTATAATTTATTTTGTAATGTTACTTGTTACTGGTTTAATTGAGATTGTTTATTGTTGGTGCTAATTACACTTAACTATTCATATTGTATATGTTGGGTTTGTACGAAATCGTGACGCAATCAAATTGCAAAAATTAACGGAAGCATGGTATATCAGAGTTTAAAAATTTCTACAAAACCATTACCCGGATCATCCTTTATGCAAATTATTAATTTAAAACGATAAATAAGAAGTTATGGAATCATACCCTTGTAGAACGAAGCTTCCACAGGTACTAGTTCAACTCCTTGTTCTTCGTGATCTCCTTGAATTTTCGGGTTAGATTCTTTCCTTTGATCAACGTTAGCCACCCAAGTGTTTGGCCTCTAGAGGTGATCCACCAAGGAAGAGGAATTATCAAGAAGGAGGGTGTTTGGCTTAACCTTAGTTTTCTATCCTCTATAGAAAAGGAGTACTCTCCAACAATTGGAATTGCATCATCTAATATCTATTATAAGACTTCTCTTATATAGACATTGGTCAACCCTTCTAATCCTATTAGACATGGGATTTCTTTTAATTAATTAAACTCCTTTAATTAATTTAGGCTTCCCACCACATGGGAATAATTAATTAAATTCATTTAATTAATTTGTCTCCTAATCTTATTAGGAATAAATGAGAGTACTAAATATTAAATTAATTACTAAACTCCTTTAGAAATTAAAATAATAATAATTGTAATAATATTAATAAGACTCCTCTTATTAATTTATATTTAATATTTCCAAAATATTAAATAATAAACATTAAGCTATTTAATTTATTCTATCACCATAGATTAAATTAATTATACTTAATGCATTATTACGATTATGCCATTACCTTCTTAAATAATTATTCTTCCTTTTATGGTGTGACCCTTTAGGTTCTCCATATTAAACCGGTTGTGAATAAATCAATTAAAATAATTTTAATCTTATTTAAATAAATAAATTAAACTAATAATTTATTTAAATAAATAATATTTATTCTACAATAGGGATAAGCCTCCCTAGCGATCAAAGACTTTCCAGATAATATAGATTTCAACATTAATCATAAAAGAACCTGTGAGTTAATAGTTACCATACAATTCAATCCTTCCACCATACAATGTCCCAATTAAATATAAGACATGGATTTACTGTCAAGTCTTATTTTATTTAATTATATGTATTTCGATTAGAAAATGCACAACTCCAAATAATGCAAATTAAAAACTCCTTTCTAATTTCATTTCACCTTGGCCAAGGATTCCTGGGTTGTCATTTAACGAATCACATGGGACATATCTCCTCTTTTACTAGAGGTGGTAGATTCTTTATTGATCATTCATTATCTCCATATGTAACTCATTATACCCAAGCATACCCTATATATGCCTTAAAAGGTCTTAAGGAATAAGTCAAAGTATAATTTGTTACATACAAGATACTATGATGATCTCAAGTCCAAGGATCACTTGTACTACTATCACATTAGGAATTCCTATTGACATGCGAGTAAAACTCCATTAGGTATTCCATAGCGAATCACGTTCAGTGAACTTATTCTTCAATAAGCACCTACATACTTGCTTTAGTGTCTCCACACAAATGATCATGAGATCAATCATCCTCATCCAATGAGCAAGCAACATATGTACCAATCTATCCGGATTTACTAATCCCCTTTTTAGTAATCCCACGATTGGGAACTATTTAAGTTTTAAAACTTTCTAAGAATTTAGATCTCATTAGCATGATCATCATCATGATTCTAAAAGCATTGCTTAAAACTATGGGTTATTTACATATTATAAAAACAGCAACATGTAGATAATTAAATGCCTGTAATAAATGAATATTTCATTAATAAATAAATAAGATTGTTTACAAAGTACGTGCTTTATCATCATACATGATTGGCTTGTATGCACACTACTATCAATCTCCCACTTGCACTAAAGCCAATCGCCATGGTATCTCATCCCCATCTTCTCTAAGTGACGATCAAACTGCTGTTGTGTTAAAGCTTTAGTAAATGGATCTGCAATGTTGTCTTGAGAGTCTACACGCTCCAAGGTGACGTCTCCTCTTTCAATGATCTCCCTGATCAAATGAAATCGCCGCAACACGTGTTTAGATTTCTGATGAGACCTCGGTTCCTTAGCCTGTGCAACTGCTCCTGTGTTGTCACAGTAAATGGGAACTGCTTCTCCAATGCTAGGAACCACACCAAGTTCAGTTATGAACTTCTTCATCCAAACAGCTTCCTTTGCAGCTTCACTTGCAGCTATATACTCTGCCTCTGTCACTGAATCAACAACTGTTTGCTGCTTGGAACTCTTCCAACTCACTGCGCCTCCGTTCAAGGTAAAAACATACCCCGAAACAGATTTACTGTCATCTTGGTCCGTTTGAAAACTTGAGTCTGTGAAGCCCTCGAGTTTTAATTCAGACCCACCGTAGACAAGAAAAATATCCTTAGTCCTTCTCAAGTATTTTAGGATATTCTTCACTGCCTTCCAGTGCTCTTCTCCTAGATTCGACTGGTATCTGCTCATTACACTAAGTGAATGAGCAACATCTGGTCTAGTACATATCATACCGTACATGATAGATCCTATTGCAGAAGCATAAGGGATCTTACTCATACGGTCTCTCTCCTCAGGTGTCTTTGGGGCCTGTTTCTTGGAGAGATGTATTCCATGGCTCATCGGCATGAGACCTCTTTTGGAACCTTCCATGCTAAATCTCTTTAGCATTGCATCAATGTACGTTCCTTGGGATAAACCAAGCATCCTTTTAGATCTATCTCTATAGATCCTTATCCCCAAAATATAGGATGCTTCTCCCAAGTCCTTCATGGAGAAGTGTTTAGATAACCAGATTTTAATCGATTGTAGCATAGGAATGTCATTCCCTATCAGTAATATATCATCAACATATAATACAAGGAATGAAATTGCGCTCCCACTAACCTTCTTGTACACACATGGTTCATCGTCATTTTTGATAAAATCAAACTCTTTGATTGTCTCATCAAAACGAATGTTCCATCTACGAGAAGCTTGCTTCAATCCATAAATGGATCGTTGCAGCTTACAGACTTGATTTATTCCAACCTTTGAAACAAATCCCTCTGGCTGTGTCATATACACATCCTCCTCAAGTTTCCCATTGAGGAAGGCCGTTTTCACGTCCATCTGCCAGATCTCATAGTCGTTATAAGCTGCAATCGCAAGCAAAATCCGAATGGACTTGAGCATAGCTACTGGTGAAAAGGTTTCATCATAATCAACTCCTTGTCTTTGTTTAAAACCTTTTGCAACCAGTCGGGCCTTATAGGTCTCCACCTTGCCGTCCGCTCCAGTCTTTCTTTTAAAGACCTATTTACACCCAATAGGCTTAATGCCTTCAGGTGGTGAAACCAAAGTCCATACTTTGTTTTCATACATGGAGTCCATTTCGGATTTCATGGCTTCAAGCCATTTCCCTGAGTCTTTATTACTCATGGCCTGTTCGTAATTCAATGGATCATCATCATTCATGATGTGTACTTCATCGTCATCCTCTATAACGAATCCATACCTCTCAGGTATCTTCGGTACTCTCCAAGATTTACGAACAGGGTGTGGTATAGTAGGTTCTTCTACTTGGTCAGGTACCTGACTTTGATCCGTGGTAATTTGTGGTTCTTGAACTTCTTCAAGATATATTTTACTCCCACTGACCCCTTCATGGATAAACTCCTTTTCCAAGAAGGCAGCATGTTTCGCAACAAACACCTTTTGATCAGTTAGATGATAGAAATAATACCCTACAGTTTCTTTAGGGTATCCCACAAATCTACACTTTTCGGATTTAGTCTGCAGCTTATCATGTTCAAACTTTTTGACATAAGCTGGACAACCCCAAGTCTTAACATGCTTAAGATTTGGTTTCATCCCCTTCCACATCTCATATGGAGTCTTTGAGACGGATTTGGTAGGTACCTTGTTAAGTAGGTATACAGCCGTTTCTAGGGCATATCCCCAGAAGGAAATTGGAAGGTCGGTAAAACTCATCATGGATCGAACCATGTCTAACAGTGTTCGATTTCTCCTTTCAGATACTCCATTTAACTGTGGTGTACCTGGAGGAGTCCATTGTGAGATTATACCATTTTCTTTGAGACAATTGAGAAAATCATCGCTTAAGTATTCTCTGCCTCGATCTGATCGAAGTATCTTTATACTCTTGCCCGTTTGTTTCTCTACTTCACTTCTGAACTCTTTGAACTTTTCAAATGATTCTGACTTGTATTTCATTAAATACACATATCCAAATCTTGAGTGATCATCAGTGAAAGTAATAAAATAAGAATACCCACCCCGTGCACTTGTTGTCATAGGCCCACAAACGTCTGTGTGAATCAATGTCAACAACTCTATAACTCTTTCTCCTCTTCCACTAAAAGGAGATTTAGTCATTTTACCCATGAGACAAGATTCACAAGTTGGATATGATTCATAATCGGATAGCTCGAGGAGCCCATCTTTATGCAACTTGGATAATCTTGTTTCATTGATATGACCGAGTCTACAGTGCCACATGTAGGTATAATTAATATCATCTCTTTTCCTTTTCTTAGTTTGTTCAATTTGAAATATATTTTCTTGTAAGTCAAGTGTATAAAGTCCATTTCGCAAATTTCCAATACCATATAAAACATCGTCTTTATAAATAGAACAACTATTGTTCTTTATAACAACGTTAAATCCTTCCATATCCAATACAGAAATTGAAATAATGTTTTTAATAATATTCGGAACATAATAACAATTATTAAGATAAATGGACTTGCCCGAAGGCATTGCTAAATAATAAGTTCCTACAGCTAATGCAGCAACCTTTGCTCCATTCCCCACTCGTAGGATCACCTCATCATTGTTCAGCTTTCTACTTCTGACCAGTCCCTGCACAGTATTACATATGTGAGAACCACAGCCGGTATCCAATACCCAAGTAGAATTATGACTTTCAGAAAAATTAATTTCAATCATAAACAAACCTTGATTGGAAGTCGAAGCTTCTCCAAGCTTCTTCTCTGCTAGATACTTCTTGCAGTTCCTTTTCCAATGTCCCGGCTTGTTGCAATGAAAGCACATTCCTTTAGCTGGTTCAGGTTTCTTTTATTCCTTTTCTTTCCCCTTTCCCTTAGCCTTCTTGGATTTCTTCTTTTCAGAAGATACCTTAGGTCTCTTCCTTTTATTGGAAGAATCCACCATCAAGATATGGTTCTTCTTGGATGGGGAGTGACCTTCTGCAGTTTTCAGCATGTTAAGCAGCTCAGGCAAGCTGACATCTAGCTTATTCATGTGAAAATTAACCACAAACTGCGAGAAGGTCTCAGGGAGTGACTGCAAGACCAAGTCTTGACTCAACTCCCCATCCATGACGAACCCAAGCTGTCCAAGGCGTTCAATCAAATTGATCACTTTCAGGACATGAGTCTCGACAGCAGTACCCTCGGTCATCCGAGATCGGAAGAGCTCCTTAGATATCTCATATCTAGCAGTCCTACTCTGTTCACCATACAACTCCTTGAGGTGAAGCAGCATAGCAGGAGCATCCATTTTTTCGTGCTGACGCTGAAGCTCGTTATTCATGGATGCGAGCATGATGCATTGAGCCACAGATGCATCATCTTGCCACTTATTGAAAGTGACAATCTCTTCCTCAGAGGCTGTTTCTGAAACAAATTCAGGGACAGTTGAATTTAGGACATAAGAAATCTTTTCAGCAGTGAGAACAATTCTCAGATTTCTTAGTCAGTCCTCATAATTCGGCCCGGTAAGCTTGTTTGCATCAAGTATGCTTCGTAGTGAGATTAGTGATTTAGACATTTTTAAAATTCTGCATGTGAAAAATAACATTTTAGCAAACATTCATTTTATTAATTTTGCATACCAAAATAAATTTAGGTCTTTATTTTAAATTGGTATCTCCCACTATTTTCATCAAACTATATTACCCTCACTTATATAGTTCGGCAACATCTAATTAAAGATTTGCTAGTGAGAATAAGGATCCCATTTTAAATGTATATAACCTTGTGGATAGCACAACAAGCGATATACAAATAAATAGGTAGACAACTCTTGTCAATTACAACACTATATAACTCCTTTTATTTTGCCTCTTAAATCATAATGGTCAAGTGTGTGCACATCCGAACTAAAATGATTTAAGTTAAGTCCAGCCTAGCACTTCCATAAATTCAAAAAAGAAAAATGTTCGTCCTTGTGGATAGCACAACAAGACTAGATCGTTCAATTTTCTTGATAAGCATCAAATGTGATTAATTAACATCTTAAATACGCAATACTCGCCTTGTGGATAGCACAACAAGCTCATATTAAATATTTAATACTCTATTAATTTATCATGCTAGAAGGCGACGTTCGATATTCCAAATATCATTTGAACGCTTCGGACTTAATATTATTTCTTTGAGGGGTTTGTTATTATTTGTCTCATCTTGTTTAGCGCGCATGCACATATATATATATAAAATACGCGTCATTTTATTAAACATGCGAAGCATGTTTGCATAAAATATAATATATATAATATTTAGCATGCAATATAGAATATTATATTCTACCCGGATTGATTATGGACTTTTATTCTAGTTTGGTTCACTAGAGCCACCAAGTGAACCAAAAGGTCAAACCTAGGAGTGCAAGAATTTAAATTTAAATATAACTATTACATTTAAACTCGGGCTCCATACAAACGGGTCTTCACGCGCTCCTTGCTCCTTGGTCTCCAATTTTTAAATATAATTCTAACTATTTCTATTATATTAAACTATTTAATTTAAATAGAAACCTTGATCAACAGTCAAGGGGAAGTACATAGGAGGGAGATAGAATTTTACATCAAGAAAAAAAAAATTAGAGAAGACGAGGTACGCAGACCCCATTTAATAAAACTCATTCATTCAAGCATTCAACTAAAATAAAATCCAATCACATTGGTCAAATAGTCCATAATCAATCCCCATTTATTTTCATACATATCACCATATATATCAATAAATAAATATTCATCTCATGAATTAAAACATTCCATATATATATGAGTATCATTTAATGGGCAATTTTAAATTGCATGAAATCCAATTTCAAGATTAAAATAAACTCTTTATTTTAATTATAAAATTATTTAGAATATAATATATAAATATATCATATTTTTTTTTTTTTTTTAAAAAGTCACCTTCTTTTATTAAAAGAGTCCTGCAGGTTTATTAAAAAAGTCCTTTCCTGATGGGTCACCTTCTTTTTGGAGTAAGAAAGATACAACACCTTTTCTTTGCAGAATTCAAGATTAGCACCAAAAAAAAATTTGTGATTCGTCCCAAAAAAAGTCTTTTTTTTTTCTTTTTTCTTTTTTTTTTCTTAAAAATATAATTTTATACAATAAAATTATGCTCAATAAATTATTTTAAATACATACCCATATGTATATGAAATCAAAAATAAATTAATAATTGCATAAAGATTTGGCTCTGATGCCACTGTTGGGTTTGTACGAAATCGTGACGCAATCAAATTGCAAAAATTAGCGGAAGCATGGTATATCAGAGTTTAAAAATTTCTACAAAACCATTACCCGGATCATCCTTTATGCAAATTATTAATTTAAAACGATAAATAAGAAGTTATGGAATCATACCCTTGTAGAACGAAGCTTCCACAGGTACTAGTTCAACTCCTTGTTCTTCGTGATCTCCTTGAATTTTCGGGTTAGATTCTTTCCTTTGATCAACGTTAGCCACCCAAGTGTTTGGCCTCTAGAGGTGATCCACCAAGGAAGAGGAATTATCAAGAAGGAGGGTGTTTGGCTTAACCTTAGTTTTCTATCCTCTATAGAAAAGGAGTACTCTCCAACAATTGGAATTGCATCATCTAATATCTATTATAAGACTTCTCTTATATAGACATTGGTCAACCCTTCTAATCCTATTAGACATGGAATTTCTTTTAATTAATTAAACTCCTTTAATTAATTTAGGCTTCCCACCACATGGGAATAATTAATTAAATTCATTTAATTAATTTGTCTCCTAATCTTATTAGGAATAAATGAGAGTACTAAATATTAAATTAATTACTAAACTCCTTTAGAAATTAAAATAATAATAATTGTAATAATATTAATAAGACTCCTCTTATTAATTTATATTTAATATTTCCAAAATATTAAATAATAAACATTAAGCTATTTAATTTATTCTATCACCATAGATTAAATTAATTATACTTAATGCATTATTACGATTATGCCATTACCTTCTTAAATAATTATTCTTCCTTTTATGGTGTGACCCTTTAGGTTCTCCATATTAAACCGGTTGTGAATAAATCAATTAAAATAATTTTAATCTTATTTAAATAAATAAATTAAACTAATAATTTATTTAAATAAATAATATTTATTCTACAATAGGGATAAGCCTCCCTAGCGATCAAAGACTTTCCAGATAATATAGATTTTAACATTAATCATAAAAGAACCTGTGAGTTAATAGTTACCATACAATTCAATTCTTCCACCATACAATGTCCCAATTAAATATAAGACATGGATTTACTGTCAAGTCTTATTTTATTTAATTATATGTATTTCGATTAGAAAATGCACAACTCCAAATAATGCAAATTAAAAACTCCTTTCTAATTTCATTTCACCTTGGCCAAGGATTCCTGGGTTGTCATTTAACGAATCACATGGGACATATCTCCTCTTTTACTAGAGGTGGTAGATTCTTTATTGATCATTCATTATCTCCATATGTAACTCATTATACCCAAGCATACCCTATATATGCCTTAAAAGGTCTTAAGGAATAAGTCAAAGTATAATTTGTTACATACAAGATACTATGATGATCTCAAGTCCAAGGATCACTTGTACTACTATCACATTAGGAATTCCTATTGACATGCGAGTAAAACTCCATTAGGTATTCCATAGCGAATCACGTTCAGTGAACTTATTCTTCAATAAGCACCTACATACTTGCTTTAGTGTCTCCACACAAATGATCATGAGATCAATCATCCTCATCCAATGAGCAAGCAACATATGTACCAATCTATCCGGATTTACTAATCCCCTTTTTAGTAATCCCACGATTGGGAACTATTTAAGTTTTAAAACTTTCTAAGAATTTAGATCTCATTAGCATGATCATCATCATGATTCTAAAAGCATTGCTTAAAACTATGGGTTATTTACATATTATAAAAACAGCAACATGTAGATAATTAAATGCCTGTAATAAATGAATATTTCATTAATAAATAAATAAGATTGTTTACAAAGTACGTGCTTTATCATCATACATGATTGGCTTGTATGCACACTACTATCAATCTCCCACTTGCACTAAAGCCAATCGCCATGGTATCTCATCCCCATCTTCTCTAAGTGACGATCAAACTGCTGTTGTGTTAAAGCTTTAGTAAATGGATCTGCAATGTTGTCTTGAGAGTCTACACGCTCCAAGGTGACGTCTCCTCTTTCAATGATCTCCCTGATCAAATGAAATCGCCGCAACACGTGTTTAGATTTCTGATGAGACCTCGGTTCCTTAGCCTGTGCAACTGCTCCTGTGTTGTCACAGTAAATGGGAACTGCTTCTCCAATGCTATGAACCACACCAAGTTCAGTTATGAACTTCTTCATCCAAACAGCTTCCTTTGCAGCTTCACTTGCAGCTATATACTCTGCCTCTGTCACTGAATCAGCAACTGTTTGCTGCTTGGAACTCTTCCAACTCACTGCGCCTCCGTTCAAGGTAAAAACATACCCCGAAACAGATTTACTGTCATCTTGGTCCGTTTGAAAACTTGAGTCTGTGAAGCCCTCGAGTTTTAATTCAGACCCACCGTAGACAAGAAAAATATCCTTAGTCCTTCTCAAGTATTTTAGGATATTCTTCACTGCCTTCCAGTGCTCTTCTCCTAGATTCGACTGGTATCTGCTCATTACACTAAGTGAATGAGCAACATCCGGTCTAGTACATATCATACCGTACATGATAGATCCTATTGCAGAAGCATAAGGGATCTTACTCATACGGTCTCTCTCCTCAGGTGTCTTTGGGGCCTGTTTCTTGGAGAGATGTATTCCATGGCTCATCGGCATGAGACCTCTTTTGGAATCTTCCATGCTAAATCTCTTTAGCATTGCATCAATGTACGTTCCTTGGGATAAACCAAGCATCCTTTTAGATCTATCTCTATAGATCTTTATCCCCAAAATATAGGATGCTTCTCCCAAGTCCTTCATGGAGAAGTGTTTAGATAACCAGATTTTAATCGATTGTAGCATAGGAATGTCATTCCCTATCAGTAATATATCATCAACATATAATACAAGGAATGAAATTGCGCTCCCACTAACCTTCTTGTACACACATGGTTCATCGTCATTTTTGATAAAATCAAACTCTTTGATTGTCTCATCAAAACGAATGTTCCATCTACGAGAAGCTTGCTTCAATCCATAAATGGATCGTTGCAGCTTACAGACTTGATTTATTCCAACCTTTGAAACAAATCCCTCTGGCTGTGTCATATACACATCCTCCTCAAGTTTCCCATTGAGGAAGGCCGTTTTCACGTCCATCTGCCAGATCTCATAGTCGTTATAAGCTGCAATCGCAAGCAAAATCCGAATGGACTTGAGCATAGCTACTGGTGAAAAGGTTTCATCATAATCAACTCCTTGTCTTTGTTTAAAACCTTTTGCAACCAGTCGGGCCTTATAGGTCTCCACCTTGCCGTCCGCTCCAGTCTTTCTTTTAAAGACCTATTTACACCCAATAGGCTTAATGCCTTCAGGTGGTGAAACCAAAGTCCATACTTTGTTTTCATACATGGAGTCCATTTCGGATTTCATGGCTTCAAGCCATTTCCCTGAGTCTTTATTACTCATGGCCTGTTCGTAATTCAATGGATCATCATCATTCATGATGTGTACTTCATCGTCATCCTCTATAACGAATCCATACCTCTCAGGTATCTTCGGTACTCTCCAAGATTTACGAACAGGGTGTGGTATAGTAGGTTCTTCTACTTGGTCAGGTACCTGACTTTGATCCGTGGTAATTTGTGGTTCTTGAACTTCTTCAAGATATATTTTACTCCCACTGACCCCTTCATGGATAAACTCCTTTTCCAAGAAGGCAGCATGTTTCGCAACAAACACCTTTTGATCAGTTAGATGATAGAAATAATACCCTACAGTTTCTTTAGGGTATCCCACAAATCTACACTTTTCGGATTTAGTCTGCAGCTTATCATGTTCAAACTTTTTGACATAAGCTGGACAACCCCAAGTCTTAACATGCTTAAGATTTGGTTTCATCCCCTTCCACATCTCATATGGAGTCTTTGAGACGGATTTGGTAGGTACCTTGTTAAGTAGGTATACAGCCGTTTCTAGGGCATATCCCCAGAAGGAAATTGGAAGGTCGGTAAAACTCATCATGGATCGAACCATGTCTAACAGTGTTCGATTTCTCCTTTCAGATACTCCATTTAACTGTGGTGTACCTGGAGGAGTCCATTGTGAGATTATACCATTTTCTTTGAGACAATTGAGAAAATCATCGCTTAAGTATTCTCTGCCTCGATCTGATCGAAGTATCTTTATACTCTTGCCCGTTTGTTTCTCTACTTCACTTCTGAACTCTTTGAACTTTTCAAATGATTCTGACTTGTATTTCATTAAATACACATATCCAAATCTTGAGTGATCATCAGTGAAAGTAATAAAATAAGAATACCCACCCCGTGCACTTGTTGTCATAGGCCCACAAACGTCTGTGTGAATCAATGTCAACAACTCTGTAACTCTTTCTCCTCTTCCACTAAAAGGAGATTTAGTCATTTTACCCATGAGACAAGATTCACAAGTTGGATATGATTCATAATCGGATAGCTCGAGGAGCCCATCTTTATGCAACTTGGATAATCTTGTTTCATTGATATGACCGAGTCTACAGTGCCACATGTAGGTATAATTAATATCATCTCTTTTCCTTTTCTTAGTTTGTTCAATTTGAAATATATTTTCTTGTAAGTCAAGTGTATAAAGTCCATTTCGCAAATTTCCAATACCATATAAAACATCGTCTTTATAAATAGAACAACTATTGTTCTTTATAACAACGTTAAATCCTTCCATATCCAATACAGAAATTGAAATAATGTTTTTAATAATATTCGGAACATAATAACAATTATTAAGATAAATGGACTTGCCCGAAGGCATTGCTAAATAATAAGTTCCTACAGCTAATGCAGCAACCTTTGCTCCATTCCCCACTCGTAGGATCACCTCATCATTGTTCAGCTTTCTACTTCTGACCAGTCCCTGCACAGTATTACATATGTGAGAACCACAGCCGGTATCCAATACCCAAGTAGAATTATGACTTTCAGAAAAATTAATTTCAATCATAAACAAACCTTGATTGGAAGTCGAAGCTTCTCCAAGCTTCTTCTCTGCTAGATACTTCTTGCAGTTCCTTTTCCAATGTCCCGGCTTGTTGCAATGAAAGCACATTCCTTTAGCTGGTTCAGGTTTCTTTTATTCCTTTTCTTTCCCCTTTCCCTTAGCCTTCTTGGATTTCTTCTTTTCAGAAGATACCTTAGGTCTCTTCCTTTTATTGGAAGAATCCACCATCAAGATATGGTTCTTCTTGGATGGGGAGTGACCTTCTGCAGTTTTCAGCATGTTAAGCAGCTCAGGCAAGCTGACATCTAGCTTATTCATGTGAAAATTAACCACAAACTGCGAGAAGGTCTCAGGGAGTGACTGCAAGACCAAGTCTTGACTCAACTCCCCATCCATGACGAACCCAAGCTGTCCAAGGCGTTCAATCAAATTGATCACTTTCAGGACATGAGTCTCGACAGCAGTACCCTCGGTCATCCGAGATCGGAAGAGCTCCTTAGATATCTCATATCTAGCAGTCCTACTCTGTTCACCATACAACTCCTTGAGGTGAAGCAGCATAGCAGGAGCATCCATTTTTTCGTGCTGACGCTGAAGCTCGTTATTCATGGATGCGAGCATGATGCATTGAGCCACAGATGCATCATCTTGCCACTTATTGAAAGTGACAATCTCTTCCTCAGAGGCTGTTTCTGAAACAAATTCAGGGACAGTTGAATTTAGGACATAAGAAATCTTTTCAGCAGTGAGAACAATTCTCAGATTTCTTAGTCAGTCCTCATAATTCGGCCCGGTAAGCTTGTTTGCATCAAGTATGCTTCGTAGTGAGATTAGTGATTTAGACATTTTTAAAATTCTGCATGTGAAAAATAACATTTTAGCAAACATTCATTTTATTAATTTTGCATACCAAAATAAATTTAGGTCTTTATTTTAAATTGGTATCTCCCACTATTTTCATCAAACTATATTACCCTCACTTATATAGTTCGGCAACATCTAATTAAAGATTTGCTAGTGAGAATAAGGATCCCATTTTAAATGTATATAACCTTGTGGATAGCACAACAAGCGATATACAAATAAATAGGTAGACAACTCTTGTCAATTACAACACTATATAACTCCTTTTATTTTGCCTCTTAAATCATAATGGTCAAGTGTGTGCACATCCGAACTAAAATGATTTAAGTTAAGTCCAGCCTAGCACTTCCATAAATTCAAAAAAGAAAAATGTTCGTCCTTGTGGATAGCACAACAAGACTAGATCGTTCAATTTTCTTGATAAGCATCAAATGTGATTAATTAACATCTTAAATACGCAATACTCGCCTTGTGGATAGCACAACAAGCTCATATTAAATATTTAATACTCTATTAATTTATCATGCTAGAAGGCGACGTTCGATATTCCAAATATCATTTGAACGCTTCGGACTTAATATTATTTCTTTGAGGGGTTTGTTATTATTTGTCTCATCTTGTTTAGCGCGCATGCACATATATATATATAAAATACGCGTCATTTTATTAAACATGCGAAGCATGTTTGCATAAAATATAATATATATAATATTTAGCATGCAATATAGAATATTATATTCTACCCGGATTGATTATGGACTTTTATTCTAGTTTGGTTCACTAGAGCCACCAAGTGAACCAAAAGGTCAAACCTAGGAGTGCAAGAATTTAAATTTAAATATAACTATTACATTTAAACTCGGGCTCCATACAAACGGGTCTTCACGCGCTCCTTGCTCCTTGGTCTCCAATTTTTAAATATAATTCTAACTATTTCTATTATATTAAACTATTTAATTTAAATAGAAACCTTGATCAACAGTCAAGGGGAAGTACATAGGAGGGAGATAGAATTTTACATCAAGAAAAAAAAAATTAGAGAAGACGAGGTACGCAGACCCCATTTAATAAAACTCATTCATTCAAGCATTCAACTAAAATAAAATCCAATCACATTGGTCAAATAGTCCATAATCAATCCCCATTTATTTTCATACATATCACCATATATCAATAAATAAATATTCATCTCATGAATTAAAACATTCCATATATATATGAGTATCATTTAATGGGCAATTTTAAATTGCATGAAATCCAATTTCAAGATTAAAATAAACTCTTTATTTTAATTATAAAATTATTTAGAATATAATATATAAATATATCATATTTTTTTTTTTTTTTTAAAAGTCACCTTCTTTTATTAAAAGAGTCCTGCAGGTTTATTAAAAAAGTCCTTTCCTGATGGGTCACCTTCTTTTTGGAGTAAGAAAGATACAACACCTTTTCTTTGCAGAATTCAAGATTAGCACCAAAAAAAAATTGTGATTCGTCCCAAAAAAAGTCTTTTTTTTTTCTTTTTTCTTTTTTTTTTCTTAAAAATATAATTTTATACAATAAAATTATGCCCAATAAATTATTTTAAATACATACCCATATGTATATGAAATCAAAAATAAATTAATAATTGCATAAAGATTTGGCTCTGATGCCACTGTTGGGTTTGTACGAAATCGTGACGCAATCAAATTGCAAAAATTAGCGGAAGCATGGTATATCAGAGTTTAAAAATTTCTACAAAACCATTACCCGGATCATCCTTTATGCAAATTATTAATTTAAAACGATAAATAAGAAGTTATGGAATCATACCCTTGTAGAACGAAGCTTCCACAGGTACTAGTTCAACTCCTTGTTCTTCGTGATCTCCTTGAATTTTCGGGTTAGATTCTTTCCTTTGATCAACGTTAGCCACCCAAGTGTTTGGCCTCTAGAGGTGATCCACCAAGGAAGAGGAATTATCAAGAAGGAGGGTGTTTGGCTTAACCTTAGTTTTCTATCCTCTATAGAAAAGGAGTACTCTCCAACAATTGGAATTGCATCATCTAATATCTATTATAAGACTTCTCTTATATAGACATTGGTCAACCCTTCTAATCCTATTAGACATGGGATTTCTTTTAATTAATTAAACTCCTTTAATTAATTTAGGCTTCCCACCACATGGGAATAATTAATTAAATTCATTTAATTAATTTGTCTCCTAATCTTATTAGGAATAAATGAGAGTACTAAATATTAAATTAATTACTAAACTCCTTTAGAAATTAAAATAATAATAATTGTAATAATATTAATAAGACTCCTCTTATTAATTTATATTTAATATTTCCAAAATATTAAATAATAAACATTAAGCTATTTAATTTATTCTATCACCATAGATTAAATTAATTATACTTAATGCATTATTACGATTATGCCATTACCTTCTTAAATAATTATTCTTCCTTTTATGGTGTGACCCTTTAGGTTCTCCATATTAAACCGGTTGTGAATAAATCAATTAAAATAATTTTAATCTTATTTAAATAAATAAATTAAACTAATAATTTATTTAAATAAATAATATTTATTCTACAATAGGGATAAGCCTCCCTAGCGATCAAAGACTTTCCAGATAATATAGATTTCAACATTAATCATAAAAGAACCTGTGAGTTAATAGTTACCATACAATTCAATCCTTCCACCATACAATGTCCCAATTAAATATAAGACATGGATTTACTGTCAAGTCTTATTTTATTTAATTATATGTATTTCGATTAGAAAATGCACAACTCCAAATAATGCAAATTAAAAACTCCTTTCTAATTTCATTTCACCTTGGCCAAGGATTCCTGGGTTGTCATTTAACGAATCACATGGGACATATCTCCTCTTTTACTAGAGGTGGTAGATTCTTTATTGATCATTCATTATCTCCATATGTAACTCATTATACCCAAGCATACCCTATATATGCCTTAAAAGGTCTTAAGGAATAAGTCAAAGTATAATTTGTTACATACAAGATACTATGATGATCTCAAGTCCAAGGATCACTTGTACTACTATCACATTAGGAATTCCTATTGACATGCGAGTAAAACTCCATTAGGTATTCCATAGCGAATCACGTTCAGTGAACTTATTCTTCAATAAGCACCTACATACTTGCTTTAGTGTCTCCACACAAATGATCATGAGATCAATCATCCTCATCCAATGAGCAAGCAACATATGTACCAATCTATCCGGATTTACTAATCCCCTTTTTAGTAATCCCACGATTGGGAACTATTTAAGTTTTAAAACTTTCTAAGAATTTAGATCTCATTAGCATGATCATCATCATGATTCTAAAAGCATTGCTTAAAACTATGGGTTATTTACATATTATAAAAACAGCAACATGTAGATAATTAAATGCCTGTAATAAATGAATATTTCATTAATAAATAAATAAGATTGTTTACAAAGTACGTGCTTTATCATCATACATGATTGGCTTGTATGCACACTACTATCAATCTCCCACTTGCACTAAAGCCAATCGCCATGGTATCTCATCCCCATCTTCTCTAAGTGACGATCAAACTGCTGTTGTGTTAAAGCTTTAGTAAATGGATCTGCAATGTTGTCTTGAGAGTCTACACGCTCCAAGGTGACGTCTCCTCTTTCAATGATCTCCCTGATCAAATGAAATCGCCGCAACACGTGTTTAGATTTCTGATGAGACCTCGGTTCCTTAGCCTGTGCAACTGCTCCTGTGTTGTCACAGTAAATGGGAACTGCTTCTCCAATGCTATGAACCACACCAAGTTCAGTTATGAACTTCTTCATCCAAACAGCTTCCTTTGCAGCTTCACTTGCAGCTATATACTCTGCCTCTGTCACTGAATCAGCAACTGTTTGCTGCTTGGAACTCTTCCAACTCACTGCGCCTCCGTTCAAGGTAAAAACATACCCCGAAACAGATTTACTGTCATCTTGGTCCGTTTGAAAACTTGAGTCTGTGAAGCCCTCGAGTTTTAATTCAGACCCACCGTAGACAAGAAAAATATCCTTAGTCCTTCTCAAGTATTTTAGGATATTCTTCACTGCCTTCCAGTGCTCTTCTCCTAGATTCGACTGGTATCTGCTCATTACACTAAGTGAATGAGCAACATCCGGTCTAGTACATATCATACCGTACATGATAGATCCTATTGCAGAAGCATAAGGGATCTTACTCATACGGTCTCTCTCCTCAGGTGTCTTTGGGGCCTGTTTCTTGGAGAGATGTATTCCATGGCTCATCGGCATGAGACCTCTTTTGGAATCTTCCATGCTAAATCTCTTTAGCATTGCATCAATGTACGTTCCTTGGGATAAACCAAGCATCCTTTTAGATCTATCTCTATAGATCTTTATCCCCAAAATATAGGATGCTTCTCCCAAGTCCTTCATGGAGAAGTGTTTAGATAACCAGATTTTAATCGATTGTAGCATAGGAATGTCATTCCCTATCAGTAATATATCATCAACATATAATACAAGGAATGAAATTGCGCTCCCACTAACCTTCTTGTACACACATGGTTCATCGTCATTTTTGATAAAATCAAACTCTTTGATTGTCTCATCAAAACGAATGTTCCATCTACGAGAAGCTTGCTTCAATCCATAAATGGATCGTTGCAGCTTACAGACTTGATTTATTCCAACCTTTGAAACAAATCCCTCTGGCTGTGTCATATACACATCCTCCTCAAGTTTCCCATTGAGGAAGGCCGTTTTCACGTCCATCTGCCAGATCTCATAGTCGTTATAAGCTGCAATCGCAAGCAAAATCCGAATGGACTTGAGCATAGCTACTGGTGAAAAGGTTTCATCATAATCAACTCCTTGTCTTTGTTTAAACCTTTTGCAACCAGTCGGGCCTTATAGGTCTCCACCTTGCCGTCCGCTCCAGTCTTTCTTTTAAAGACCTATTTACACCCAATAGGCTTAATGCCTTCAGGTGGTGAAACCAAAGTCCATACTTTGTTTTCATACATGGAGTCCATTTCGGATTTCATGGCTTCAAGCCATTTCCCTGAGTCTTTATTACTCATGGCCTGTTCGTAATTCAATGGATCATCATCATTCATGATGTGTACCTTCATCGTCATCCTCTATAACGAATCCATACCTCTCAGGTATCTTCGGTACTCTCCAAGATTTACGAACAGGGTGTGGTATAGTAGGTTCTTCTACTTGGTCAGGTACCTGACTTTGATCCGTGGTAATTTGTGGTTCTTGAACTTCTTCAAGATATATTTTACTCCCACTGACCCCTTCATGGATAAACTCCTTTTCCAAGAAGGCAGCATGTTTCGCAACAAACACCTTTTGATCAGTTAGATGATAGAAATAATACCCTACAGTTTCTTTAGGGTATCCCACAAATCTACACTTTTCGGATTTAGTCTGCAGCTTATCATGTTCAAACTTTTTGACATAAGCTGGACAACCCCAAGTCTTAACATGCTTAAGATTTGGTTTCATCCCCTTCCACATCTCATATGGAGTCTTTGAGACGGATTTGGTAGGTACCTTGTTAAGTAGGTATACAGCCGTTTCTAGGGCATATCCCCAGAAGGAAATTGGAAGGTCGGTAAAACTCATCATGGATCGAACCATGTCTAACAGTGTTCGATTTCTCCTTTCAGATACTCCATTTAACTGTGGTGTACCTGGAGGAGTCCATTGTGAGATTATACCATTTTCTTTGAGACAATTGAGAAAATCATCGCTTAAGTATTCTCTGCCTCGATCTGATCGAAGTATCTTTATACTCTTGCCCGTTTGTTTCTCTACTTCACTTCTGAACTCTTTGAACTTTTCAAATGATTCTGACTTGTATTTCATTAAATACACATATCCAAATCTTGAGTGATCATCAGTGAAAGTAATAAAATAAGAATACCCACCCCGTGCACTTGTTGTCATAGGCCCACAAACGTCTGTGTGAATCAATGTCAACAACTCTGTAACTCTTTCTCCTCTTCCACTAAAAGGAGATTTAGTCATTTTACCCATGAGACAAGATTCACAAGTTGGATATGATTCATAATCGGATAGCTCGAGGAGCCCATCTTTATGCAACTTGGATAATCTTGTTTCATTGATATGACCGAGTCTACAGTGCCACATGTAGGTATAATTAATATCATCTCTTTTCTTTTCTTAGTTTGTTCAATTTGAAATATATTTTCTTGTAAGTCAAGTGTATAAAGTCCATTTCGCAAATTTCCAATACCATATAAAACATTGTCTTTATAAATAGAACAACTATTGTTCTTTATAACAACGTTAAATCCTTCCATATCCAATACAGAAATTGAAATAATGTTTTTAATAATATTCGGAACATAATAACAATTATTAAGATAAATGGACTTGCCCGAAGGCATTGCTAAATAATAAGTTCCTACAGCTAATGCAGCAACCTTTGCTCCATTCCCCACTCGTAGGATCACCTCATCATTGTTCAGCTTTCTACTTCTGACCAGTCCCTGCACAGTATTACATATGTGAGAACCACAGCCGGTATCCAATACCCAAGTAGAATTATGACTTTCAGAAAAATTAATTTCAATCATAAACAAACCTTGATTGGAAGTCGAAGCTTCTCCAAGCTTCTTCTCTGCTAGATACTTCTTGCAGTTCCTTTTCCAATGTCCCGGCTTGTTGCAATGAAAGCACATTCCTTTAGCTGGTTCAGGTTTCTTTTATTCCTTTTCTTTCCCCTTTCCCTTAGCCTTCTTGGATTTCTTCTTTTCAGAAGATACCTTAGGTCTCTTCCTTTTATTGGAAGAATCCACCATCAAGATATGGTTCTTCTTGGATGGGGAGTGACCTTCTGCAGTTTTCAGCATGTTAAGCAGCTCAGGCAAGCTGACATCTAGCTTATTCATGTGAAAATTAACCACAAACTGCGAGAAGGTCTCAGGGAGTGACTGCAAGACCAAGTCTTGACTCAACTCCCCATCCATGACGAACCCAAGCTGTCCAAGGCGTTCAATCAAATTGATCACTTTCAGGACATGAGTCTCGACAGCAGTACCCTCGGTCATCCGAGATCGGAAGAGCTCCTTAGATATCTCATATCTAGCAGTCCTACTCTGTTCACCATACAACTCCTTGAGGTGAAGCAGCATAGCAGGAGCATCCATTTTTTCGTGCTGACGCTGAAGCTCGTTATTCATGGATGCGAGCATGATGCATTGAGCCACAGATGCATCATCTTGCCACTTATTGAAAGTGACAATCTCTTCCTCAGAGGCTGTTTCTGAAACAAATTCAGGGACAGTTGAATTTAGGACATAAGAAATCTTTTCAGCAGTGAGAACAATTCTCAGATTTCTTAGTCAGTCCTCATAATTCGGCCCGGTAAGCTTGTTTGCATCAAGTATGCTTCGTAGTGAGATTAGTGATTTAGACATTTTTAAAATTCTGCATGTGAAAAATAACATTTTAGCAAACATTCATTTTATTAATTTTGCATACCAAAATAAATTTAGGTCTTTATTTTAAATTGGTATCTCCCACTATTTTCATCAAACTATATTACCCTCACTTATATAGTTCGGCAACATCTAATTAAAGATTTGCTAGTGAGAATAAGGATCCCATTTTAAATGTATATAACCTTGTGGATAGCACAACAAGCGATATACAAATAAATAGGTAGACAACTCTTGTCAATTACAACACTATATAACTCCTTTTATTTTGCCTCTTAAATCATAATGGTCAAGTGTGTGCACATCCGAACTAAAATGATTTAAGTTAAGTCCAGCCTAGCACTTCCATAAATTCAAAAAAGAAAAATGTTCGTCCTTGTGGATAGCACAACAAGACTAGATCGTTCAATTTTCTTGATAAGCATCAAATGTGATTAATTAACATCTTAAATACGCAATACTCGCCTTGTGGATAGCACAACAAGCTCATATTAAATATTTAATACTCTATTAATTTATCATGCTAGAAGGCGACGTTCGATATTCCAAATATCATTTGAACGCTTCGGACTTAATATTATTTCTTTGAGGGGTTTGTTATTATTTGTCTCATCTTGTTTAGCGCGCATGCACATATATATATAAAATACGCGTCATTTTATTAAACATGCGAAGCATGTTTGCATAAAATATAATATATATAATATTTAGCATGCAATATAGAATATTATATTCTACCCGGATTGATTATGGACTTTTATTCTAGTTTGGTTCACTAGAGCCACCAAGTGAACCAAAAGGTCAAACCTAGGAGTGCAAGAATTTAAATTTAAATATAACTATTACATTTAAACTCGGGCTCCATACAAACGGGTCTTCACGCGCTCCTTGCTCCTTGGTCTCCAATTTTTAAATATAATTCTAACTATTTCTATTATATTAAACTATTTAATTTAAATAGAAACCTTGATCAACAGTCAAGGGGAAGTACATAGGAGGGAGATAGAATTTTACATCAAGAAAAAAAAAATTAGAGAAGACGAGGTACGCAGACCCCATTTAATAAAACTCATTCATTCAAGCATTCAACTAAAATAAAATCCAATCACATTGGTCAAATAGTCCATAATCAATCCCCATTTATTTTCATACATATCACCATATATATCAATAAATAAATATTCATCTCATGAATTAAAACATTCCATATATATATGAGTATCATTTAATGGGCAATTTTAAATTGCATGAAATCCAATTTCAAGATTAAAATAAACTCTTTATTTTAATTATAAAATTATTTAGAATATAATATATAAATATATCATATATTTTTTTTTTTTTTAAAAAAAGTCACCTTCTTTTATTAAAAGAGTCCTGCAGGTTTATTAAAAAAGTCCTTTCCTGATGGGTCACCTTCTTTTTGGAGTAAGAAAGATACAACACCTTTTCTTTGCAGAATTCAAGATTAGCACCAAAAAAAAATTGTGATTCGTCCCAAAAAATGTCTTTTTTTTTCTTTTTTCTTTTTTTTTTTTCCTTAAAATATAATTTTATACAATAAAATTATGCCCAATAAATTATTTTAAATACATACCCATATGTATATGAAATCAAAAATAAATTAATAATTGCATAAAGATTTGGCTCTGATGCCACTGTTGGGTTTGTACGAAATCGTGACGCAATCAAATTGCAAAAATTAGCGGAAGCATGGTATATCAGAGTTTAAAAATTTCTACAAAACCATTACCCGGATCATCCTTTATGCAAATTATTAATTTAAAACGATAAATAAGAAGTTATGGAATCATACCCTTGTAGAACGAAGCTTCCACAGGTACTAGTTCAACTCCTTGTTCTTCGTGATCTCCTTGAATTTTCGGGTTAGATTCTTTCCTTTGATCAACGTTAGCCACCCAAGTGTTTGGCCTCTAGAGGTGATCCACCAAGGAAGAGGAATTATCAAGAAGGAGGGTGTTTGGCTTAACCTTAGTTTTCTATCCTCTATAGAAAAGGAGTACTCTCCAACAATTGGAATTGCATCATCTAATATCTATTATAAGACTTCTCTTATATAGACATTGGTCAACCCTTCTAATCCTATTAGACATGGGATTTCTTTTAATTAATTAAACTCCTTTAATTAATTTAGGCTTCCCACCACATGGGAATAATTAATTAAATTCATTTAATTAATTTGTCTCCTAATCTTATTAGGAATAAATGAGAGTACTAAATATTAAATTAATTACTAAACTCCTTTAGAAATTAAAATAATAATAATTGTAATAATATTAATAAGACTCCTCTTATTAATTTATATTTAATATTTCCAAAATATTAAATAATAAACATTAAGCTATTTAATTTATTCTATCACCATAGATTAAATTAATTATACTTAATGCATTATTACGATTATGCCATTACCTTCTTAAATAATTATTCTTCCTTTTATGGTGTGACCCTTTAGGTTCTCCATATTAAACCGGTTGTGAATAAATCAATTAAATAATTTTAATCTTATTTAAATAAATAAATTAAACTAATAATTTATTTAAATAAATAATATTTATTCTACAATAGGGATAAGCCTCCCTAGCGATCAAAGACTTTCCAGATAATATAGATTTCAACATTAATCATAAAAGAACCTGTGAGTTAATAGTTACCATACAATTCAATCCTTCCACCATACAATGTCCCAATTAAATATAAGACATGGATTTACTGTCAAGTCTTATTTTATTTAATTATATGTATTTCGATTAGAAAATGCACAACTCCAAATAATGCAAATTAAAAACTCCTTTCTAATTTCATTTCACCTTGGCCAAGGATTCCTGGGTTGTCATTAACGAATCACATGGGACATATCTCCTCTTTTACTAGAGGTGGTAGATTCTTTATTGATCATTCATTATCTCCATATGTAACTCATTATACCCAAGCATACCCTATATATGCCTTAAAAGGTCTTAAGGAATAAGTCAAAGTATAATTTGTTACATACAAGATACTATGATGATCTCAAGTCCAAGGATCACTTGTACTACTATCACATTAGGAATTT